>CM024547.1:10916351-11471814 GCA_014182365.1 Eucalyptus tenuipes
GCCGTCCAAGTTGAGGTTTGCACAGTAGGGAGGGACTCGTGGAGAATGTTGGAAACGCGCGGCGTATCGTAGTATATGAATTCGGAGGAAAGATTCAAGTTTTCAAAGTATTTTCAGAACGAAAGTCTTGCTTTTTTCCCTTTTCTAACAATATTAAAAACTAATTGACCTCCCATCACATATGACGAGTTCTAATTAGTTACTTAAAGAGCAAGGCATGGTGAAGTCATTTCATTTGCTGTTCATTGCCTGTCACGTATACAAAATTCAGACGATAAAATTAGTACATATTGTATTTCTTTCAATTTCTTAAGGCCTAACGTCCATACATTCTGTAGGTGACGACTTTTGAGCTTGCATCAATGGAGCTTTTCATTGGCCCACATGTTAGTAATTTGTTTATAAAACAAATGAAGAGGTGCCTTGTCCCACATCAAAAAGATGTGAGTGCGCACGTGGACGGAATTTGGCACTAACTGACGATCATTAATTTTATTTATTGAAAATTCGGATTTATTTCTTCAAAAAATTAACTATGAAGTCTTGTTGAAACAGTGCGACTGTTTACGAAAAGTTATGGTTATTTTTTATTTTTTATTTATTTAATTTCAAATTTTTTATGTCTTTTCAACATAACCTTTGAGACGTACTTGTTCATTTTGTAACCTTTCCCAAAAGTTTGCCTTTGTTCTTTTGCAACCTTTTGAAGGGTTGCCTCTATTCGAAAGACAAAGATAAGTACGTTTGTTTTGAGATCAAACAAATCATCTTCTTCCATTTTTTCGTTTTCTTTCGAAAGAAACTACAGCCATTGTTTCCAATTGTTTTCTATGAGAGACCTTGGAGAAATACTAGAATTGCTATCTAGTATTCTCATTTTGAGACTTTGTTGTATCCCGGAGGATATTTGCCGGTGACCATTAGCAACTTTGTGGGGCAAATAAATCATTAAAGAAAGTGATATCACGCCTCAAAGTCCGACTCGATTATTCTAAAGATCCGTCTTCATTGTTTTACCCTATTCGAAACCATATTTTCCTAACAATTTTAAGGATTTATTTGTGCAACAATGAAGTTAAAGTCAATCACCAGAAGCAGAAGTTCCTTCAGAGGCTTCGGGTTGTGATATATGTGGCCTAGCTGTGTATCTCCCTCGCTTGCGGGGCATGCTAGACGAATGATTTATTGCCAGTGGAGTGAGCATTGCACGATTATCCGGTTCTCTTCGAGTCGGCCTCGGTCTAGTCGGCAGAGATTGTGGGCTTGTGCGAGGAGAGGTGGAAGGGCGATCTGCCCGAGAAGGAGAGGAAAGGAGACAGAAGAGAAATCGTGAGAGGTTGGCCACGAGAAAAAAAAAAAGAGCAGAATTAGGTCTGTTCTTCGATGGCTTCCACGGATACTGATGATCATCGCTCATCGCAATCGGCTATATTTTTGAAACAGCACAAAGCGTGCTCTGCTTGGTTGAGAGCCTGAAGCGACTGCATCTCCATCAAAACTTTTTCGTTGGCTGTAACTTACAAGAGATACTCTTTTCTAAAGTATTGCTTCACTTTTCTGTGGATGGCACAAGTAGATTTGACCGGAATGTTCCTATGTTCGCAAATTGGTGTCGCATTGGTGGCACCGATTAAACTCAGGAATAGTGGGGGTCATTGGCACAGATAGGACAATTGTGGTTAGCACTACGCGCGAGTTGTTTGAATCCAAAGCCCAAGGCCCATTGCTCACCTTCACAGGCAACGTTTCCCAGAGTTTCCTTGCGCTAACTAGACTATTGACGGTACCTGAGAATATCTACTCGACAAGCACATAGAACGGTTTGTCAAAATGCCCTTTAGACATCCCTGCGAGGTAATTTGTGATTTTTGTGTAAATCTGAGAATGGGATGTGGTTTAATAATCTCATTATTGCGTAGACTTAATTTTGCTTATGTTTCTTTGTCGTCGAGATCGAAAATCTGAGCACAATTTTTTTTGTCATTCTCTGTCTCTCTGTATCTTGGAGTATTCCCACGTCCGACCATGATGATCGTCCAAGAGAGATGTCCGAGGGGTGTGGATGCGCATATAGAGGAATCGATAACCGAAAAAAAAAAAAAAAGAGAGAAATTGATCGGCGACGCCGCCAAGAACCAGGTCGCCATGAATCCCACCAACTCCGTCTCCAATGCAAATTGGTTGTTCGGGAGGAGATTCAGCGATCCTTCGGTCCAGAGTAATATGAGGTACTGGTCATCCAAGTAACGCCTACAGAGGAATCGAGTGGAAGCACGAGATGGAATATGACCTGGCAAAGGTCTCCCTCCGGGACTGCGACCATGTTTTCGTGGGTGTTGGTCTGTTCCATGAGAGCGTGATGTTTGGCGACAAGCACATACGCGAGGTCTCTGTGCCGCTCTATGGACTTGGTCGAGCAGGGGTTCGATGTGGTCGGTTCATACAGAGCACACGGAAGGGACAAGAACAACAATGAGATGGCTATTGGATAGGATAACGGCCTTTTAACGCTCCCCGATTTCAGACGAACTCCCTTCATTGCCCTCGCGCAAGCGACGAAATCACCGAACGTGGACACCGAAAATGCCCACCAACGGGGGAAGATCGCGGGGGCAAATCAGGGAAGATGCATAACTTCATAGTCATCCTCCGCTTCCCTTAGCCCCCAACAAGTCACTGCGGCTCTCAATCGCCATAATGAAATTCCACGAACGCCGCCTCGAGGGACCAGAATCGAGATTCGAATTCAAGTGACGCGGGCGAGGATCTCGCGATTGATCTCTCTCTGTATCTATATCGCTAGGCCATCCGCGCCGTTTTGATCGCGTGTGATTGTTTGCGTACATGAAAGGATATGGAGCAGAACGGGTCGTGGCTGAGGGCGATGGTGGTTTTGACTTGCTTGGTTGCCGCGAGAGGGGCGAGAGAACTCAGAGTGAGGTCCAAGGCTCTGTTTAAATCACACTCTTGCCACGATATTGGTGGAGTATGCATCGGCCGTTTACATGTCAGATTTGACAGAACTTTTTAGTTGGACATGTCCTAGATGTGATGGAAAGACCAAGTGGTTCAAATTCATTGAACTGATAGTTGACATTCAGCATTGCTTACAGGCATATGTTGGAGTGGCCAAGGACCTTAATGCTATGGTTATAGCTTTCAGAGGTGCCCAAGAACATAGCATATAAAATTGGGTTGAAAATCTCTATGGGAAACAGCTTGACATAAATTATCCCGGCATGCCTGGTGCCATGGTTCATCATGGATTCTATTTTGCTTATCACAATACGAAAATTCGACCTGATATTTTGATGTTGTTGTTAGAGCCAAGGATTTATATGGAGACATCAACGTCAAGGTGACACGGCATTCTATGGGTGGGGCTATGGCATCCTTTTGCTGACTCAATCTTGTCGTCAATCATGAAGCACAGAATGTTCAGGTTTTAACATTTGGACACTATGGCAAAGTAGTTACTGATCCTTGCCAACCTTCAGAATGTGAGTGAAAGGGGCTTCTGGGTCATGGGCAATGGTCATGGTTTGCAGAAATTGAGGCCCTTTGCCGTCACGTCTTACCAAGGCATGACAGACTTGGGACTTGAAGCGTTGGGCAAAGGCTGCCCAAATCTTAAGCAGCTTTGTGTCCATAACTGTGCATTCTTATCTGACAGGGGACTAGACTCTTTTGCAAAAGGCAGCCCTATCACTTGAAAGGCTGCAATTGGAGGAGCGCCACCGGATCACACAGTATGGGCTTTTCACTGTACTTGCCGACTGTGGTGATAAGTTGAAGTCTCTCACCTTGGTGCACTGCTTGGAGATGAAGGACAAGCGGCTTTTGCCCGAGCCTAAAATTGATGAGATGCTTCAAGCGTTGTCGGGGAAGTTCTTCATCGACTCTCAATTCCCCTCCAGTGAAGATCTCTTGCTGTCGCAACATTCGACCATTCTGTTCGGGAATCCGTTACAGCGTAGATACCATTGACAAATCAGGTAGATTCGCAATGGATTTTTTTTTCCTGTGATGTGGTGGGTCCTGAGAAGGACGATATGAGAGCTTCCAGAAATTTAATATCATGAAGAAATGAGGTATGGCTCTAATTATACCTTTTAGAAGGTTTCGGATTATATGATGTTGTTGATTCCATTCCTAGAATTGCCGGTATCTTCTTTTCATTTCTCTCAATTCCAGTTTATGCACTTTTTGATACCTCGATACTTGATTCGCTCGCATTTACTGAATTGTTAGAGAATGTTGTTACATGCATGGGCTGATATATAGTGCTCTATTTATGGAGGCAATCTGGAGATACCGAATGGGTTTTTCGGGTGTCCCTTGTTTGGTTCTAATGTGTTCTATTTGCTGTCCTTGCCCCTCATAGATTTGATTCTATGGAATAGCATAAATGAGCCAAGAGAGTAGAATTGCATTGATTTTCTATTTTGATGTATGTATTTCATCAAGGATGAAAATTTGATGATGCATGATTTCGATTAATTGCCTCTTGGAATATTCTTGAAGTGGGGGTATGTCTGAAGGGGACTTTGGAAATAATATGATTGGAATCATTGAGACTAAGAAGTATCTAGCTTTCATTTTTAAAATGAAAGATTTAGGAGAAGCAGATACTATCTTAAGTATTAAAAAATTTTTAAAAAAAATAGTGGGGGCTATTCTTTGAGCCAAAGTGATTACATTGAGAAGATGTTGTATAGATTTAAACATCTTGTTTTCAAATATATGAGTACTCCATTTGATTCCTAGTGGAGAGTTTTTAATGTGAGTGATATTGGTCTTTAATGTATGCGATGCATTAAACTAGACCTGATTTTGTGCAAATTGAGTAAGTATACTAGTAATCCAAATATAGAACATTTGAGAGTTATCTTCTTGTTCTAAAATAATCCAGATATATTAGAAAGATATACCGATGCTAGTTGGATTACAAGTGTGAGAGATAAAAAATTCACTAATGGATTAATTTTCACATTACATGAATGTGCTCTTTCTTGGATGAGCAAGAAACAAATATACATAACTTACTCAATGATAGAATCTGAATTTGTTGCGTTAGCGGCAACTGGGAAAGAGGCCGAATGAATTAAGAATTTGTTGTTGGATATCAAATTATGACATACTCCTATGCCTCTTATTTATTCATTGTGATAGTCAGGCTACTTTGGCAATAGTTTATAGTAGCACCTATAATGGTAAGTTTAGACATATTAGTCTAAGACATAAATATGTGAGACAATTAATTAAATATGGTACCATAACAATTGTCTACGTGAGGTCAAGTAATAATCTTGCCGATCCCTTGATAAAGGCTTTACCAAGAGACATGGTAATAATGATCTCACAAGAAACGGGGCTGAAACCCTTTAATTGAAATCACCAATAATGATAACCCGACCTTTTTCTAGAACATCACTAGTTACAAGGTTTAATGGGTAAGAACAAGTTATTGAATGTGATTGTTTGATATTGACATAGCCTTGATATGAGAAGTTAGTATCGTCTGTTACATTTTGTAGGTTGAATTGAATTCTTAATGAAGTATAGTACAAACTTGTAATGTGTTGATAGTAACAGAAACACATAGTATATACTTCACCTATATGAGCTTAGAAGTGGTACCGCTTCTTACGAAAGTTAGGGTTGCTTTCTAGAGAGCTCATGAAACAGGATCAAGCACAAAGCCATAATAGTGCGGAGTAATATAGAACTTCTCGCTGAAACAAGAGATTAGTGTATGTGCGGTATGTCCGGATATAATACAAGTTTAAAGCCGAGCTACTTGTCACTTTGATAGAGCTTTGAGATACTTGCACTAAGTAAAGGTTTAACTCGAAAGAGACCTTTATGTATGTATATTAATTTCATGGAAATTTTGGCTATATATTTCTAACATTTTATTTCTTGTTTTGTTTTATAAACAAAAGTGGGGGATTGCTAGTAATTTGTTTATAAAACAAATGAAGAGGTGCCTTGTCCCACATCGAAAAGATGTGAGTGCGCACGTGGACAAGATTTGGCACTAATTGACAATCATTAATTTTATTTATTGAAAATTCGGATTTATTTCTTCAAAAAATTAACTATGAAGTCTTGTTGAAACAGTGCGATTATTTACGAAAAGTTATGATTATTTTTTATTTTTTATTTTTTATTTATTTAATTCCGAATTTTTTATGTCTTTTCAACATAACCTTTGAGATGTACTTGTTCATTTTGTAACCTTTCCCGAAAGGTTGCCTTTGTTCTTTTGCAACCTTTTGAAGGGTTGCCTCTATTCGAAAGACAAAGATAAGTACGTTTGTTTTGAGATCAAACAAATCATCTTCTTCCATTTTTTCGTTTTCTTTCGAAAGAAACTACAGCCATTGTTTCCAATTGTTTTCTATGAGAGACCTTGGAGAAATACTTAGAATTGCTATCTAGTATTCTCATTTTGAGACTTTGTTGTATCCCGGAGGATATTTGCCGGTGACCATTAGCAACTTTGTAGGGCAAATAAATCCTTAAAGAAAATGATATCACGCCTCAAAGTCCGACTCGAGTATTCTAAAGATCCGTCTTCATTGTTCTACCCTATTTGAAACCATATTTTCCTAACACCGCATCCGTGACAGAAGACGCTCCGTACAGTTCCATATTGTCGTTTGAAGTTGCCTCCCAAAAGTTCAATAAGCTCCCGATGCCGGAAAAGTACCTCGACGAGTTCAAACTTCATGAATAGACGCAGGTTTCCATCGCAGCTTTGAAAGAATCCCTCGCCACCTTGGTCTACTGCCAAGCAGCGGGAAATGTTAGGAGTGAAATACACGTTTGGGTGATGAAACAGTACGGTGTGGCAGATTCTCGGACAAAACAGTACACGGCAGGGATGCAGCAGTGGATCGAAACGGTCTTAGGATCGACCTGGAATGGAGAGATCTTGATTCACGGGAATGACCACGAGGTGATGTGCTGTGATCCAGAGAATGAAATGCGGCTCAAAGACACGGGTGTGACTGGATTTCCAGACCTGTTCGATGTGGTTGATTATTTAGAGAGCTTGGTTTGGCCCGACGAAGGAAATGCAGATGGCTAACATGAAGATACTTATTCTCTAACTCATAGTCATACATAAGAACTGGGCATTTTAGGTTTTTGTAGGTCTCTATGTAAGAATAAAAAATGATTTGTTTTGATCCCAGGATTGGTTTTTATCAGTTGTCTTTGTGAGCTTACCAGAGACATCATGCATAAATTTCTGATGAACTGAAGTAGAATCTGCACTGCCTTGCCTTTGATGAATTATTTTTAACTGAGAAATAATGAGATATAGGACAAGTTGAAAGTAGAGCCTAAATTGTAGTAGAAACAATGAGGACGGTGACTTTTTCTTAGCCAACTAAGTCTTACAAAAGCATTGGCAATTATAAAGACTTTGCTTGTTTTGTGGAAGATGAATGATTTGAAATATATTTTCTTAAAAATAATTGCTCCTATCGCTTGAAATAACTAGTAAAAGGAAAATGTTTTCACTATGAGAACAATTTATGTCTGAATGTCTTCGTAAATAATGAAAATATCATCTGTTACTTACAAGAGATTATTTTTCAAAAAATATTTTTTAAATCATCCACTCGTTACTAAATAAACAGAGCCCAAGTATTCAAAAGTACGATATAAGGAGAACCTAACGCAGTCTATGGGAAGTCAATAAAAGTCCATCGCTCCAAGAGATAAAAAGTTAAAAGGTGCCAAAAGCCAAAGCAGAGAGCAAACAAGCCAAAAAGGAATAAAAAAGAAAGAAATCATGATCCACTTTCTAAATCATGAACGTGGCAACAAGAAGCCAAGTTGAAGAAGGAAAGCCTTAGTCAAAAGTTGAGGTCAAACTACCTTGTAAAAGAAGAAGTTTGTGATGTTGAGATGGCAGTAATGTAATGCCTCCGGAGTCAGGTGGAATTGTCCTGTAACTAGAGAAATATCCTACACACATATATTTGCACATTGCTAAACAAAAAAAAAAAATATAAAGTGATATCAAAACCATACTTCCGAGCAACGAAATTTTCAACGAAACAAAAGGCAAAAGGAGAAAGAAAAGAGGAATGTGCACCCGTTGGGCAAATAACCCGGTGTTCTCTCTTTTTTCTTCTTTTCCTCCTCCTGAAAGAAAGAAGTCCATCGTTGCGCACCGCATCAGTGAAGTAGAATACGCAGAATCATCCAACTAGGGTTTTGAAGCTTAAGGAGCAATCACAGTCATCAATAACAGATGCTAATTCACAATTCAGCTACCAAAAAAGAAGTGAACTGAGAACATACAATTTCTCAAAGTTCCACATATCGTTGCGAAAGAGATGTGCGATAAAATGGAATGGAGTTATATCAATGAGAAATTATCCATTCCCAGCTTCATTTCATTCGCACTAACATGGGGCTCCCCTTTGACCATCGCGTGCTCCTCTCTGAGATCGTCGGCTCAGTCGGCAACGGTACAAGGCGTCTGAGGATTATGCTGCGGGTTTCAGCCTCACGACTCTTTCATGAAAAGGCTGAGGAGTCTCTGGAACAGAGACGTCATGGAGCGCGTAGGTGGAAAACTTAGCCTTGGTATGAGTTAATACCACAAAAAATCTCAAATCGATACATCTGTAATAAATTTACTTAATACTAATTTTTTGGACACCAAAAATCCCAAACGAGTATCCTCGTGACGTGTTCACCTCCCATTAAATTTCATTAGGAAATTGCTAAATTGGATGAGACGTGATAATAACTCAATTGACATGACAAGTCCACCTAGTAATTCATATTAGTTTGGACAAAATTTATTAGAAATATGCTAGTTTAAGGGTTTTTGTGATATTAACCCCTAATAGTATAGGAAAGACACATTTTCAACACATAAGTAAAAAATGAGTCAACTTATTAGTGAGTTTCTTTGGGAAGATTACCAAAAAAATCCTAAACCTATTATACCTAAGGGTGATCAGTTCTGTCTAGTTCAGTCCCACTCAAGAATTGGGAACAAGACTGGATCGGACCGACTGGTCTGGTCTAGTTTCCAGATTGTCCAATTGAGCTAGTTGATTCATAAATAATTTTTAAGGAATGTAGCCATCGCTTTTGAAAAAAAAAATCATCGATAGTGTTAAATATAGCTCATCACCAAGATGATGACACTCAGCTTCATCAAGCGCCAAGCAAATAGAAGTACCCATGAACCGTGAGAGGCACGGCTCAGCCACAAGGCGATTTGAGTGATTTAAGGTTTCCGATGGGAAAGAGTAGAGAGGAAAGACAATTAGGGAAGTGAGAGAGGAGAGCCGGACATGTGAGAAGGGAAGGAAAATAAATTTGCATGAGAAAAAAAAAAAAAAAAAAATCATTTGTCTGGTTTGGGTTGTCTACTCAGTCCAGTTCTCCTCGAAACTAGGGACCGAATCGAAAATCATTGATTCCAATTGTATGGAACTGAGGACCGGTTGACGCTCACATAATTGCATAGAATCGACCAATCTAGTTTGTTCCGAGCTATTCTCGGTTTGGTCGATCCATGTTGCGCACCCCTAATTGCGTTTGTGCTAATCAATCCTAAACCTTTTAATTGTATCAATTCAATTCTAAATATTTTCACATTTTGCCAATATAATCCATCAAGAAAATTTTGCTAGAAAATTGGTGACATGGATGTCAATAATCTTACATGGCACATTTGGTGCTGACGTAAATAAAATTTATTATTTTTTTGAATTTTTATATTTTACTTCATTCTCTATCTTTTTCCTTTAACTTCTTCCTCTGTTGTATGTTGCCAGGCCTCGGTGATGGCTGGCAACTGGCCATGGGCTACGACCTCGGGCGAGGCAACAATAACGGCAGCGATGAAGACAAAGTAAAAAATAAAAAATGAAAAAAAAAATCTTAACAAAGTGTAAATATGTGGCGTGGGTCTAAGTTCGGAAATTTTGGCGTTATAACAAAAGTTTAGTGTAAATGTATCACATAAGTGCAAATCTAGGTTTTTTTGTGTCACATAAAAAATTTCGGATAAATGTATTACATAAATCAAGTTTGGGTTAAATTTGTTACACGGATATGACCTTAAGGGTTTTGGTGTCAAAAAAGAAGTTTTGAGTAGATGTATGACAATTGACATAGTTTAGGATTTTTGGTAACTTTCAACCAAAAACTTTGTGGTATCTTAACGGCTTTGCTTCACTTTGAAGAAATCTAACCCCAAAAGTTTCCTTTTTCTTCTTCTTTTCATTGGATAATATCACCCATGGAAGAGTGGAAAGTGTAAACCCTTATGAGGATTTCCACTGTCACTCCCAAAAAACCAAACTACACCTTATGTAAAGTTACTAGAGTATGATTATTCTTTCAATTTGAAATCATTATTTATATACCTAGTATTAGCCAGAACTCACGAGAACATTTTGTAGTCTTAGTAAAGAAGAAAGGGTTAAGGATTTACCTGATGTGAGATATCATAATGTTGGAGGAATCCTAAATGCTGGGCAATTTTTAGATAGCAAATACAAGCTCCCAATGCGACTTCATAAAAAAGCAACTAAAGATAAGATTAAAGAGAATGAAACGCACTAAGTGTTCACTATAGCACTTCCCTTTATTCCTAGAAAACGTATGGAAAAACCTGCTACAGAATTATTGAGCGGGGGCAAAAATATACATTCGTACCTCATTTACTCAAATTAATTCTAGTGTCACATAAACCTCCCCAATTGGTGCACACATACTCCATTTTTCGAAAATCAATTTTTGTGTCATAAAAAATATCAAACTAGTAATTTGTGCCACGTGTACCCAAAATTGATTTTCTTATCACACATAATATCAAAATTTGGGGTAGATGCGACATGGGTATTAACAAAGTGAAATTTTTTGTGATTGGAAAATTAGTTTGACATATTTATTGCACTAGTGTCCGATTTAAGATTTTTAGTGATATTAGCTTTTTTCTTTTTCTAAAAGCACTAGAGGAAAGCTCCTTAGTTACCACTCCTTACTTCTTCTTTTTTTCGGTCGAAACTCTTCTTACTTCTTCACTTAGCCCCAAATTATACAAAAAGACAAGGGGGCTGCTATTTCCACCACTCATTTATCTTAATGTACAACATTTCTGGTCCTCCTAACTTCAAAGTTGCTATTGCACCTTCAAATAAGGAAAGTTCAAGGCAAACACATTTGCTAAGAAGAAAAACAAAATAGAGTGTTCTGTAGAGATTCATATACAAATATATGAAATTCATCGGATTTTTCGACCAATTATTACATAGCATCTCCAAAGTTTATAGACCATATTAAATTCACAGAGGGTTCATTAGAAGGTTATGTACCCTTATGCAGCACATCAAAATACGGTATAAACAGTTAGAGCACCACCTCGGAAACGCCGAGCCAACGTTTACTTACACGAGTCCTTACAAGAAACGGTTGTCTGACATGGACACTATCTATCAAGGACGATTTTACCAGCCTATAAGAACTCGATCCATTCGCTTCAAATCATCGCACGACACTAAACATGGCTGCTCCTTCTTCGCTCCGGCGCCTTCCGCAGGACATCATCGCAGACATACTCTCGAGACTCCCCGCCGAAACGCTGCTCGACCTCCGCCGCGTCTGCAAGTCGTGGAGCTCTCTCATCCTCGCCCCATCCTTCGCCACCAAGCACCTCCATCTCCGCCTCCTCCGCTCCGGACCTCACCAGAACCTCCGCCTCCTCCACTTGCCTTGTGTCCCATACGACCGTCTCGTTCCTGCCTGCAGCGCCGACTTCTGCTCCGTCCTATGCTCCGACCCTCTCTCCGGCTTCTTCACCCTCCACGCAAAGTTCGCCATCCCCTTCGACGAGCATGCGTTCTCCTTCGAGGTCGTCGGCTCGGTTGATGGGCTCGTCTGCGTGTGGCTGCTCCACCAGAAGTCCAAGTTCTGGACCGTCCAGAGCATGTATTTGTGGAACCCGGCCATGAGGAAGCTGAGGGACCTGGGGAACAGGGATGTGGTAGAGCACGTCGCCGGTATGAGCGGGTACCGGATTCATGGGTTCGGGCACGACCGTCAGGGCAGCATTTATCGGGTGGTGAGGATCACCTACGGCCGCACGAGAAAGAGGGAGAAGAAGAGTTCGATGGAGGCGGTCCAAGTCGAGGTTTGCACAATAGGGAGGGACTCGTGGAGAAAGTTGGAACCGCACGGCGTATCTTGCTTCGCAGGTAGTATATGAATTCGGAGGAAAGATTGAAGTTTTCAAAGTATTTTCAGAACGAAAGTCTTTCTTTTTGCCCTTTTCTAACAGTATTAAAAACTAATTGACCTTCCAACACATATGACGAGTTCTAATTAGTTACTTAAAGAGCAAGGCATGGTGAATTCATTTCATTTGCTGTTGATTGCTTGCCACATACACAAAATTCAAAGGATAAAATTAGTACATATTGTATTTCTTGCAATTCATTAAGGCCTAACGTCCATAAATTTTGCAGGGGACGGCACTCGAGCTTGCATCAACGGAGCTCTTCATTGGGCCGCATCTGTGACAAAAGACGCTCCATACAGTTCCATATTATCGTTCGAAGTTGCCTCCCAGAAATTTGACGAGCTCCCAATGCCGAAAGAGTGCCTCAACGAGTTCAAACCTCATGAAGAGATTCAGGTTTCCATCGCAGCTTTGAAAGAGTCCCTCGCCACCTTGGTCTGCTGCCCGGGAGCAGGAAACGTTGGGAGTGAAATAAACGTTTGGGTGATGAAACAGTATGGCGTCGCGGATTCCTGGACAAAACAGTACACAGTAGTGATGCAGCAGACGATCGAGAGGGTCTTAGGATCGACCTGGAATGGAGAGATCTTGATTCACAGGAGTGACCACAAGGTGATGTGCTGTGATCTGGAGAACGATATGCTGCTCAAAGACACGGGGGTGACTGGATTTCCGGACATGTTCGACGTGGTTGATTATTCAGAGAGCTTGGTTTGGCCTGACGAAGGAAATGCGGATGGCTAACATGAAGATGCTTATTCTCTAACTCATGGTCATACATAAGTAGTGGGCATTTTAGGTTCTTGTGGGTCTCTTATGTAAGGGCTAATGTGTCTTGTTTTGATCCCAAAACTGGTTTTTATCAGTTGTCTATGTGATATGACTAGGGATATCATGCATAAATTTCTGATGAACTGAAGTTGAATCCAAATTGCCTTGCCTTTGATGAGTTACCCTTAGCCGAGAAACAGTGAGATATATGAAAAGTTGAAAGTAGAACTTAAATGAAGTAGAAACAATGAGGATGATGAGTCATTCTTAGCTAACCAAGTTTCGCCAAAGCGCTTTCAACCATAAAGACTTATCTTGTTTTGTAAAAGATGAATGATTTGGAAAATATTTTCTTAAAAATAATCATTCGTGTTGCTTAAATAGCTAGTCAATAGAAAACATTAACACTTTATATCTAAAAATTTTTATGAACAATAAAAATATTATCCAATTTTTTAATTTTATAAGTAATACGAGAGATTCTTTTATCATTTTTTTGCGAAATATATAGAGCCTAAGTATATCAAATTTCGAAGGAACAAGAACCTAACCGAGTCAATTGCAAGTTAATGAAAGTCCCATCACTTCAAAAGACGGAAAGTTGACCGATGACGCCAAAGATAAAAAGCAGAGAGCCAAAGCGATAGCAAAAAGAACCAACCCTCATTTCTTTCTAATTCTAAAATCCTCCTGCATCGGCTTGAATCTCCAACCCTTGCCTTCATCCCTGATTTCTTTCTCCAGGCCGAGTAAATCACAAAGGTTGTCATCGGACCGCGTTGCTACTTCAGCAATTATGAATTCTCTTTGATAATTACTGGAGGAGTTAACGTGCCAGTGACCCTTCCCGCATATCTTTGCTTAAAAAGAGTCAAGAAAGCCAGGTATTCTTTTTTTTTTTTTATAGGTTAATACAATGAAAAATGTCAAACTAGTATACTCGCAATAAATTTATCTAGATTAATTTATTTGAATATCAAAACTCCAAACTAATACATTTGTAACAAATTTATTATATGTTAGTTTATGTTAAATTTGATTAATACTACGAAAAATCACAAACTGATAAACTTATGACAAACGGAAGGTAAAATTATACCAGTCAATTATCACATGTTACTTAACTCAATAATTTGACAGTAAAATTTAATACAAACTATTATGAGGTAAATTTATTATATGTGTATCAATTTGAGATTTTTGGTAATAATAAAATTAATTCAAGACAAATTTGTCACATGTATGCCTATTTAGGATTTGTCGTGATATTAACCATTTTTTGAAATCTCAAAGTCAAACTACTGATTTTGTCAATTATTTTTGGTCTATATTATCCATTCAAATGTGAAATTCATGAACAAAATAAAAGAACGTGAAATTCAGGAAGGTCCAATAACCTCTTCCCCATATTATGCATCGTCATATGTAAATGCGGAAAAATAATTAGGTAGGCCAAGTATAATTCCGAGTCACATGTTCAACTCACCAAACTAATCTTTCCGCGAAAGATAACTTGTTTATGGAGCTCCCTTAATACCATAACTTATTAAAAAAGTGTTCACTAAATTGTTAAAATTTTCAATTGATCGCTTGAGTATCATAACTTTTTAACAGCGTTTACTTAAGTGCCGGAAATCCAATATTACATGGCACTTGTGATGAACATTTTTAATAACATTTTTAAAAGCATGGAACAAAATCTGTGCTTATGGATATGGGAGGACAAAATTTTATTCATCTCTCTATTAAAACAGAGATTTTCCTTGTCAATTTTGTTTAAAACAATGACTAAGTCCCCTAAAAATTAATTGTCCCGAAATTTGCCATTTTTTCGAATACGTGGAACCTACAAAAGCGTCATCGCATGCTTGCTTTTGTCATAGTTTTCCTAAACAGTGGTCTGAAAACTAAGAATATTTCGATTTTTTTTTGTCAGTCCTACTCGCTTTGCTTTTGTCATAGTTTTCCCCAAACAGTGGTCCGAAAACTAAGAATATTCCGGTTTTTTTTTTTTTGTCAATCCCACTCGCTTTGCTTTTGTCATAGTTTTCCCCAAACAATAATTCGAAAACTAAGAATATTCTATTTTTTTTTTGTCAGTCATATTCCACTCCTATTCTAACTTTTAATCTCTGATTTTTACCCTGTCTCCTTACAGGGTGTGGGAGTCGAAATCCACACTTGAAACTAAATCGTCCCCACCCCAATACCATTGAGAAAGTAGGGATTCGAACCCCTCTACCTCCCCTTCCATGTTGAAAGGGTAGCAAACCCCATTGGTTGAATATTCCGGTTCACAAGGGCCTATTTGGTAACATTTCAAATAGTGCATAATTCTATTTTTTTATTCTTCAGAACAAAAAAAAAAAAAGAACAAAAATCTATTTATAGGAACAAAAATCCATTTATAGGAATAAAAATCCTTTTTTTTTTTTTTTTGGTTTCATGAGAATAGATTTGGAACAAAATCAAGAAGTTAAAAAAAAATTATTTTTTTTGTTCCCAATAACAAATTTTGAAATCAAGTTAAAATGTCTTTTATTTTCCTTTTCTTTCTTTCTCTCTTCCTCTTCCTCATTGCCAGTTGCCAGCCGTAGCTATGGTTGGTGATCGGCTGGATGAGGTTCGACAAGCTCGTCGGAGTCTCACTAGGCCAGGGTGAGATTGGCCTCGCGTCGATTGGGCGAGGTTGAGCCTTGCTGATGGACAAACAAGCTCACCCAACCCCCTAGCAAGGCACCTCGAGCCTTGCTGGATCTCGCCCAGCCGGTTGCCGGCCATTGCCATGGTCGACGACTAGTTAGAGAAGAAGAAGAGGGATGGAAAAAGAAAAAGAAAAAAAAAGAGAAAATTATAATAAAAGTATTAAAAAAATAAAAGAAATTTTAATTCATAAAAGAATTTGACATTTTATCAAACGCATTTCTAACTCGGGAATAGAGATTTTGGACGATTATCAAACGCTTTTAAATATTCAGAAATTCGTCTAGAGAACAAAATCGGAAAAAAAATTATTTTTAATAAAAAATTATTTTCGAGAATAGAATAGTTATCAAATATACTCCAAATCTTTTTGTCGGTTTTGCTCATGTCGCCGTAGGCTGGGCTGCCTTCACCCATCGTGAACACCTAACCCGACTTGATCCGCTAAGCTCTAGAGATCCATCGAACCTGTCATGTCCATCCACGCGACTCACGCGCCGTGGGATGTTCTTTTTTTTTTTTTTTTAATTGAATATTCAAATGGAGAGAATCGGCTCCCGATTCGAAGAGACCTGAGAAGCAAACATAAATAATAGTAATAATAATAAAATTCGATCCTCCCTGATCCGAGGTCGAGAAATTCGATGGAACCGCCGGTTTCCATCCGAAAGCGACTGATCCATCCAGCGGCGGGGATTGTTTGCATTCTCCATCCGCTCGTAGCCACGACGATCAGGTCGACTGGTTCGGCAGCTTGCTTTGAGAGAGCATGGCGCCGTCTGATCGAAAGCGAGGAATGCTCGAGATGATATCTCATGCCACGCGGCGCTTGAAGGGCGGGCGCCACATAGGAAACTTTTTTTTTTTTTTTTGACTTGTAACTAAATTTGTTCCTTCTTTTTTTTCTTCCCCTTAAATTTGGCGGTGATTTAGCTCTAAATGAGGCGGTCCGTAATTAAATTTGTTGCTTATTGTTCTTATATCATGGTGTGTTTGTTTTACGGAAAGTTCAAGATTTGGGAAAACACTTTTTGGAAGATAATCGCTTGTATCACTTATAAGAATGAATATATGAAAAATATTTTTGGCGCCCACAAAAAATAATTCGACGTAAATTATTATCGATAATGAAAATATATTTTATCCACTAATTTTTCTAAACGATACGATACTCATTTTTGAAGAATTATTTTTTCGAATTGTTGGGATGCACATATAAGTTGTTAGAAAAAAATTCACATTAGAGAATTGGTATGGTATGGAATAATTAATAAAAAATATTATTTAACAAGCTTTAAACATTTCAATTTCAGTTATGAATTTTTTAATTTTGACAATTAAATCTTAGATATTTTCATATTTTGCCAATTGAGTTTGTTCGGCTAATTTTAGTTGGGAATCACTAATGTGATTAATAATATTTTAGTTAATTAATTAATTAATTTTTCTTTTTTGTTCTCTTCCTTTCTTCCTCCTCTAGCCGATTGTCGGGTAGTGCAACGTCGATAGTCAATGACCGACTAGAGGTGAGGGTTGGCGAGGTCAAACTTACGGCCTTGGGCGAGGCTCGCCCTCGCTAGTGGCCGTGGGGTCCGAGCTTTGCTAGAGGCTAGTGACCTCGCTAGGCCTCACTTTTGGCTAGTTCGAGCATCGACAATTCGCTAAAGGAGAAAGAAGAGAAGAAAAAGAAAAGAAAGAAAAAGAGAAAGAAAAAAAAATTCAACAAAATTCAAAAAAATATTAAAATATTATTAAAAACTATCCACGCGTTAAGACGTTAAGCCAAACGCCACATAGAATTATTGAAATTGGTTGGATGGACTCATTAGTGAAATGCAAAAAGGCTCACAACCCAACTTATAATATTAAAAAGGTTCGATCATACAATAAATTTACAACATTCTAGAATAATTTTTTAATAATTAATATATCTTAATTGATTCATAAAACTTAATTGATCTTAAATTGTTAGGTCAGTAACAAACTCATACTTGGGCTCCCTATTGATTGTCTTCTTGGACTTTTTTTTTTTTTTTCGATGACCGAAAGATCGCTGCATCACTTTTTAGGGATCACACGACGCTTCGATGCTCGATAACATCCGTGGGGTCTCGCCGTAAGCCACTATTTAAACGTAAATCCTCGGAAGCTGACCTAACAAACCACTCTACGGGCGGGTTGTCTTCACGGGCTTTCTACTACATATCCCTAACAAATTGGCAAATGAACAAGCTGGATTGGTGGTGCGGTGGGGTCCGGGCGGTGGCCAATATATTTTTGCCCCTCTGATCTCCTCTCCCTCTTTCTGTCAGTCTTTTTGTGGTCTCCCGGAGCTCTCATCCCCTCTTCATCAATGGCTACTACCCAAGGCCAGGTCATCACCTGCAAAGGTAACACCCTTTCTCTCTCTCTCTCTCTCTATCTGCAGGCATATGTTAATGTGTGGATCTAAGCGTGCGTGCGTAAGATGATTGGGGGTTGAGGATGAACCCTAACTTGTGGGAGCTTTTTTGGCCGGCCGGCGACCGGCAGCCGCCGTCGCGTGGGAGGCGAACAAGCCGCTCGTGATCGAAGACGTGCAGGTGGCTCCCCCGCAGGCCGGGGAGGTCAGGGTCAAGATCCTCTTCGCCGCGCTCTGCCACACCGATGCCTACACTTGGAGTGGCAAGGTATAAACTCCAGCAAAAAGAAAAAAAAAAAACTGATTTTTACCGAGCGGTCCCCGTTTTTTTGTCGATCGGTGTTGTCGAATGCCGAAGAGGGTGTTAGAATGGATGACTTTTGTGGGATTTATCTCCTGCCCGAGTGAGTAGCTTATTGTCGAACCTCACATGGAGGTACAAGACTCAACCTGTTCTTATCTTTGGCTGTAATAAAGTTTACATCGAACTTAAATACGTGAAGGGCTAATTTAATTTTTTAAGTTATGTCCTACGAAGACATCTTCAAACACGACACAATCTTGTAAGTCATAAAAATTATGACGGTTTGAATGCTTAAGAGTTATAAATATTCATCATTTGCTGGGTCCATTTCAAAGCTTAGCATACAAGAAAATTTGAACGGTCCATCATGATACTCCTTTTTTGGATAAGTAATACAGTACAATGGGAGTGGCCTTGTTGTCACTCTAGTTGGGGCTTATCAACGACTGGTGGCAACTTCAAAAGTCTGACATAGGAATCGAATGCTTTTTATTTGCGACGTTCTTTCCACTGCTTTGTTTATTTGATGATTTGGCATAGCGTGCAACTCAACTAATAGTTGTTAATAAGGTGTTTGTTATTTTGTTGATACTTGATACCTAATCTCTACTTTCAGGATCCAGAGGGTCTGTTCCCTTGCATTCTTGGCCATGAAGCTGCAGGGTACGTAACGTCCTCTGTTTCTTTTCATCATCTATTTCTGGGTTGCGAATCTTGGATTGAATTAGTGTTTTCCCAAAATTACCTGAAGGATTGTAGAGAGTGTCGGTGAAGGTGTTACTGAAGTCCAACCAGGGGATCATGTTATCCCCTGCTATCAGGCAGAATGTGGAGAATGTAAGTTCTGCAAGTCAGGGAAAACCAACCTCTGTGGCAAAGTTCGGGCAGCAACTGGCGTTGGAGTGATGATGAATGACCGGAAGAGCCGTTTCTCTGTGAATGGAAAGCCTATCTATCATTTCATGGGAACTTCTACATTCAGCCAGTACACGGTCGTTCATGATGTCAGTGTTGCCAAGATCGACCCCAAAGCTCCCTTGGAGAAAGTTTGCCTTCTTGGCTGTGGTGTTCCCACAGGTAAGGAGCTCTTTATGATGCCATTTTGATTCAATTAGGACATGCTAGATTGTAGTTGCTTTCCCTGGAGAAGATGGAGTATGCTTTAAAACTCTTGTGGCAACTCCTGGTTTCTACTATTGCAACAGATCTTGCTAGACTTCAAGTGTCATGTAAGCTGCTGTATTTTCTAGGTTTTTTATATTTTGAAGAAATTTTTAGTCATTGACCTATATATGTTGTTCCTTCAGCTATCTTGTGTTGCAACGTTTGATAATCCTCCGCTAACATATAAAAAAGAAGGCTGATCTGGACAATTTTGATTGTGCGGCACTCCTTGTTTAATTCTTTTTTGAACTATTGTATGCTAATTACCCATGCATGTTGTTTATATAGCATGGATGCAACCTGGCTAAATATCATCTGACAAGAGTACTTGGAAGTTGAAACTATTGTATTTTGTGTAAGGGAACTTGTTCATTAGTGTCTTCTACCTTGACTAACGTGTGAAATATGGATTTCTGCTAGATTTTGTTTGGTTTCCTCAACTGCCTTTTTTTAATGGGTAATGGAGCTTCTTTTAGCTGACACCACTCGATGGGTGGGATATGGCATAGTTAAAAATTATGGGTAGAAGATAATAAATCAACATCTACAAGAAGTACAAAAAGCAGAGCAGAAAATTTTAAAGCATACTCACATTGCATTTCTTAAGTACTACAATTGTCCTAGACAAGATTTTGGAACATTTAAAATGTTAATCTTTCTCTAAGTCGCTGGTTCATTAATGCACAGTTAAGGGAACATGATAATGTCGATGTTTTCACTGTAGTGCTAGAATCATCCCACATCTGGATGTTACTTTGAGATCCAAAGGAACTTTAAGGTTTGAGGCACTCATAAATTCTGAATACTTACTCTGCTTTTCCATCTTCCAGTAGCACTCTAAATTACACACTGTCTGTCATCAGAATTTTCATTTGATCTTTGGTCCTACTCTTTGATATTTGACTTTGCTGCTGTGTGGTTTCCATGGACATGAAAATTGGCCTAGTTCCTGCGCTTATGCTGGAAAATTGTAGAAGCTCTATCATTTTGTGATCATGAAGAGATTCTCTCATGATAATTGAATGACTTGTCAAATTTGTTTATGATGGTTGAGTATTTCTTCATATAGAATATCTTGATCGACCTCTCAATAAATTTCCTTGCCATTTAGGACTTGGAGCAGTATGGAACACAGCAAAGGTAGGATCAGGGTCTATTGTCGCTGTCTTTGGACTGGGAACAGTTGGCCTTGCTGTAAGTCGAACATAGTGTTCTTTATTTCCTTTTTGCTAGTCAGATGACAACATGGTACTTTATCGGTGAATACTTCTGATAATATATTAGGTCGCTGAGGGTGCAAAAGCAGCTGGTGCTTCCCGAATAATTGGTATAGATATTGACAGCAAAAAGTTTGATAGAGGTAAGCCTTATTCTTCTATTGTTGACCTTCATTGTCCTACATGTATGCTTTTAGGCAGTTATTTTGTATTTTAGTGTTCGTGTCAAAGCATACCATCCAGGGCAACCACCTCCCATGAGGAAGCGTCCTAACCTGTTACATTATGGCCAAAAGTAAAGACTTTTTTTTCATGTCTTGATCATCGCCTGGCTACTCAACTTGAAGGCAAGTTGACATGAGCCTACACTATTGCTCGAGGAAGTTTGGCAATTGTGGATTACAAAGCATCCTTCTTCTATTTCACTGTTTTCCCATTCCATAAAATTGATTGGCCAGTTTGTCAAAAGGCTCATGGTTTTTATTCACGTTGACAAATGTAGAAGTTAGGAATAATCTGAACAGTCGTTGCAAGAAATAGGAACGGAAGGAAAAGTAAATTTTCCAAATTATTGAAATGGTGACACATACCATAAGAAGCTAAATACTTCCCAAGATGAACCTCACTGAGTTGGCCGAAAGTCAATTAGAACTATTCAGACTGACATACAGGTAATTGAGATAGTTCATTGTGTGCTTTGGTTATTCTGTCCTGAGTCAGTACTTTCATCAATGAAGAAAGCTGTAGGCATGATGCTCATACATTTGAAAATGTCTGGGGCCTTTTACTAGGTCAATAAGTGTGTTTAGTACAGTTTATGGAAATTAATATACATGTATATGACAACGATTTGCAGCAAAGGATTTTGGAGTGACTGAGTTTGTGAATCCGACTGAGCACGACAAGCCAATCCAACAGGTTATTGTTGATCTCACTGATGGTGGTGTTGACTACAGTTTCGAATGCATCGGGAATGTCTCAGTAATGAGGGCTGCTTTGGAATGCTGTCATAAGGTGACTTTTTCGCTTTCCATTGCTCACTCTATTAGAGACATGGAATGTGCGCCTAATTTGCTTGAATTACTTCCAGGGCTGGGGGACGTCGGTAATAGTTGGCGTGGCAGCATCAGGGCAGGAGATCTCCACTCGTCCTTTCCAATTGGTAACCGGTCGTGTTTGGAAAGGAACAGCTTTTGGTGGTTTCAAGAGCCGCTCCCAAGTGCCGTGGCTGGTCGACAAATATTTGAAAAAGGTGCTCCGTCTGTCGCTTCTGTGAAATTTGAATTACGTCGGAGCTGATGATTTTATGTCCTGACTTCTATTTGGTCCGCAGGAAATCAAGGTTGATGAGTATATTACACACAACTTGACTCTTGGGGAGATCAACGAGGCTTTCCATCTTCTGCATGGAGGTGATTGCCTCCGTTGTGTGCTTACAATGGATTGAAGAATCTCTGGTTCACAGGCCAGTTTGTGGTGCAATGTCCGAAGTGTGTGCTGCATATGTAAGAATCCCGTCTTTGATGTTCACCGGTTACGAGTGCCACCCGAATAAGATGCCTAGTAGTGCGTATTGTAACTTTGCTGTTGTTGGTGGTGGAGATTTTCTTTAAATATGCCACAGCTTCATCTCTAATTTTGGCACTTCTTGGCTTATTTTGGCTTTTTGGCACTCGGGACGTTCCATTCTTGCTGAAAATGTTGGTTAATTATATAAAAAAATTTCTAAATCTATTGTAATTATACTAATTCAATGATAAACTTTTCAATTATATTAATTAGTTTTAAACCTTATTACAATTTATCAATTCAATCCTAATCCTTTAAATTGTGTCAATCTTGATACGAGAGGATATTTAAGTGTTAAAAGTTAGGAAATTGATATTAAGTGTCATTTTTATTTGAAAAATTGGACACTTGAGTGTCAACTCTAGTGAACCCTATCGGAAATCTTATGTGTAATTTTTTATTAAGTTTGCTCGTCCACCTGGCTCATCGGAGAGCTGACTCAGTAAAAAAACGCAAAAACAACATTTTGGTACATATTTGAATTTTTAATATAAAAAATTAATTAAATTAATTTATACAAATTTAAAAATTAAATTTTGTTTTTGTTTTGTTTTTTTTTTTTGTTTTTTTTTTTAAAAGATGAAGGAAGAAGATGAACAATTGCATGCGGGCTGAGGGTTGAGCCCTCATTGCCGCCGCCTCCTCACTATCGCTAGGAAGGGCTGGCTAGGGTTGTCGGCCCTTGGGGAGGCGGTAGGGAGGGCTCATCCCTCCCCACTTGCAATCTCTCTCTCTTAAATAAATTAAGTTTTAAATTAAATTTTAATTAATTTTATATTAATTATTTATTCACTTCAGCAGCAACATGACGTCGTTTTTGCATTTGTCTAGTCATGTCAACATGCAAAACGTCGTTTTGCACTTGTCTCGTTGGAAAATTGCCACGTTGACATTTAATCCATTTTGCTCCGATTTTGGTATTTGATGTCACTTCCTAACTTTTGCATGTACTTAAATATCTCTCTATGCCAAATATTCGACAATCCAAGTGTTTGACACTCCAATTTAGCCATATAAACATTTTGCCAATTTATCAATTTATTTTAAATCTTTTGACAATTTATTAATTTAATCATTTTGACCAATTTTGATAAGAAAATCTATCCCTAGATGTCCAATCAACTACTATGCTTTAACACATTTCGACGAGAACTAACTAGTTTTGGATTTGTATTAATGGTTTAGTTAGCATTTTTTTCCGACACGATAGGTGGTAGATGTACACATTTTTTTAAAAATTTTAGTATTTTTTATTTTTTATTTTTCCTTTTATATCTCTATTCTATTACTTGGAGGGCTTTGTGGCCCTTGCTAGGGGCTGGCATGGATTGCTGGCCTTCAGCTAATGATCGGGAGCCCATTGCACCTAAGAAAGAAAGACAAAAAAAAGGAAAAAATAAAAAATTCGAAAAATTGTTAAAATTTATTCACTTGAACGACGTGTGTTATATAAGAGATTGGTGCTGACTAGATTACTGCATCACCAACTCACTATAGACAAGACTTGAAAATTAGTTAATAAAAAAACCTAAGATTAAATCGAAAAAATACAAAAGATTTAAGATTTTTTTGGATAATTTTTTTGATTTAGAATTAAATTAATACAAAGGTAATACGTTTAAGACTTTCTTGATAATATTTCTTTAAAAATTTTATCCAAGATTTTTCATTTCGTTTAATCAATTGCAACTTTCCATTGTTCATGTGGAGTCCCCCAAGAGTCTCCGTCCACCAATCATGCATTGCCGTCTGCTATGTTTGAGGGCATCGTTTCCTGATAAGGACCTTTGAGAAACTGGTTTGAACAATGTTAGCGAATCTCTTAAGGCCTCTTTATTCTTTTATTCTTTGAAATAAAAAAAAAAAGTAATGT
Organism: Eucalyptus tenuipes; assembly: GCA_014182365.1. Taxonomy (NCBI): domain Eukaryota; kingdom Viridiplantae; phylum Streptophyta; class Magnoliopsida; order Myrtales; family Myrtaceae; genus Eucalyptus; species Eucalyptus tenuipes. The sequence goes on from CM024547.1 coordinate 10,940,640, forward strand.
TAATTAATTTTTTATTCTTTAAAATAAAAAAAAATCAAAGAATCGATTTGAAACAAAAAAAAAAAAAAAAATCTCTTATTTCCAACAATAATTTCTAAAACTAAATCATTTCCTTTTCTCTTTTCTTTTTTTCCTGCTTCTTCCTCTTCTCATCGAACCGTGGACTCGCCGCCCAACCAGTTGCTGCAAAGGACGAAAGAGAGAAAGAGAGGAAAAAAGAAAAAAAAGAAAAAATAAACTATTAAATTTTTATGGTACAAAAAGATTTGTGATTCATACTGAACATAATCCTATTCTTTTTTAATTTCAACAATAAAATTTTATATATTTACTAAATGAGTCCTTTATTAAAAAATTATTCCATGAATTGAAATAAAAAAATTATTTCTTAAAAAAATTATTCCCCAAAACAACACCCTTATTCACCAAGAGCACCTTTCTTTTGGAGTTGAACGACAACTCTTGCCATGATCATGCAACCTCTCCTCTCTTGTAAACGAAAGTAGAACTTCTTGCACAGGAGAAAATGGTTGCAAACTAGTCATTCTTGCAGATAACGCATCGCGTGCACATCGTAAAAGATGATATCGGTTATGAACTGTAGAAAGTTAGAAACCTTTATACACCACGGAACACACAAGCAAAGTATGTATCAAACGGTACGATGCGTATCCAAATCCAACATTAACAAATACTCTGCACGAACCCCGACTAGCAGAGACCCTTCAGAACCCTCTTTGTAGTTGCAGCTTTAGAAGGAAAATTAGTACGTCCATCCACTGCAACGCGACTATTCGATCAAGCAGGATGCTCTGGCTTGTCAGCTACTCGTTCGTTCGGTGCTGCACTTTTTCCTCCTCCGCCGGAGGTTCTTTCTTTTTCTCCATTTTTTGAACCTGCAATGGATGGGCCAAATGAATACTTTCGCATGACCGTGCAGGATTCCTCGTGGTTTGAAACAGATAGGTAAAAGAGATTCTGATGACAGGGGGGGGGGGAAAGAACGATTGTTGGTGCGACTGTGGTTATGTCGCGTAATAACCGAGTAGGAGGATTACCGAGTTGACTGCTGGGAGCATCGTCCTCTTCGGATTGCTTAGTCGAATGGATCACACCGAATCCTTCATCCTCGCATCTTGTCGCGTACTCATGTCCAAACGAGTGGTACAACACATCCCTTCAATCACAGGAAACATCCACCGTCTGAATCACGAAATGAACGGTCGAAATGCTCGACACAACACGACAAATACATTTTTGCCCCACGAACCCAGTAATCTTGTCTATCCAGGCACTCGATGCACGTTACTCAGTAATCAAGTTCTAAAGATATGTCACGTTACTCAGTAATCAAGTTCGTGCGACTTACCCGGTCTCCGGGGTCTCGGCCTTGTCCATGCTGCGTTCGCTCTCCTGCTGGCCGGACGGAGAAGCAAAACCCCTCTTGAATCTGAAGCTGCAAGTTCTGTCGCCGACGACGGGAGCAGCGATAGGTGGTGATGGGAAGGAGCGTGGAATCACACGGCTTCTCGCCGATCTGATCGCGTGGATCATCTTCATGGGACTTAACGGTAAGCCCCCGGAGCTGCATTTATACAAATGATAATATGATGTGACTGAAGATCCATCCAATGAAAGTCTTACATTTTGACGATAAGAGATGAGGTTTGCACCTGACCTTTTTATTTTTTTTTTGGACAGTCGGTTTGCACCTGGCTTAACCTGTTTGGAAAGTGCCGTTTAGAAGGATCGAGAAGATAGACGCACCACGTCAGAGATTGGAGAGTGAAAGAATGCGTTGGGCGCTTCTGGTGCTTTTGCCTGACGTGAAGTCGAAATGATTGAGACCCACACGAAGTGAAAGCTCCAGAAAGCATCTTGGAGTCTTTATCAGGTGAAGAAATTCTTGGTGCAGGGCATGTGTATTGATCTCGTCTGTATAATGCAAATCGATGGGGTCTCGTCTCGTATGCTTCGCTTGATGAGAAGACGTGTCGGATAATAATGGGATGAAATCTTGTCACGATAGTATTTTAACATTATAAAAACCTAAGTAGTATTGATATCGACACACGATACGGGGCGCGGCACGATATGATATCTTATAAAAATTAAGACGCGTTGAGATATATTAAATATATAATTAATATATATAATAATTTATTATTTTATGATTATTTCAATTAAATTAATTTGATTCAAATTCACAAATAAATAAATAATAATAAAAGGCTAGAATGAATTTATACTAAAAACATTGATATACTATTTATTAATATAATTCATTATTTCAATTTGATAAATTTAACTCTATTATAATAATTCATAAAACATGGAGAGAGAAAAAAAAAAAAGCAATTCACATTCTGGATTTGTATGTTAGACATGTCGGATGAGAAGAGGAAAAAATTGGGAAGTGAATTGTGAATCACGGAAAGTAAGAGTCAGAAAAGAAGAGAATACTAATTTTTTTTTCTTTCACAATTTATTATCTTTATTATTCGCTTTTATTTTTTCACATATATACATTTAACCCATCATTTATTGAAAATTTTTAAAATTGACCTCACATATCGAAGAATGTCGGAAAAGTTAACTAGGTATCGGATTTTCCGATATGTGTTGATCGAGTGTCGACACATATGTCGGAGTGTCCAATACGATATAAAAGTTCCGAAAAGTGTCAATACTTCATAGATAGAAACCACATGCTCATCAATAAAAAGTTTAACATGAATAAAACACTTCACGAGCTTTAGCTAGCATTTCGAGACTCGAGAGTACTATTATTACATACATGGTCTATTATGCTACGGAATTTGTGGTCGGCTAGTGCCTTTAGAGTATTATTATTCCCATTTATTTTTTCCTTTTCTTTTTGTAGTTTAGATGTAGGAAAGCCTTTCGTTTTGTGTAAAAATTTCAGCATATTTCAAAATAAAATTTAAATATATAAATAAAAAATTATAAACACTAATTACCAAAATATGTCTGATAATGACATATTAACTGTTTTCATCTAATTATATATAGATATTGCAAAGTGAAAGAGAATTTTATATGTACATAAGTGTCACAACCTACCCCTCGGGGGGAGGGAGAATGTTTAGGGGTATTACCTAAAGAATGGACCTAAGGCTCATGATTAGGCACGGGTTCTCTCAAGCCCATACCTCGTGTGATATTAGGGTATTTTTAAGAATTTCGCAAAAAGGAGTCGCCACTAGCCTATTAGGATCGACTAGAAACCAAGTGATATATGAGAGTGTACCTCACTTCCTATGCAACTAGAGAAACTAGGGTTGGGGACTTGATTACACTAATTGACCAATTAGTGCCTTTTCGGTACCTAATATTGTTCATTTAAAAAAAAAAAACTAAAATTTGTCAGGGGTGATTGATTTCACACTTATCCACTAGCATGTGATATAGGTGCAATCATTAAAATAATAATTATAACTACCAAGTCCTAATTGCAGTAAAATTGAGTACGTGCAATTAAACATAATTAAATATGCAAATTAGATACGCGATATAATCAATATACAAGCAAATAAAGGCCTAATTAGGCAAGACATGGCAGTTCCCAACCAAACCCTATATTTTTTTTATTTTCAATTTTTTTAAATATATTATTTTATTTTATTATTTTATTATTTTTTGGGAAAACCGGGTCGGGTCTGGTCTGACCAGACTCGGGTTTGGCCCGCTTGGGGTAGGCTGGTTGGCCTGTCCAAATGGGCCTAGCCCCTTTGCAAACGAGAATGGCCCTCCCCCGCAGGCCCATAGCCCAAGTCAACTCTGGGCTGTTGGCCTGCAGGGGAAAAGGGCCGAGCGGGCTAGAGAGATTTGGCCTCGCTCGGCGCATGACCCTTGCCTTGCAATTCTTCAATCGTGGTAGGGGATGGCAACAGCGAGCGACGGGGCGCTCCCCGGCCAGGGCCGCGGCGGTGCCACCCCGGTCAAGCAGGGCACAGCCCGACTTCCAAGGTAAGCGGCGGCGGCCCTCTGGTGGCCAAAAATCTAAGCCAGGCTCTACACAAAGGAGTTGGGGGGAAAGTTCGCTTGGGCATTTTGGCGAGCAGTGGTGGGCATGAGCGAACCGAGAGGCTTTCGACCTAACCGGGACTCAAGGCGAGCCTGGGGTTCTCAGCAAGTGACCAACAAACAAACGGCGACCTATGGGGGACCTACGGAGGCTAAAGCTCGCCCAGAACGGACAGAACGAGCTCCAGCTAGCTTGACCTCAAGAACCGCACACCAAGTGTTCGATGAAATACCAACCCGAGTTCCGGCAGGAATGGCGGCTCAGAGACGCATTGACGGTAACTTGGAGACGCGTCGGCGGTGGTAGCAGCGACTCAGAGACGCGTCGGCGGCGGTAGCCTCGGTCAGTTCTCGCCTCTTCTCCCTACTCTCTGCCCTTGGTTCTCCCTTTTCTCCATCTGCCTCCGTCTTTTCCCCTTGCTCCTATCTTTTGCCCCTGCTCTGCATTGTCTTCTCACCCTGCTTTGCTGTCTCTTCAATTCTTGCAGGTTTCGCGCGCGAAGGATGGAAGGAGGAGGAAGACAAGCTGACGCGGGTTAGGCTGAAGGGAAAAAGAGCTTGGCCGTGTAAGGGGAAACGAGCCTTATCATGCGGGGAAGGAAAAAAGAAGGCGGGTTGGGCCAAGGCCGGATCCGGCCCGACCTGAACCCTTCCACGTTTTTTTTTTTTTTTTTTTTATTTTTATAAATGAATTAATTAATCAATATTTTTTAAATTTTTTTATATATATTTGTACTTGAAAATACAAATTAGGTGTCAACACCACCTTTTTCTTTGAATGTAGCGCTCGAAGAGGTTGCATTCAAAGATAGAAGACATCTAAATTATTTTGGCAGAAGAGAGATCCTGGGTGCACAGGCACGCGTCAGGTCGACGGAAATGACTGACCATCTTGGCTATGAAAGAAAGAACGTTTTATCAATAAGAGGAAGAAAGACCCCGGGCTATAAAAGCACGCCGTGTCTTAAGAAAAAGGAAAGACCCTGTCAAAGAAAAGACCCTAAGGATAGAAGCACGCCGTATCAAAGGAAAAAGGAAAGACCCAAAGCTACGAAGCATGTCGTGTCAAAGGAAAAAGAAAAGACCCCGAACTACGAAGCACGCCGTGTCAAAGGAAAAAGAAAAGATCTCGGGCTACGAAGCACGCCATGTCAAAGGAAAAAGAAAAGACCCCGGGCTACAGAAGCACGCCGTGTCAAAAGAAAAATGAAAGATCCCAAGTTACAGAAGCACGCCGTGTCATAAGAAAAAGGAAAGACCCCGGGTTACAAAAGCACACCATGTCAAAGGAAAAGAAAAGACATCGGATTACATAAGCATACCGTGTCAAAGGAAAAAAAAAAAGACCGCGGACTACGAAGCACCTCGTGTCATAAATAAAAAAAAAAGACTTCAGGCTACAGAAACACACCGTAAATGAGGTTTCACCATGTAACAACGGGTTTCGACCTCGTTGAAAATGCATGATTTGAGGAAAACCAATGAAACTTTGTAGATGAGATGGTTTAAAGTTAACCATGAACTAACTGAAGTGTGTTTTGACTTGGACAACTTAAATTAGAGGAGGTACACCTTCACTATTTTTTTTTCCCTTTCTTTTTTCCTTCTTTGTTAAATTTGACATGTTATCATCTTCATATATTTGCTTATTGAACATTTAAGTTACTCTTTTGCTTCGGCTACTATTCATGGATGAACTAGGTTCAGATCTTTCTTGATCTTTATTGGCTGAAAGTAGAGTTCAAATGATTATAATAATCTTTTCGAATATTACTTATTAACCTTTCGAGCTTATGGATTTACTCCGCATTCGTTATAAAGCACCTTACCAACCTGATTGATCAGATAAGACGTCGCTCAGAAAACCCTTAGATGACCCAAACATATAATTGGTCGCGTTGGTTAATGTGAAAAGTCCAACCTATGGCATGCTGTTTTCTACTATAATACTATGATAGAAGCGGAAATAACCTCCTTTTTTTTTTTTTTTGAACTTTTTTTTTTTTTGTATAATTACATTATCTGTAAAACAAGCCCAACGCGCTTATTGAAAAAGTTCTTTTTTTCTTTGAACTATGAAAATTTTCATATAACAATCTATTCTTTAACCTTTTTTCTTTTTGGGATACTAAACAAATTACGCCAATGGCGCGCGAAAAGAACTAGTCGGACCGGAATCGGTTTTCTAGACATTTAAACTTTTCTCATGTTTAACAAATGTCGATGTCATGATATACAGTCAATTTTCGATATCATCGACTCGTGCTGTAATAAGATCAAGATACTCTTTTGATCATCTGAAAATCATGATGGATTTGAACGTGATCCTCGCTTCACAGCGACGTTGGCAATCATCAGATTAATGAAAAATCCATGAAGACTTGCAAGGCAGGTCGGTATTATTTGATCAGTTCGCCTCAAGAACGGTCACAACATATCATAAGAAAAGCAACATCGCCCACAAAACCTAAAGACCAAAGTCTTTCTCCCTCTCTCCGTCTCTCTAAGACTGATTCAAGAATGCGAAAGCCAAGGCGGAGAGGGCGAAGGAGGACAGCACCCGGGCGGCAAGCGATGAGGCGGACCCGATGCTGAGGGTGACCTTCTGGCCGAGGCCGCAGTGGTTGCTGACGGTGCAGATGAAGTAGCGAGTGTTATTCCCCAGCGAGACGCTGTACGGGCTCACCGTCTGGATCGCCCCAATGACGTTCGTGCTCGTGCAGCTGTCGTAGTCCGTCTTCGACACTTCGGCGACGTTGTGAGTTCCCGTCCAGTTGAACACTGCAACAAGAAAACGGGAAAGAAACGAAAGAATGAACGGATGCACGCAGAAGCCTGAATTATCCAAGGTGGTGCAGCAAGGAGATTTCCATGGACAATGAAGGAGAGTAACGAACAAAGAATCTAACGCAGCGATTAGTACAATCGTTGAGTTTTCTTAGCAATGTCTGCATACAAAGCCAAAAAAAAATGAACCCGAGAAATCCTTTTCTCGATCATGTCGAAGCGACCGTATTGAATCGAATGCTTATCAAAAACGTGCTAATGTCAGATTCTCCTATCGGATCCGACCGTAACTTCTTTAACTAGCGATGCATGATTTTGGGTAGGAACATCATGTTTTTCGAGCTCACCGACGGTGTCCCCGACATCGAAGCTCTTTCCAGCGGCCCAGGTCTTGTAGGCGATGTCACCGAGCGGAGGGATCGTCCACCCCAGCTGATCTAAAACGTTGTACGTGCTGGCATTCGCACCCACCGCCGCGACGATCATCACAAACCCGAGCAAACCCACAACTCGGCTCGCCATTATCACGTACAAACTCTCTCTACGTGTTTCTCAGGTCGTCCCCTCAGCTCTCTCTCTCTCTCTCTCTCTCTCTGCGGCTGCTGTGCTGCGTTCACCTTCGGTTCAGCGATGGCTCATTTTGAAGATCGGCGGGGTCGGAGAAATTTATAAGGAGATCTCTGACGGTGTAGGGTGTGAATATGACTTGTATATTATCCGCCAGTTTTCTTGCACACGACGAAGCCTAATCTTTCTGGCTTTTTCCACGTCAGCGCCTGGCATTTGCGATCGATTCTCAGCTTAACGCAACGCAACGGGTACCGAGCTTCCAGAGAGCACGCCAGCTTTGAATATCTAGAAAAATTGACCTCGACTCGGTCTCCTTTCTGGTACGGAAAGGGTCGTTAAACATGCACCGAGATGCAAATGCAGATCCCACCGACCTTCTCGACTTTGAAGTGACGAGAGAACGTCGAGGACGACTTTTCCTTCTTAGGATCACAGGAGGGAGAAACTCAGTGCCTTTCTGCTTACGCCGCCAGGGTCGTGCTTGAGGAGGCGAAGGGGGGCCTCAGAGATCGTGACGGAGGCGAAGCCTAGCTGACAACTATTATCAGTGAAATTTCTTGCATGACTTTGGCTCTCTTGATCATTGAATATTACGTTTTGAACCTCGCTAATGTGACCGCGACTACAATACTTTTGGCCCGATAACAAAACGAAAATGCATATATATATATAGAGCTGTCAAAATGGATCCTGAATTCATTTATCAACCTATATTTAATGGACTGACTTATCATATAAGTCGGTAAAAATTTGGAAAATGGATTGACATGCGTTTGTTGGAAGACAAAGCCCACCTAAATGTGTTTTAAGTGGGTTTATACTCGACTAAAGTTGGACCCAGGTGTAAGGCGTTGCTCTCTCTCTTTGTTGTAAGCCTGTAATGTAAAAGCAAAGAAAATGACACAACCGCCACCGCCACCACCACCGCCACCGCCACCATCGTCGTCATTCATCAGAAGATTGAGGCCAAATGCTCACTCTCCTTCTTGTACTTCACGAACAGAGTCGTCATGGCCGCTATCAATTACACCTGAATCGGCAAGATTGCCGTCGTGAGGCTCGCTCGCAAGAAAGGCGTCAAGCGCATAAGCGATTTGATCTACGAGGAGACCCATGGAGTTCTCAAGATCTTTATGGAGAATGCGATCCGTGACGCCATGACCTACGCTGAGTTTGCCCGAAGGAAGATGGTGACTGCGATGGGCGACGTGTGTGCACTCAAGAGGCAGGGCTGGACTCTGCACGCAGACAGGGCCGTCATCCAGATCCAGCGAGGGCATCAAGACCCTCAGCAGCCCACAGTGAAAAGAAAGAAAGAAAGAAAAGAAAAGAAATAAAAAATTCATAAAAAATTACAAAAAATATTCACATAAGCAATTATCATGTCATTTAGGATTGTTAGTGTCTATGCCAGCGATTTTCAATTAAAAAGTGATTGGAAAGACTATATTGACAAATTGTCAAAATATTTATGACTATATTGACTAAGTTGAAAAGTTCATGACTAACTGACATCTATATAATAATTTTATAACTCTTTTAGTAATATCTCTTTTTTTACTTATTCTCGCAGAAACAAACAAGTTCTCAATTGAAAAAAAATATATATGACCAAAAAAAATGAAAAAAATCAATTTCACGTTAGTCACATTTTGGTATGAGCTTGCATGAATGAAAAACTTAACGATGGATTTTTTTTCCTCTCGAGTAAATTCTTCATGCATTTTTTTAAGACCCGTCGAAAAACAAGATATTTTTAAAATCCCAAAGAATGCATACACAATTTGGTTACTTACATTGTCTTCTTTTTGGCGCGTTTGGTAACGATTCTGATCCCGGAAATAGATTTTGATCAGAAATGATTTTTTTTTATTCTGTTCCCGTGAATAATTTCTAAGCATTTTAAGCCGTTTGGTAATTGTTCAAAATTTATGATTATGAAATAGAATTGTGTTTGGTACCGTGCTCATTGATTATGTTCCAAATCAATTTCTTTTAATTTTTAATTATTTTTTTACTTTTTTTTTCCTTTTTTCCTTTTTTTTTTTTTCCCTTTTTCTCCTATTCTTATTCTTCTTCTTGTTGCTGGTCGCCGGTTCGGCGACCTCACCGAGCATTGCCGGCCCTCGGCGAGGCCGGCCCTCGTCGGCCGAGCCTCGCCAGTGGTTGGGCTTGCCTCCGGCTAGCTCGGCCGGACCGGTTCTTGCCGGCGGGCGGTGGTGGACAAAGAACCGCGAGATGGCGGTCGATGAAGAAGAAGAAGAAGAGTTGGTTTTGATTCTTAGATTTGTTTTCGGAACAAGAATCAATTTTTTTTATTCTTGATTCTGTTCCAAATCTACTTCCGGGAACAAAAAAATAGAAATTTGTTTCCTAGAACAAAAAATTTATCAAACGCAATTCTGTTCCCAAAACTACTTTCGGGAACAAAAAATTAGAATCGGTTACTATTGGGATGGTTACCAAATAGGTACTTATTGTGTACTATTTTTGGTCTTGATATTCTGTACTTTCCCATTTTCCCCATCCAGTTTTTAAGAAGTGTTTCACCTACGAAATCGGAGAGTGCTCCATCGCATTCCTGAGGCCGACGGAGCCATTCCCTTATAATTTTCCATATCTTTTCGGTACGTATAACACAACGACTTTGCTAAAGTGACCGTTAAAAGCAAATCATTGCGTAAAGCTCGCACATGGACGTGTCACGCTGCGTAAGTGTCATGGCACATTGGGCAATCAAGAGATGAGTCCTAGATTTTGTTAAATTGGCCAATCAAGAGAAACAAAAATATGGAAAATATGGTAATTTTTATTTTGGTCAGAAACAAATATAGTAGTTAACCTGTCAAAATCGAGAAAACAACGTGGATCCTATGTTTCTGAATCTGAATATTTCCGAGCATAACGGTTGTTACAATTAGGTTTTGTTAAGGGCATTTGAGATCCTATAAATTCGCAAAATAATAAAAAGAAAAACAGATATTCACACGAAATTAATCAAATCACAGAATATTGAAATTTCAAACTTATATTGAGCCTATCAGAAAATAAAATTGAACAAGTAAAATCATGGGATCTGATTTCATCATCATCGGTTAGGGTTTGAACTCCTTGAAGAATCGAACAAAATAAGATTTCTACTCGAAATTTGGATATCGCTCTTCAAAATTTTGAACTTGAATTAACTTCCTTTCCTTTCTTTCTTTTTTGTTCTGGTCTCCCAAATAAAATTTTGGGAAGAATAATAAAGAAATTCTTCCAAAAAATAAACAAAAAAGAAAAGAAAAGGAAAAGACAACAGCTGTGTTCTGTTGTGTTTCCTCCTTTCCTTTTGACGACTTCCAAAGTATAACGCAGAAAAGCACGTGTTCTTGGCCATGCATTCATGGCGATGAAACAGCTCACGAGCTGAATCTCTGTTTCCCTATTTTAAGGATGATTTCTGTTGCAACAGCTTCCTCAAATAAAGATTCCAATCTGGAATCTCCACGAATCATTCGATTCGCCCTTTTTATAGCGATTCTGCTCTTCGCTGGATTCCTTATATATACGCAATTCCCTCCCCCGGAACGCGGCACCGCAAGAGACATCGCATCTCGATTTCTACAGCTCGATCCCTCGCCCGCCCGCCCGCCCTTCCGATCACCGCCCGGCGATGGCGGCCCTGGCCTGCTCCCCTGTGGAGCTCCACCCCCTCCTCGGCGGCGGCAACGCCACCTCCGCCGCCGCCGAGTACATCTGCGGGCGCTTCGACGCGGTCTCGAGCAAGTTCGTGGACACGGGCTACGCCGTGGACAACACCTACCTCCTCTTCTCGACCTATCTCGTGTTCTCCATGCAGATCGGGTTCGCCATGCTGTGCGCGGGCTCGGTGCGCGCCAAGAACACCATGAACATCATGCTCACCAACGTCCTCGACGCGGCCACCGGCGGCTTCTTCTACTACCTCTTCGGGTTCGCCCTGGCGTTCGGCACCCCCTCGAACGGCTTCATCGGGCAGCACTTCTTCGGCCTCTCCCAGTTCCCTTCCCAGTCTTTCGACTACGGGTTCTTCCTGTTCCAGTGGGCCTTCGCCATCGCCGCCGCCGGGATCACGAGCGGATCCATCGCCGAGCGCACGCAGTTCGGGGCGTATCTGATCTACTCCTCGTTCTTGACCGGCTTGGTGTATCCCATCGCCTCCCACTGGTTTTGGTCCGCCGACGGTTGGGCGAGCCCGGCGCGGGCGGATAATCTGCTGTTCGGATCTGGAGTCATCGACTTCGCCGGCTCGGGGGTGGTCCACATGGTCGGCGGCATCGCCGGCCTTTGGGGAGCCCTCATCGAAGGCCCGCGTATCGGCCGCTTCGATCATTCCGGTAAGGCGGCGTCCCTCCGTGGCCACAGCGCCACATTGGTGGTCCTCGGCACGTTCCTCCTGTGGTTCGGGTGGTACGGATTCAACCCCGGTTCTTTCCTCAACATCTTGAAGGCCTACGGAGAGAGCGGCTCCTCCTACGGCCAGTGGAGCGCCGTCGGGAGGACCGCGGTCACCACCACCCTCGCAGGAAGCACCGCCGCCCTCACCACCCTCTTCGGCAAGAGGCTGCTCGTCGGCCACTGGAATGTCACCGACGTGTGCAACGGCCTCCTCGGCGGATTCGCGGCCATCACCGCGGGTTGCTCCGTGGTGGACCCCTGGGCAGCCATAATCTGCGGGTTCGTGGCCGCGTGGGTCCTCATCGGGTTCAACAAGCTGGCGGAGAAGCTGAAGTACGACGACCCGCTGGAGGCAGCGCAGCTCCACGGCGGCTGCGGGGCGTGGGGGCTGCTGTTCACGGGACTGTTCGCGAAGAAGGCCTACGTGAACGAGGTGTACCCGGGGGTGGAGAACAGGCCGTACGGGCTCCTGATGGGCGGCGGGGGAGGCCTGCTGGCGGCGCAGGTGGTGCAGATCTTGGTGGTGGCGGCGTGGACGAGCGTGACGATGGGGACCCTCTTCTTCATCCTGCACAAGATGAAGCTCCTGAGGATCTCGCACGAGGAGGAGGTCGCGGGCATGGACCTCACCAGCCATGGAGGGCTTGCGTACGAGTACGAGACCGAGGAGAAGAAGGAGGTTTCGTTCTGAGCGAAGCGATTGACGCCAAGACAATTTGTCGTCTTCGCTTCTCGGATGATTGATGGATGTTATTTTAATGGCGAAAACTTCCAATGTACATTCATCTGTATAGAGCTAGGGTATGTTCCGTTGCTGATTCGTTGTATGTACGTCTTGCTGGGTTTTAGTGGAAAATCTGTCGTGCTTATGGATACTTTCTCAGTTCTTCACCAACCCAAGAGCATAGGCCTTTACATTAACATGATCACGGACCTCAGATGAACACCTGACCGATTGACATCAGTCGATGATTGAAAATTCCCAGTAACAACAAGAAAAGTTAAATCATATGCTCTTATTTGTCCGATCGACTCAAACAAAGGTGGGTTATCAGCAATATAATTCATTCATCAATTTGTACTCATAAGCAATGTAACTGTCCATATCTAACGAAACTGTTGGGATATAATACGCGGAATTACCAGGATCTTGCAATTTATGTCAACGAGAATTCGCCCGAGAAATAAACGAGAAAAATAAGAACACCAGAAATTTACGTGGTTCGGTCCGAGTATCGTCACTACGTTCACGGGGAGCGGCGGAAATAATCCACTAAAATCGGAGAATCAGAGTTTACAATCGCTCAATCACTCAAGTGTTTCCCACACCTAGATTTAACCCCAAACCCTAAGTGTTTATAAATAAACAACTCACTTGGGTATAAACTCACGGCACAAATTACCGTGCGACGAAACTCTCTACGTACGGCTTCGCGAGGCTTCAAGATCTTGGATCTTCTTCAAGCGGCGTGGACGTGCGCGGCTTCTCACGTACGTAGGGCTTCGGCGGCAATATCACTTCGGCGGCATCGTTCTTTTTTTCTCCTCGTAGGGTTTTATTTCTTTTATACGTGTGCCCCAAAAGTCAAAGCTTGACTTTTTTTGGGCCCCACGAGAATTCAATTTTCACGAGCAAAGGACTTCACGCCAAGAAAAGGAGACCTCTTCGTACAGGGACTTCATCGCCATAAGGAATTCGGCAGTGCAAAATTCAAAGGAAATAGGAAACCTGGGCCCACCGTGGATAACATCTTTTAGCGACAATTCCTAAAGAAGGAATTCATATACCATGTACCCATATATTTATTTTATATTTCCTCTATTCCAGCGAAAACTCGAGACATAATTTAACGAAACATTAGACCAATACAAGATCATGCCTACAATTACCTCTGGCTCTCATAGTATTTCCGAACAGCCACGGATGAGTTCCTCAATTCATTTTCGTGAAGCATATATTTGAGACGGTTTTGGCAATACTTGGATTCACCTCCAGGTGTCATCATTCATTAGACATAAACCCGAATCTCCCTGGAGATACCTCCAGGTATCATCATTCATTAGAAATAAACCCGAATCTCCAACAGAGATCGTCGCTATTGGAAATCAAATCATCTCACTCTCTGATAGACAACCAATTCAGCCATAGTTGATAGATCTATAGATTCTACAGTTTACCGCTCTCAAGAGCCAGGCAATTAGGAAAGGCAATAAGACTGATTTGCATAGCTGATACCCATCTCACATGGTAAACATAATTCCCCAGCCTTCTGATCTTTGATCGAGACATAATGTTACAAGCAAAAAGCCTGCACTCCAGTCAATATTTACGATTCACAAGAGCTGAACTGCTCATGGACCTTCCGGTCCTGGCCGGGTTACTAGCCTAGACAAATCGCTGATTTCCGTTTAGGAACACCAATGATAAGGTGACTCTTGATTTTGTGTGTCAATTGAGCAGAAAGAGATACGAGAAAAGAACAAATCAATCACAAGCACCTCGCCCACAAACTATAAAATCAGAGCTGTGTGGGGGAATCTAGCGAAAGAGCCTGGGTACTGTTCTCTTGGGCACTTTGCCTTCAAGCTTCAGTCTTCTATATGCTTCTCTGATGTGGCACGGCCTGATTGGGCCAGATTCTTTCCTCTCACTCATGACAATCCTGGCTGCTACCACATTACATATCAATCAAGACAGATATGAGGCTAAGGCAATTCGTATATACCAAAACATGCTTTCAAAGATGGAGATGACACAAAGCAAACAATTGTAATACCTGTTTCCACAATTTCTCCAACAAACATCTTTGCAATTCCCGACATCGCAATTGTCATAGGCATTGAAATTTTCTGAGATCCCGTAACGCTGACCAGCAGCTACATGCCAAAAAAAGAGCAAAATGCCGATAAATCATCTCTTTGGCTCTATTTCTAATTTAAAAACAAAAGAGTGCACATCAAACAAGCTGCACGAAATACCATAACACTCCCCCCAAGAATTTTTCTTTTGAATTAGAACTTCCTTCACCTAGACTGAGTGGGCATCAAGAGACCAAATGTTGTACAGCATTGCCAAATTTTGATTTATTTTTCTGGCATGATTATGCTCGAGTATCATGGCATCAAAAATGGTATGAGACAAATGTCCTAAAGAGTATAAGCTCTTGATTTAACATCCAACTTTACACTAAGTGAGCCAATGTGCAGTGATAAAGAGATGGAAAAAAAATTGTTTGCATAAACAGTTGAAGAGGAAGAAGTGAAAAAACCACAGCCAAAAATCATGACTATAAAGCATGTGTAGAAATTATACTCTTTTCATTGTAGCCTTCTGGAATCCCGATCTCCGAAAAGACTCATATCTGTTCATCTGTTCCACTGTGAATCGTGATAAAATAGCCCTGAGAAAGAGAGAAGTGATAGTCAATTAGCTACAGACGTAATGGTAACTTAATGAGTACCTGGAGTATCAACTCAGGAGACAACAAACATTCGCGTAACATTCTGACAAGACTGCACGGAGTATAAGTCCTATTAATCCTATTTAGGAGCTCTCACAAAATAAATTTCTTCTTAAATAGCCTGGTGACAAAATTAAGATTAATATAATAAATATGATATCACTAATGTTTGAGATTGGTATGAGAAAGATATAGTTTATATAATTCATCAAAAGTGAGGCAAAACACTACATGGAAGAGTCACTAACATAGGATTCTATTGCAAAGTTACACTCAAGTTATGGTCAATTCAAACGGACAAAAATACAGTTAATGCACAAAAATTATCATACTCATCATTGGTGATGATCCTTGAGCCAGCACCCATTACATGAATATTAGCATCATAGTGCAAATCAGTTGGACCAACTTCTGATGACTTGGAATTTTAAGTTATGCATGTCGTATCAGTAACTCAAGCAACAGATATTTACTTTGGCTTGTTGCTATCTATTCAGAGCACTTTTAATCTAAACCCAGAAAGCTGAGCCCTCTTGGCTTGTTGTCAAATAAAATGTTCAACAATATGCTTGTCACAAAGATTGCCTCCCTCCCTCCCTCCCTCATAAAACAGCTTCAGCCAAAACAAAAACTTCTGGCTTTGGTAGCTGCTCCAAATAAATTGGCTTCTGTTTGGACCACCCAATTGTCAAACCTAGACATGTTTGCTTTGTGGAAAAAATGCTCTTGCTGAAAAATTTAGAACAAGGATAATCCGCAGGCTACAGTCTACCACTTGAGGCTTGAGGCAACAAGTGCGTTCATGGCAGGACGAAAGAAACTCATCCTCCTGCAATAGTGCCCACATTTCCAGAAGCCGATACACCAATTGTTCCACAACATATGCACGATTATTCAAGCATGTCGAGATGTAAATTACAGATCACACTGCTCCTGATCAGCTCAACCAGTTTGCACCCGATGTAAAAAACATTCGCAAGCTAGACACTCGTTTGACAAGATTCAAATCAACCTCTCCCTCGAAATTTTTCTTTATGTCCTTCAAGACTAACATCCAATATCACCTCACCGACAACAATCCGACGCGACCCTAGCAAGGTCAGAGATGAACTCCGGAAAGTTAGCACCTTTTCCCATTCAAGCACGCAGAGAACTACTGTGCAACCTAAAACCGAGCTCACATTTCCTTCCCTCCCCTGAGGAGAAAATTCTAGCAAAGGCAGGCGAGGGGGAAACCCAAAAGCGGGACAAGGGAGAACGGATTTGGGAGCGAAACTCACTGCATCTTGGCCATCTTGTCGGGATCGCCGCCGGGAGCGAGCTTCCCGAGCTCGACCTCCATGTTCTCATCCTCTTCCTCCTCCTCGTCCTCCCGGTTCCTGGCGGGGCCGCTCGCCGCGGCGGGGGGCGGCGGGGACGGCGGCGGCGGCGGCGGCGGCGGGGGGGCGGCTGACGAGGAGCTAGGGTGGGCCGCGGGCGCGGAGGGCTCGTCGAGGAGGTCGTCGTAGTCGTCGTCGTCGTCGTCGTGGCCGGCCGCGGCGGCGGGGGCGGGGCCGGGGGCGGAGGCGGCGGACGGGGAGCGTCGGGATCGTCGGGCGGGGCGGGGAGTCGGGCGGCGAATCCTCCTGCTCCTCGAAGGCAGCTTCGAACGGGTCCTTGAATTGCTTCATCGCCTCCAGGATCGACGGTGGACTCGCGAGGGAATCTGCGCAGATGTTAATAACGAGTAGTTCCTCTCTCTCTCTCTCTTTTCCAAATAAAGTCTTTAATAAAATAAATAAATAAGAAAAAAGAAATTTGGTAGTTTTTTTTTTTTTTTCTTTAGTGGAGAAAATTAGTGAGAGTAATTTGTTCTTCGAAATAGAGCACAAAAGTGTGAATTATCGTTAATTTTTTTTTCTCATTTATTTGTGGGGGTACTTTTGGAAATAATAAAAAATTATTCAATTTTTATTTAATTTAGATGGCATGAGATTCGGTGAATATGAAATTTCAAAAAAAAAAAAAAAAAAAAAAGGCTTAAGGGAGAAACAACAATCGATCGAAACAATCATTCTATCCAATCGGAAGCTTACACCCATTAAATTGAGTTAAATATGAAAAACTGGAGATGATATATTTGTTAACTACGCAAATCCAATGAATGAATTTATACAATTTTATATAGAAACGACTAATATAAACATATATGGCCAATTCATTTTTTCTTTTTTGTTTCTATTTCATAAAGATCGGCTATGTAATTCAAACCGATGTCGCGATTTGATTTGCATCCAGTTGATCCATGTGATCGATTTGAGCATAAATTATAATAAATTCAGAAATGTAATAAATTCAATATCGGTCAAAGCAATATCTTCCACACACCGTAACACGCTATATAGGGTACTTACACTTGATCTCGGATATATACGGCAATCGTAGGTACGCTTCGGCCAGGACCAATGTAAGTCAGCCTGAATCAGGCTCTGCTCCTACATCGAATTGGATCGATAACATCTCATCTTTGCCGGACCAGATCAGCTTGGTTGGGTCAAGAACTGAGGGACACAAAATTTGCTTCAATGATGCGACGAACGGTTATTAGTTTGGACTTGTGGAAATGGAAACGTGCAATCGCACGAAACAGAGGGATGACTTGATGTGTGCACCGAGTTTAACCATTTGTAAACAGAGCCTCTCGACACCGTGGCTGTCCCCGCCGTGTATTTCTAACGAATGCCCTCGGATCATAAACTTGAGCAGCGGCCATTGGTAAGAATTACGGTCGCCATTGAGCAGCGGCCATTGGTAAGAATTACGGTCGCCATCCTAACGGAGGATGCAGGGTCTGATGAAAATGTCACATTCCGACCCGAAATGTGTCGAAATGCATCCATGCCATTGTGTCAAACTGACCCATCTGCTATGACGATGCACATGGTCCGACCTGAAATGTGTTGAAATGCAGCCATACCATTGCCTCATATACTAGCCCATTTGCTAAGACGATGGACATGGTCGATCCCATCGCTTAAGCTTAAGCCCCCCCCAGAAAGACTGAGCTCTCATAATTCCAGTCCAAAAGGCGAGGCCACCAGGTCTTAACACCTTCGAGCGCATCTGCACTTTCATCTTCAGAAAGAGACTGATAACAGCAAACACGGGCTGGCACAACATTCAAGCACTAAAAGCAGAACTCAATTGCACAAGTTGCATGCGAAAGCAGCAAGCAGCAGACAATCCTCCGTGAATTTCGTTACCAGGAACCCCTATGTACAGGGGAGAACTGCAGGCTTATTTACAAGATACGTACAGAAACTCTGAGCATTCTATACAATTGCAACTCCTAGAAAACCAACCTTCCTAAAATCACTAGAAGGGCATGTCAACCGGAAGAGGGAAGGAAGAAAAAAACAGAGCTGATGTACCTACTATAAATAGCAACTACTGTAGCCGGCTTTGCTTCCCTTCCCAAAAAATTGAGGGGGTGACCAGTTATGATTGTGTGACACTATTCCAGGAGGTCTCAAAGGTCTCAAAATCGAATAAGAGCATACCAGGATCTATAACCACAGGGGGAATATTATTCTCCAGGGGTGGGTTCTCGAACCACCAGTTCCCTGAGTCAACACCTGCTGCGCCGAAGTCGAAGCTTTCAGCGACCGCGGTGTTAAACTCTCTTGCAGGCTGTGCCTCATGTGCAGGCTCTGCACTCGGAACATGAACGCTCTCAACAGCAGGTGGAGCAGGAGGATTGTCATCTTGAAGTACCTTTTCAATCCAATCGAGGCTGTCTGAGAAACTTGGAAATATGCTAGGTTGGGTGTGATGCTGATGGATGTTTTGCCCACTGAGTGATTGATTACTACCCTGACCATCACTGCTGGCTTGAGAAGGCGTCATAATTGAAGGAACACCAGTTAAGTTGGGCGAACAGCTGCTCAAATTAGTAGAAGATACTAGATTCAAACCGGAAGGAATATTCTGCCTTCTGATATGATTTCGATTAACGATGGTGTCGTGGATTGAATTTGTTGGAGGAAGTAAACAAGACGGGTAATTGATGTTGTTTGGACCACATGCAGCTCTGCTTTCTGCCAGAGAACTACCAACAGTCCCGGTCCTTTTATGTGGCATAATAGGTGAAACAAGATGAGGCCCCAAGTGACTATCTCTATGAACTCTATCCTTCTGAATGAGATGACGTGCCCGATGCAACTGTTCTGACGATGAGCGCGGCTGGAATCTGCTTCTCGAGACATGCCCCGGAAGCCTCCTGCCATTTTGTATATTACTTGAAAAACTTGATCTAGTTGGGGAAGAACATGGCTGAAAAATCACTGGCCTTGGCACAAGATTTTGTGGTATAGAGTTGGTTGGTGGTGGGGGGTTTATAGAAGGCAGAAGAGCTTGAGTAGGTTGTGGAAGCACCATAGGGATAGGGTCAGGAAAAAAACTCGAATCCGGCATAGGAGTAGTTTTACCCTGCATAAAGTTCTTTCTACAGACTTTCCATTTCTCCTGTTTGTCATTGGCATGGCAATGGTCACCATCCATCAAACCTTTTCCCCAGAATTTGCATGGTGCAGGTGAATCGCATACGTAACAATGGCACTGCATTATGCAACGCAATACTGTTAGTCACAACGAAATGAATTAGCAAATGATATCTGATGACTCAAGGGGGGCTATGGAAATGGTATCTGACCAAGTTACAGTACTCCTCATGCAAGGTTGAGCCGAAAGGATACATAACGCAATCATGTCTTGGATGAGGATAGTCTCTACATGCAACCTGAAACGAATATACATTTACAGTGTTAAGACAGTGAAAAGGCATGCAAATCTGCCAACTTGAAGCGGTATGAGCTGCCCTGTTCTCCAGAGTAAAAGGAACAATATCTAATACATTACAAGGTAAGAGGAATGAAACTCATATACTAACCCATAAACCTATAGATGGTACCCCAGACTACTCAATAGAGCTTTTCCTAAGTATCAGCCATGATAGAAGCCCATCGATTCCCCAGTCACATTCCATCCCCAAGCAAAGCACTTCATAACTTGCTCAGTGAAGCTTGACAATAACACAAGAAAGGCCAGACACAGAACAAATTGGTGAGGAAACTCCAACTACCGACCTGCTCTCAGCTGTTTCTAACACCATTCCCCCACCCCATCATTGGGAAAGGAGAAACATATATAAATAGCCAAATAATAATCAAAAGTGATTATTCTGCTTCCCTTTACGAGCCAGCAGTCATGGTCTCCACTCCCTCAAAAGGGAATAAATACATGCACTACAATACACTGAACTGCACAGCACACAGCAGATCACAAACTTAATTCCATCTCTAGTTCAGCATTGAGCAAACCATCCTTCCCTTGAGATACCTGATTTTCAGGAAGATCATCATTATTGCTTTGACTCTCATCCATTATTACAATCATATAGATATTCGTAGTAATAAGTTCAGCAATTTGCGATCCCCATCCCACCACCATCAGGCATCAGAGAAAAGACTGCAGATTCATAATCCACATCGACTAGCAGGAGAACAGTCAAATGCTTGCCAATCTACCTAAACTAACACTACAGTAATTCACAAACTAATGTTAAGCGTCCCCGATAACCATACTTGATTCTGCAGCACTGAATGAAGAGGGCTAGGTAGCCATACATAGAGGCAGCGCGAGAAAATATTAAAGTATGTGCACAGCCAAGCCACCTATGGTACTACTCTAAGTAGCTCCACTCAAATAGTAGGAAGCAGAATCTTTAAAGGCCTCCTTCAATAGCAGTCATGCAATAACTCAATCTCCACATATTTGACACGATCACATCATCCGAATTCAGAAATAGCATTGCGCTCTGTAGCTGACCCCTGATCATGCCAACTTAATTCATGCATGTTAGCATGAAACCCATGAGATCAAGCAGGATCTCTGTAAACATAACTTCTAAACCTCAATCCTGGTAAATAAGCCAGTCCACTCCAATGACTCATGGTAAAGCTACACGAGACACGAATGGTCCGTTTGGTCCATGAGAATTTTCAAAAATGTTGATCTCCATTTTTTATTTGTATTTTGATGCTATAGTCTTCCGTTAGTCATTAGTCCACATCTGAAAAATACTATAACCTCGAACAAAGCCGACATTCTAAATTTTTTGCAGTCCTTTTGCTCTTCTACGTCATAAAAGTTCTCCAAAAATGTTCTGAGATTCACCTATCCTACTAATCAAACCCCATCTCCTTTTTTTCCTTTAGTGTGAGTCACTTCTAAATTTAATCGTACCCAAGCTGATGTCTTTCACATCAACTGTCAAGAAGATGGGTTCCAGAAACCTGGGTTGTAGCTTGCACAGTCATATTTTAGTAGCATCGAGGGTTGTTTTCTCAATCCGAGCTGATTCTAATCACGCAAAACATTGTCTCGTAAAACATATGCAAAACAAGCACATCATGCCGCTTCTGCAGCCATGTCCTTGGCAAATTACTCTAATTTTTGCATCTAACCATTGCTTCGCCATAAACCATTACTGCATTCATCATTTCAAATATTAGGATAAATAAATGGAAACAACAAATGACTGCATACCTGACCCTTCTCTCCAACAATGAGCAGATCATCCGAACCTCCGTCCGCCGCATCATCGGGAACAGAGACCGACTTCTCAGGATCTCCATCCAACACCACGCAATCATCATCATCATCATCCACCGCAAATTTGTCCAACTTTGACTTCGCATTGACCTCCTTCACCAAGACCACTTCGTCCGGATCATCTCTAAGGAGCCGGGCAATCCACTCATCACCGTCACTACCGAAGCCTCTCGGTACGTCCGGGACCAACCCTTCCTCGTCGGAGCTGATATCGAGCACCACATGACCCCCACTCGGGTCCATCCTCAAGGGTCGAACGCAAATCTGGAAGCTCTACGACAGATTCACTCCGAAGCGCACCTGCATGGATTTCGATTCGCCCCCCACGATAGGAAAGGCCACGCGATGAAAACCGCTATGGAGGGACGGGAAAACCTAGGGTTTGGCGAAATTACTGACATGGGTTTTCATCCGAACGAGCGAACGAAGAGAGACCCAGAACCGGCATCGCGGGTCGGCGTCCGAATTCCGAGCTCATCGCGCGCCGCGACAGAGCGCGAGGGGATTTCCGAGGAGGGTCTCGCGAGCGGAAGCGGCGGCGGCGGGGGCGGCGGCGGCGGCGGCGGCGATTGCCGAGGGGAGGCCGTCGAGGCAGATCGAGGGGATGGGGTCGCGATTTCCGAAGGGAGGAGGGAAGGGAGGATCGGTCGCGTCGTCGCCGGCGGTGAATTTCGCGGGGGCGGAGGAGACGAAAAAGGAGAGAACTTTGAAGGGGAGCAGGCAGAGGGACATGCGGAGAGAGAGAGAGAGAGAGACTAAGGTTTTGCCAGTACGGGGCGGAGCGACAGAGGAAAAGGACGAGAAACGTTAGGAAATGTAAACCTCGATCCCCATACCTTAAAAATATTAAAAAAAAAAAAAAAAAAAAAAAAAAAAAAAGGGCCCGGTTTTATGGTATGGTTGTGTTAAACCCCTGATAAGGAGGCCGAGAGCTCCACTGAAATAGGCAACTCTAGCGGTTCTTTATTTCGATGTGTCGGCATTGGCATGTACCCCAATTGAGGGGATATTTTTTATTGCCTCTCCTTAGTGGAATACTTCCGAACTCTACGTCTTAGAGTTCAGACGTGGTAGTTTAAAGACATACTAAGTTCTATATTGATTACTTTCGATTGGGCCGATGTCGCAGCCGACACATTCTTGGCCTTGAACAAGTTCCTCTGATATGAGGAAGTATTTTCTAAGATGGGCTCATCACATGAGGGCAATGATATGGTGTAATCGAGTGATATTTGTTACTCATGTGCAATGGATTGCATACTATTTTCAAGCATTTCTAAATACATCTTACTTTTGATGACTCGATTGTAGCACGTGTCACTTTTTATCGGCGCATTTGTACATGTATCTCACTTTTAATTGACGCAGTACATCACGTATGTACAATATAAGAGCTTAAAATAACTTTTGGTATAGCATTGGGAAGGTCAAATCGACACGCCGGCTTTCCCTCTTCGGACAGATCTAGCAGCATTATGGAGAATTGCTCTACTCTTCTTTATTGTACCTTGCTATGAATTAGCTTGGATATCTAGTCGTTCACGCTATATATGCATCTTTTGTAACCACCACGATTAATTTCGATCTATCATAGATGCTGTTGAGAAAAGCACATTAAATCATAGTTGATCAATTATCATTGCCTAGGAGGCCAACTCTGTCTAGGATCTCCTATAAAGGTAAGCAATATATTTTTTGAACTTCTAGTGCAAAAGCCTTAATGTTACTCCCGCAACCTAACTTGAATGTGAGGGTGTCAAAAATACCCAACATGGCCCGAACCGAGCTAACCCAAAAATTTCAAGTCTTCTCGGTTCGGATTGGTTAAGGTTTCTTTTTTCCCCCTTCTCAATTGCATTCCCAAAAATTATAAAAAAAAGCACTTTAATTCATTAAAAAAAGAATATATAAAGATTCAATCCAAAATTGAAAAAAACGAAATTAAAAATAATAAACTTTACACGATCTTAGCTTAAGTAAAGAAAGATTGCAAGATATTTCTAAAATGCATCATTAGAGAAAATTATTTGTTTCGAGTTACTCTCGGCATTTCCAAGAGAGTGAAAACGTAGTTAAGAGTATTTAAACTTCATACATCACCATATAAAATGAATATATAAAACGGAAGACAATCTTTTTTGTATTTTTATATAATTTGAAGAATCGTGTGAAGATTTAACACTTCTAAAAACATTTCAAGTCAAGATTGATCCTCCTTTTAGGAGAATGGATGATAGAAAACTTGTCCACGTCATGTTTTGGAGTTGATGCTGCCGTAATTATCCATATGGACAGATGAAGTAGCAAGATCGATCCTTCTAGGAGAGTGAATGATCTACTAAAATTCACGAAGAGATATCAGATATGTTAATTGTCATAAATATTCTCTTTCCATAGTTGTAAGATTGTAAAATTATATCACCTTTCATTTCCATTATATTTTAATTTCCTTACAATTTTGTTGTAGAATCCCTTTCCCTAAGGGATTTCGTGGTTTGTATATATTTGCTACGATTGTTGCTCATGCCAATACACAATATCTTTTCCCTCATTGTTGAAGTGGGATAAATCATATGGAAAATTAAAAGATCATTTTTCTCTAATTTTTGGATAAAAAATATTAATATACAAAGGAGAAAAAGCTTTTGACCCCGAACTCAATGACCAAAGATATATGTGGTTCAAGTATCGGGTCAGGTCAGTCGTGCTTTCATTTTGGATCAGGTCTGGTCGGGTATCAGAATCCCCAACTCGACCCATTGACATTCCTATTTGAAAAGGTCCACTTTTTACCTGACGTTGCTTGGGTTGGGCTCCCAATTTTCATAATGCCCTCATTGTGTCTCGATATTCAATCGCTTCTTTGTAACCCACACCATCATGACCACTCTCCAAGGCATTATGTCAATGGCAAATGCTTGCTCCACAAAACAAAATATCCTCACTCGATTGGTTACCCTTATCCAACAAAATCCGTGAACCTCCAACCATCTTTACTTGTCATTTAGTGTGATATCTAAAATCACTGCACTCCTTCAACAAATATTTAGAGACAAAATTCCCAATTCCAAACACAAGTCGTAATCCCTAAGATTGAGCTAACAACCCACTGAACTCAACCGCATATAATTAGTTAGATTGTTTTTTAATGTCTTTGGTCTTGCTTTTGATTCTGTAAACCCTAAAATAATTATCGTTATATGGTATCAGAGCTTCCAAAATGCTCAAGTCACCATTTAAGTTACTGTCTTGTCTTCTCCCTCCTCTCATGCCAAAAGCCTGACCCTAATCGCCATCTATGCATTCATGCAACTCCTCGTCAAGCTCTCACTATCCATCTCTACTTCATGGTGTGCCCCCTTCATGTCCTTGTTCTTTGGTATGATGTTTTAGATTACATCGACGCCTGCCTCCCACAACCAACCAAAATTGCCACGACACTGATGAGAAAGCTATCGACCTTGACCCACCATATGTTCTTTGGAACTGCCAAGACTAGCTTTTCCGCCACACCATTCTCACGTTAGTTTCTGAAACTATAATCCCGCTTGTCTCCGTTACTACAGCCTCATCGGAAGCCCAGTGCATCCTCAAGAATCTGTATGTCAATTGTTCCCGTACTCGAGGGATGACTCTCGAGGAACAACTGTAGCTATCTACCTGTGGCTTGAAATCTGCTTCTGAATTTCTTCACCCCCATTGACAGCCCAGTGTCTATTGAGGATGTCACTTTGCAAGTCCTCAATGGTTTTGGATCCGAGTTCCGTAAGATGTTAGTGTCTATTTGCACCCGCCATACCTCTTTGACCTTTGGAGAGCTCCATGATAGATTAGTTCCTTACGAAGAATTTTTCAAGCATGAGAACACCACCAGAGATCACGTTGCAACCCCCAATTTTTATACGGAGGTTCTCCAATTCTAACAAATGGTCAAACTCCACTAAGCAATCACCTCGCAACCAGCGACCACAACAACAGATTCCTCACTCAAATCAACCGACGGATGATCAAGACAGTGTCTCAAATCAAAAACGGACCCACAGTCGCTACGCACTTGTGTTGTCTATCATCTCTATGACCAACAAGATCACATGATTAAAATGTGCAAACACTTCTGCTAACATCAAACGGGTTTCTATTCTTTTTATATTTTAGAGAACAAAAGAATAGAATTGGTTACTATCTGGCTAATACTCATAGGCTATCTTTGGGAAAAGAAAGAAAAGTGAGGTGATGAAAATTTGGGTGCAAAATGGGAAAAACTCTGCTGTGTGAGAATCGTGGAGGGAAAATTTAAATTTTCTGATGCCTTCTCTCCAAATTTCATCCCCTTGCTCCCAAACATAAAGTTAGTTAGCTAATCAATGAACGATTGATGACATATGGTCATATCATACCCTTGGGTCGCTGAATAAGCAGATCAAAACAAAAGGAGATTCACAAAGTGTTGATTTTGATTCTTTTTCCCACTTCATTAGAATTTAGGGAAAATCACAAATAAGGATATGAAGAGTCTTCTTTTTTCTTTTCTTTTTTCAAATAAAAACCTGAAGTGGATATTATTTCAAATAAATGCATAAAATAGCTAAATCGTTTCAAATAACTTAAAGTGAAACTTGTTTTAAATAGTTTGAAATGATCATATCAATTTCAAAATATGGCCTAACCTTTTAGAACAAAGGGCATTTTTGTCTTTTAGTGTTTTTTTCCTTTTTCTTTTTCCCCTTTTCTCTGCCAACCATACAAATTCACTTCGTACTTCTAAAAAGACTTCTTTGTATATGGATAATAACAATCTAGTCTCGTCTTTTAAGGGATCACATTGTTAGTAAACCCTTCTAAGACCTTGCTAGCATAATAGTCCTTAGGGTAGTGCAAGAATAACAATCCATTGTGAGTCATAAATTCTTGAAGAAGTAGATCTTACAACAATCTATAATTATTTATTATCTGATTTTTTATGATTCAAAATAGACTGCTATTCGAATAGTAGAGTAAAGACTATCATGCAATTTTTTCCTCAATTTTAAATTGGTGATAAATCTCTTTTTTACGCCATTACTAAGAATCCATCATTCCCGTATATTACATGAGTCATGTCTACTCGAAGCTTGCCTTTTTTTCCTGTGGTCTATGAAAGAGTCTCTTCGTGAAGAGAAAAAAACTTTGTTTGTAATTAGAGGTAATATTTATACATTCCTAAAGATGAATGAAGTTTTTTACCTGTTGTGATTTTAGACAAATAAGAGCACACCAGCATCTACGTCTGCAAGCACAGGGGAAAAATTATCCTCCGGGATCATGGTCTCCAACCACCGATGATCAAAGTCAACATCCTCGACACCATCTACTGCCGCAGGCGCAGGAGAAAGGCTCCGGGATCATGACCTCCAACCACCAATGATCTAAGTCGACATACTCGACATCATCTACGGCTGCAGGCACAGGGGAAAAATTGTCCTCCGGGATCTGGGTCTCCAACCACCAATGATCAAAGTCGACATATTCGACACCTGCCGCGCTGGTGTCGAAAGTTCCAGCCGCCGTGGTAGTAAACTCTCTTACGGGCTGTGCCTCATGTGCGGGCTCTGTAATCGGAACACTCAACACCTGCCGCGCCGATGAGGGTGGCTGGAATCTGCTTCTCGAGACTTGCCTGGATGGTGCCTCCTGCGGTTCCATTATATTACTTTAAACACTTGATCTAGTTGGGGAAGAACATGGCTGAAAAATCATTGGCCTTGACACAAGATTTTGTGGTATAGAGTTGGTTGGCGGTGGGGTGTTTATAGGAGGCAGAGCTTGAGTAGTTTGTGGAAGCACCGTAGAGACAGGGTCAGGAAGAAAACTCGAAACGGGCATAAGGGTAGTTTTACCCTGCATAAAGTTCTTTCTACAGACTTTCCATTTCTCCTGTTTGTCATCGGCATGACAATGGTCAACATTAGGCAAACCTTTTCCCCAGTATGCGCATGGTGCAGGTGAATCGCATACATAACAATGGCACTGCATTATGCAATGCAATACAGTTAGTCGCAACGAAGTGAATTAGCAAATGATATGTGATGACTCAAGGGGGCTACGAAAATGGTATCTGACCAAGTTACAGTGCTTCTCATGCAAGGTTGAGCTGAAAGGAAATATAACGCAATCATGCCTTGGATGAGGATAGTCTCTACATGCAACCTGCAACGAAAATACATTTGCACAATTAAGTCAGTGAAAAGGCATGCAAATCTGCCCACTTGAAGAGGTATGAGCTTCCGACCCAAAAAAAAGAAGAGGTATGAGCTGGCCTATTCACCCGAGTAAAAGGAACGATATCTAATGCTTTACAAGGTAAAAGGATTAAATCTATAACGTAAGTCAAACTCAGATACTAACCCATAAACCTATAAATGGTACCCCAGACTACTCAATAGAGCTTTTCCCAAGTTTCAGCCATGATAGAGCCCATTGATTCCCCAGTCACATTCCATCCCCAATCAAAGCACTGCATAACTTGCTCAGTGAAGCTCGACAACAACTCAATAAATGCTAGTCGCAGAACACATACTAGGTGAGGAAACTCCAACTGCCGACCTGCTCTCAGCTGTTTCTAATATGATTCTCCACCCCATCAGTGGAAGAGGAGAAACATAAATAAATAGTCATGCAATAACTCAAATCTCCACATATTTTGACACAATCATATCATCCGAATTTAGAAGTAGCATTGCGCTCTCTAGCCAACCCTTCATGCATGTTAGCATGAAACCCACGAGGTCAAGCAGAATCTCCAAGAGAACTTCCAAACCTCAATCCTGGTAAATGAGCCAGTCCACTCCGATGACTGGTGGTAAAGCCAAACAAGAAGACATGAAGGATCCATTTGGTTCTCGAGAACTTTCAGAAATATTGATCTCCATTATTAATTCGTATTTTGACGCTATAGTCTTCCATTAGTCGCCGGTCCAAAACTGAAAAAGCCTGAACCTCGAACAAAGCCAACATTCAAATTTGCTGCGGTTCTTTTGCTCTTCTACGTCATAAAAATTCTCTAAAGGTGTTCTGAGATTCACCAACCCTACTAATCAAACCACATCTCCTTTTTTTCCTTTAGTGTATGTCACTTCTCTACTTAATTGTACCCAAGCTGATGTCTTTCACATCATCTGTCAAGAAGAAGATGGGTTCCAGAAA
Organism: Eucalyptus tenuipes; assembly: GCA_014182365.1. NCBI lineage: Eukaryota > Viridiplantae > Streptophyta > Magnoliopsida > Myrtales > Myrtaceae > Eucalyptus > Eucalyptus tenuipes. Next base: position 10,969,757 of record CM024547.1, read on the forward strand.
CTTGTATTGTGGCTTGCACAGTCATATTTTAGTAGCATGCAGGGTTGTTTTCTCAATTTGACCTGATTTTAATCTCGCTAAACATTGTCTTTTAAAACATAAACACATCATGCCGCTTGTCCAGCCCTGTCCTTCTCATATTACTCTAATTTTTGCATCTAGCCATTGCTTCGCCATAAACCAATATCGCATTCATTATTTTGATAATCATTCGAACAAACAAACGGAAACAACAAATGACTGCATACCTGCCCCTTCTCTCCAACAATGAGCAGATCGTCCGAACATCCGTCCGCCGCATCATCGGGAACAAAGACCGACTTCTCAGGATCTCCGTCCAACACCACGCAATCATCATCATCATCCATCACCAATTTGATCCGCTTTGACTTTGCATTGACCTCCTTCACCAAGACCACTTCGTCCATATCACCGCCTTTCGGCACGTTCGAGACCAACCCTTCCTTGTCGGAGCTGACATCAAGCATGACGTGACCCCCACTCGGGTCCATTCCGAAGGGTCGAACACAAATCGAGAGGTTCTCAATCTAAAATATAGGTTTGAAAAGTCCAAAAAAAGAGGGAATATAAGAAAATAAGAAAACAAGAAGAAGAAGAAGAAGAGTTGAATGGTCAAAAAGAAGAGGAAAATAGTGGCAGCCTCAACAAAGACCGAGAGCTTTGGGGGAGAAAGGAAATAAAGAGAGAAAGAAAGGAAAATAAAGAAAAGAAAAAGGAGGAGGAGATAAAAGAAAAAGATGGGTAGAGGAAAAAGAAGAGAGAGAGAGAAAGAAAAAGGATCTATTGTGGTGTTCATCGAAGACATATTGATGTACTAGAAGAGCCTACAGGAACACAAACATCACTTTAGGATTTGAAGCATTTGGTGAGTGGAATTGCTCTAACAATGTTATTAAAGTGATAAATCATGATCATTGTTTTGATAAGCTGTGATCTTAAGATAGCAAGTTGGGATTTTGAGAACTGCATCATGATCAGTTGATGTAGGTTAATATTTCCTAGTTAAGAAAAAAAAAAAAAGAGGATTTATATTGGAAGTCTTGACATGTTATTTGACGATATTTGGTGTAATAAAAATTAATTTTAGAAGTTATAAGCTTGAATGGTCACGTGAGACATATATTTACTTATGATAAATAGGTGTGATCAGTTTGTGAACTTTTGAATTGCAGGTGATGCTTTAAGGTGAATACTTAAGTCTTTTATACAAGGAGTAATAAGTTTTAAGTGATGATTCTTTAAGTTGAGAATTTAAGGCCTATTGGATTCAATGGAAACTAGATAAATTCTTCTCTTAGTGATTTGAGAGTTATATGCATTCAGTCATAAGTAATGATATCTTAAGTGGTGATATTCTTTGATGAGATATATGGTCGACAAGTTCTTGGTTGGAAATCTCAAATTTGTTAAGAACTAAGATAAATTGTTTGTGGGAGACAATTAAGATTGGAATATGAAGAAGTGGATCTTATCTTTGATGTATTAAGAGTTAATTATTTTGTGGTGCTAGATGGACAAATTTTGAAATAATTGTCATCAATAATCTCTTCTTGAGGTGTTAGTAAGAACTTGAAAAAGTATATGGAAGTTTTTGTGCAATAAATAAGAGTTGGTTTGCACAACCTTCAAGTGGTTGATGTGATATTTTTAGGTTGTGATCTGTTTGGATAAATCTCTAAGACGATGGGAGATTGTGTGATAGTTTAACACGTTAATCTTATAAGTGTTAGTAGTGGTTAATAAGCGGGGGATCCTCTAGTGAAAAATGCAAAACTTTTAGCATTTGCACAGAGATCCTATTGGTAAAGCAATTTTGTGCCCTCTCCTAATAGTAATTCCTCACAGGAGCTGATGGAGGAGATATTGTAATATTGAGTCGACTTTAGAAATTAACCAATCGATTGTTTGTGTAATATTATACTTGAATCGATGTGGTTGTGGAAGAAAGCATTGTAATGAAAATGTTGCACGTCTAGTCAAAGCCATTTGAAGAAAAGTGAGACTCAAAGATCTCACAATTGGCTTCATATCGAGTATAAGGATCAACAAACAATGTTGGAAAGCTTTGAAGTTCATACTGGATTGGTTGGTCATATTCAGAGGTGCTTTTGAAAGAATTGAACATCCTCATAGTTGATGTTCTGAAGTAGTGCCAAGAGAATATCAACTCATTTTACAAGAAGAAAAAAAATTGGTAATCTTTTCAAGGGCACAATGTTAGCTATCCATGATGGCTACACTTTCTAGCTATTATGTGTAGACCAAATGACATGCTGGGTGTTCTCTTGTTTCGATGCAAATGATCCTCAAGTAGAGAAAAGTTACACGCGTTCTTGCCAACAAGATATGTCCTGTTATTCTTAATGCAATCATCAAAGGTGACCCCTCGATTAGCTCTGCAAACATTGTTTGAATTAATCCCAATACAAGATCATGGATAAGAAACTCTCGCCCTAGATATTGTTCTTGAAAAGCCATTATATAAACAAATAGGCAATACATGGAGGATTGCTCTTGACTCATGCCTCCTTATACTTCATTTAATTGACATAGAACCTTCTATTCCTTATGCGATAGAACAAGTTGAGGAATCAATTAGAATATTATATTTTTTTACCAAGCAGTTCAGCATCTATCAACATCAATTGCAATGATGGCCAAAGGTATTCTAAAGGAGCATCTCATGCACCTTGCAAACAGTCTGACTTGCTCTGAAAGTCTAATTGGCATCAACTCTACTGGAATAAAGCATTTTCGTCGATCATTGAATGTCCAAGTCATTGAAGTAACGCCATTTACACCCAAAAGATGCTTTGAGAGAGCTTCAGTGAAGTGTCATGTGGATGCTTGTCGAGTGTCGTGGCATCTTGTTCCTAGGGTAAATGCGTTGCTATTAGCACAAGCTCCAAGTTTGATATCCTTTGGGGCACAACAAACAGGGTGGATTCGAAATTGGAAAGTGCCATTGATGTGTATAGTTTCCATGGTATGATATAAACCTTGAATACAGAAGGAAGAGTAACTTGTCTTGGCATCTATATTGAGCATCTTGGCTTGGAAGAGTTTAAGAGAAGTGTTGGGTACTAAACTCAACTTCGATATAGCTTTTCACCTACAGATAGATGGACAATCAGAGAGAATGATCCAAACGCTAGAGGATACGACGAAATCTTGCATCATTAACTTTGGTGGTTCTTGGGATGAACATCTACATTTGACATAATTTTCTTATAATAACAGCTATAATTCCAGCATTATGACAGCACTTTTGAAGCTCTATATAGTCGAAAATGCACCTTCTGTTTGTTGGGATGATGTTGGTGAGAAGAGACTAACTGGTCCATCATTCATTTAGCAATCAAAAGAAAAAGTCATGTTGATTCAAGAACGTCTCAAAGTAGCTCAAAATTGTAAGAAAAGCTATGCATACCTTAAAAGGCATAAAGTGGAGTTTAATGTGACAGATTAAGTATTCCTGAAGGTTTCTCCTATGAAGGGCATTATAAGATTTGGCACACACGGAAAATTGAGTCCAAGATACATAAAACCATTCTTGATTTTAAAGAGAATTGACAAAATTACTTATAAACTAGCTTGACCACCAACATTATCTAGGGTACATAATGTGTTATGTGTATTCTTATTACATCGATATGTGCTAAATCTTGAACACGTGCTTGATTTTACACATCGAGGTTAATGGGAGAACTTGACTTAGGAGGAGAAACCTATTCACATCATTAATAGGAAGTATTAGTTGTCGCGACAGTAAACTATCTCACATGTGAAGATATAATGACAAAATCATATGGGGAGAGAGGCTACTTAGGAACTTGAGGAGGAGGTAAGGCCCAAATACCCATATTTGTCTGATGATAAAAGTAAGTTCAAATTTTGAGAATGAAATTTTTCTAAATAGGGGAGAATGTAAAATATAGATTTGAAAAAAAAAAAAAGAGGCAAAATGAAAAAGAAGAAGAAGAAGAGTTGAACTGTAAAAAATAAGAGGAAAATAGTGGAAGCTTCAGCAGAGACCGAGAGATTTTGGGGAGAGAGGAAATAGAGAGAGAGAAAGAAAAAGAAGAAGGAGGAGAGAAAAAGAAAAGAAAGAAGCAATTTCAGGCAGAGGAAAAAGAAGATAGGGAGAGAGAAAAAGGACAGAAAGAAAATGAGAAAGAAGAAAGGGGACAAAGGGAAAAATTCGCACTCTCACGATCGAACAACTCACCAAGCTAACTCAACGTTATACCACAACACTTGGTAAGTGCTTGTGCCCCTCATTCGTTCAATCGCAGTAGTTTTCGATTAAGGTTTGAAATTCGAAATTATTGGAGATTCGAGCAGCAAAGTCCAATTTTTGAGTCGTTGAGCTGCCTATTTATATAGAAATGATAGTTTAGAGTGTAGGGAAGTGGTAAGATTTAACGAATCTCAATTTGACCTTATGGTTTGCCCATAACGAAAATTTGAAATTTGTCGCACATGCTGTTAGGTTTCAAACAATAACCTTTGAGGCTTAATTTCAGCCATTTCTAACAAGGTTTTTGGGCAACCAAGTTATGATTCTTGTAGAATATTGAAGGGCTTTCTATTGATTATAAAAATTTTTGAAACAGAGTTTAGTAGAGAAATTTATAGCATGACAAAAATTTGCACTTAAGTTCTGCATTGCGAACAACTTGAATAATCGCTTTGAGTATGCGATTCGTTAACACGTAGGAGTCATTTTGTTAGCGTATAGGCGTAGTATAGCCGTTTCATAGTTGAGATAGTGCGTTACTCAATTTTAACATTATTTTTCACTTATTTGATAGAATCGCGAATTTAACGATTTGAGTAACACTTGTTATTTGGTCGTAAATATTCTACGGTGAGTAGTGCTATCTCATTTAAAAATTTGTAAACTCATGTCTTCAAAGGAATAAAGATTTGATATGTTATAGGATATGAATAAACATATTTAGTTGCATAAAATTTGGATTGGGCATTTGCTACGTTTTGGTACTTGCGAATAGTGTAAAAACTAGTTAATGGAAAAATATATGCTGTTTGAGGAAAGAAGTTGAGAAATATTATATATAATGGGTTCATAAAACCTTTTATAAAAAGCTCTTGATTTTGAAATAGTTTATTGAATGTTATAGAGATATTGATTTGTGAAATGCTTTATGACATGCATTTGATTTGATTTGATTTGATTTGTAAAACTGATTTTTGAGATAGATCTTGAAATGAATTGAGAATATTTTATGAAAAGTATTTCAAGTGGATAAGCTGAGTTGCCAAAGTTTTTGATGATATATGAAATATTTTTTGGATATGGTTTTATGGATTGTGAATAATGCTATTGTGGGTTGGTATTGATGCTCAATATCGCTGTGAGCCCAGTGAAGAGTTTGTGGGTATGTGCATACTAATTTAGGATATTCTTATGGGTCGAGCCTCCAACTAATAATTAGTGAAAACCTAATTAAGAAGGGAACCTTAATCGTTTGTCACGTGGCATTATTCATGACCATGACTAGATATTTGAGCTAAGTTTGGTCGTTGGAGTGACATTGACATGAGATTTGAGTTTAGTCAGTGCGGTAGACCATTTGTGGCACCCCTTGACGGCCCCCAAACCGTTAGGGTCGCCACAGCTCGATTACCATTCTCTTGCTTGACCTGAAGGTCTATCAATCCTAGGGGTTTATATCTTTTAGGTCGGTCCCTGCGCAATTTATATGGCGGAAGCATATCCAACAACTCTCTTCCCTATATTCAGAAAACGATGCACACCAACTAAACATTTGATAAGTTAAAGCCGAACACCTTTATTTACATAAAGCAGATGGACATCATTCATCGGCACATCAAAATGTCGTAGTCTTCTATACTTGGCTATACTTCAAAAGATGACCGACATCTTTTCCAACAGTCGTATACTTAAAGTCCATCGTTCAGTGTCAGCGTCCAAAAGTTTCTTCCTTTGCTATCCTCCTCCTCGCGGTCATATCCAACCACTTGATCCATCTACTGGTGGCAGTGGTAGCAAAGGTATCTTGTCTAGTCTGAAATGTTAGTCCCCAAACGGGGTGAGTACAACCACTCAGCAGTAAAGATCCACCAAACTACACAATGCGTCAGACAGAACAATCAAGATATCACGAATAAAGCACACATCATCCATGCATTCGAGCATACCTCACCATGCAGTCATGCATATATCACCATGCAAACGTGCATATACCACCATGCACTCGTGCATGTATCATCAAGCAGCCATGCATATATCACCATGCAACGTGCATATACCACCATGCACTCATGCTTGCATTTCCATGAGGTTCATCCCATGCCATATGCACATACATACACATGATTCATATCATCCACACAATCATGTGTATATCCCATGAGATCCATTCAAGTCTTCACGATCGCATTCTCAATGTCATATAGTACCAATTTACTTTCATAAGCAGATCATGCATCATACCATATGCACACACCCATGCGCATGATTCAATTTTCAATTTTATCTTTTAATTGGATCTCATCATTTTTCTTCCCAGGGACCAATGTTTGCATCCCTCATTTATCACTCGCACCCAACCTGGCATCGTGAGGAACCTCCGGCACACACCTCCGGGCATCTGGCACACACCTCCGGGCATCTCGCATCCCACCTGGTATCACGAGGAATCGCTGGGGCTCGCTACGAAAATGGTTACCCTTGCCTTCCGGAATTACGTACCGACATACCACCAGGCATCCCCTGGAATTACGTACTGATATACCACTGGGCATCTCAAAACTCCCGGGGAAAATCCTCTGGGCATGTATTCAAAATACAACTAGGCATCCAAAGGGCATCGACTCATTCGAACCTTTGGGCATCCCGACTCCCGGGGCATCGTCGGCTCACACCTCCGACGGTATCATCATTATAACAATGTATATTCACATATATGTCTCATTTTCAACATGGCATTTGGTGCAATAATGTCAAAGGTCTAAACCAGCTTTTTGATGTTATATGCCATGCTAAATGTCACCACATATGCAGCATAATTAACCACTCAAGACATAATATCTCATAGAGCAATTCATTTATTTTTGAAAATACAGCAATATTCGGGTAAAACAGAATGCACTCCTTTAGTTAAAATTCTAGAAAAATTAGTAAACGGTCTTCATAAATTCTGAAAATTTGACATGTTATAAATGAGATCTAGAGAAAAATATTTCATGAAGAACACCATATCAAAAGAGCTTCATACAAAGCGGTACGGTTCATGCATCACAGTCATTAAAATTTCAGAACTTCGCCTTTGCACAGTTTCATTCACAAATTCGGTATAAACCCCAAACCAGCTTCGAAAATTCTGAAATTTTGATATGTTATAGAAAAAGCCTAGAATTAAATATTTCATGAAGAAATTAAAATCAAATTCGTGATAGATTAAAAACTATAATTACCATAACCGTCCCTAACTCTCGGCATCAGATTCCAGATTTAACCATTTCGAATAAAAATCGTTTCACCAACCTAAACTCGTCTGTTTCCTCTCAAATTTTTGTATGTTACTCCTCAACCTGTCATCTACAGCTTTCATTAAGAATACGGGATCAAATTTCAACCAGATAATTTTATAAAATTCACAGAATCACACTAGGTCAGCATTACGATTTCCAGATCTAACTTCTTCAAAGAAAAATAGTTTCACCGGTCTATACTTATTCATTTCTTCTGAAATTTTGATATGTTACTCTCCAAGAATTCCTCTACAACTTTCATCAAGAAGTCAAAGCGAGATTCCAACTATAAAATTACATGCAGCTCACGAAATCATCAAAGGTCGGACTGTCTTTCTAGAAAACAGAATGCTAGGCTAAGACACTTCTCCCCAAAACTTTGAAAATTCCTCACCTCTACCACATCCAAAGTTTACCATTCACCACACACACATCACAGCAAGCAAAGGGTAGATCAGTGGACTCTACTTGCCTCTAATCCAAGCAAAACACAACAAGTAAACGGTGGGGCAAAGCGGACCCGACGGCGGCGACTAGGCGGACGATCGGCAGCAACGGGCCTCCTTCTTCCTCCTTTTCTCTCGCACGCTCGCTCTCCCTCTCTTGATTCCACTCTCTCTCTCTCTCTCTCTCTCTCTCTCCATAACCCTCTCTCTCAATCCGTCCCTTCTCTTTCCTTTCCCCCTCAATGATTTGCAATCATTTGATTTTGCATGGCTCTTACACTTGGCAACAAAGGGACAACACTTGGCAAGCTTCTCTTGCCACTTGGGGATTTTGCCATGCAACCGAATGGGCCTCCCTTTGGGCCGGGCCTCTCCCTCCATCCGGTCGACAGCAGCTCCTTCCCTTGGGCTTCGCGGGCCAGGCCTCTTGGGCCAGTCGAAAAGGGGAAACGGCGGGCTGGTCTTGGGCTTACAATTTTGGCCCACTTCCTCTTTAATAATCTACTCTAAATCCCCGCTTATATAAATACCTAATTGCAATTTATAAAACCATAAAACTTGCAACATAAATTAATAAACCCCAACTTATAAAACACATGGCCAAGAATAACATTTTTCCTATCAATTAATGGTCCATTAGAATGCTTGGCCTTAATCTTATTGCAAATCATGGATCAAATGGCTACAATATAGTTTGATGGTGCTTCCATCACCTATCCATGGTTCATAGCACATCTAGGGGTTAACATGAAAATCTAGGATGCCACACCATTGACCTGTGATTTGAGATTTGTTAATGAAATGGGCCATCGGTGTGCCGTTGAATGAGATTAATCAATAGAATAGACCATTAATAGTTGCTTTGTTATTATGAATTGATATTATTATTGATTTATACAAAAAAAAAAAAAGGGTTTGTTGGAAAATTATTATTTACTTTTGATATTTTGTGTATATGGTATTCTATCTTTGAGATTGATAAATGGTGATATCGTATTTGAGTGTTGGATCCGCCTAGAAGAGATGTGCTACTCACTGAACTATAGTTACTCACCCCTTGGCTGGCAATGAGTAGTATGAGAGCAATATTGACAAGGAAACTTTGGGAATTGTTTTTGGGAGCTTTAAGTCTATGTCCTTCGGGTGGAAGGACAGCCGTGTCATCTAGCATTCGTGAAGGTTTTAGGGTGTGACACTCGACAGATTCACTTTGAAGTGTACCTACATTGACTTTGATTTGTCCCCCAACAAGAAAGGCTACGCAAAAACCGCTATCGAGGGTTAGGAGACATTAATGACTGAGTTTTCATTCAAGTGAGCAAACGAGAAACCTAGAACCGACATCACCGGTCGGCATCTGAATTCCGAGTTCATCGCAGGCCGCGACGAAGCGAGAGGAATTTCCAAGGTGGATCTCGTGAGTGGCAATGGCGATCACCGAGGGGGTTTCAAGGAGCGATTAGGCGGAGGCCATCGAGGGAGATCTAGGGGATGGGGTCACGATTTCCGAAGGGACGAGAGAAGGGAGACGATCGGTCGCGTCATCTCCAATGGTGAAATTTCCACATGCGGAGGAGACGAAAAAGGAGAGAACTTTGAAGGGGAGGCAAAGGGACATGCGTGGAGGGGGGGTGGCAGGGAGAGAGAGAGAGAGAGAGACTAAGGTTTTGCAAGCGTGGAGGAGTGGAGGGACATGTAGAGGGATAGAGAAAAAAGATGGGAAAACTTTACAAAATGTAACATCGAATGCCATACCTTAAAAAAAAAAATGGGCCTGATTTTGTAAGTTGGGCCAGCTTTTAAGGTATGGTTGTGTTAAACCCACTTATCAGGAGCTTGAGAGCTCCATTGAAGGTTGTCCCACCTGTTAGGTAACGTTGGTGGCTAATAGGATTGCGTTCTTTATTTTGACATGATGGTACTCACACACTTCAACTCTTATTTGGGAGATTTTTTTTTGTCTCCCAACCTAAGGGAATATCTCTGAATTTTATGTCTCAAAGTTCAGATGTGACAATTTAAGGACGTACTAAGGTCTAAATTATTTGCTTCCGATGGGCCGATGTCGTAGCCAACACATTCCTCCTCTTGGAACAAGTTCATTCGATACAAGAAAGTATTTTATAAGTAGTCTCATCGTATAACGGCAATGATACGATGTAACCAATTGATAACAATTACCCATGTGCTATGGATTGCATCCTATTTTCCAACATTTCTCAACGCATATGGCTCAATTGCAGCACATGTTGCTTTTTATTTGCACATTTGTATATGTATCTCACTTTTAATTGACTTATTACATCATGTGTGTACAGTATAAAAGCTTAAAATACCTAATGATATAGCATTGACAAAGTCAAACCAATACCCTGACTTTCCCTCTTTGGGACATATCTAAGAGCATAATGGGAAATCTCTCTAATCTTGTTCATTGTACCTTACTATATTTTAGCTTGGGTATCGAGGGGCTATTTGGTTACCATCCAAACAGTACCCGATTCTAATTTTTATTCCTAGGAGTAGTTTTTGAATAGAATCACATTTGATAAAAATTTTGTTTCTCGGGAACAAATCTAAGAATCAAAACCAACTTTTCTTCTTCTTCATCAATTGCCATCCCGTGGTTGCTATCCGCCACTGCCGCCACCGGTCGCTAGCAACCGGTTCGGCAAGCCTCGGGGCTAGGGCTAGCCTTGTGATCTGGCGAGGCCGAGCCTCGCCGGTGACCAGGAGGGCCTCGCCCAGCTGTCGGCGAGGCTTGGCCGACAAGGGTCGGCCTCGTTGAGGGCCGGCGACGCTCCGGTGAGGTCACCGGCCCTCGTCTAGCCCGCCGCCGGTTCGGTGACCGGCCACTTGAAGAAGAAGAAGAAGAAGAAGAAAGGAAAAAAGGAGAAAAGGAAAAAAAGTAAAAAAAATTTAAAAATTAAAAGAAATTGATTTGGAACATAATTAATGAGCACGGTACCAAACACAATTCTATTTCAGAATCAGAAATTTTGGACAGTTACCAAACGGTTTAAAATGATTAGAAATTGTTCTCGGGAACAAAATAAAAAAGAATCATTTCTTATTATAATCTTTCCCGATTTCGATCAAAATCATTCCTAGAATAGAATCGTTATCAAACTTGCCTTAGTTGTTCAAGTGATATCTACATCTTTGTAGCACCACAATTGGTTTTGATCTACTGTGGATGTCGTCGAGTTTGCACATTAAATCATGGTCGATCAATGATTAGTGCCTAAGAGGCCAACCCTATCTAGGATCTTTTATGAAGATAAACGGTATAATTTTTTAACTTCCTATGCAAAAGCTTAAACGTTACTCCTGCCATCCAACTTGAAAGCCGGGTGTCAAAAATACCGAATCTGGCCCAAACCGAACTGATCTAAAAATTTTCGGGTCTTTTCAAATTTGGTCGGTTAGGGTTTCATTTTTTTTCCCTTCCCAACTGCATTCTCAATTTTTTTTTTTTAAAAAGCACTATAATTCATCAGAAAAACATATTCAAAGATTCAATCCAAAATTGACAAAAATGAAATTAAAAATAAGAAACTTTACAAGATATTAGCTTAAGGACAATAAGACCAAAGAAATATTGCAAGATACTTCCAAAATTAATAATTAGAGAAAATTATTGGTTTCAAGTTACTCTCGGCATTTCCAAGAGGGTGAAACCGTAGTCGAGATTATTCTGACTTCATGCATCACCAAACAAATGAATAAATAAAATGGAAGACAATCCTATCGCATTTCTATAGCTTGAAGAAGAATGTGAAGATTCAACGCTACTAAAAACATTTTAAGCCAAGATCGAATCATTTAGGAAAGGGAACGATAGAAAACTTGTCCACGTCAGTGTCTATATGGACAGATGAAGTTCCAGGATTGATCCTTTTAGAAGAGTGAATGATCTACTAAAATTCACGAAGAGATATTAGATATATTAGTTGTCATAAATATTCTCTTTTCCATAGTTTTAAGATTGTAAAATTAGGTAATCTTTCATTTTCATTATATTTTAATTTCTTTACAATTTTGTCGTAGAATCCCATTCTAAGGGATTTCGTGGTTTATATGTACTTTCTACGATTGTTGCTCATGCCGATATATAATATCTTTCTTCTCATTGTTAAAAAATGGGATAAATCATATGGAAAATTAAAAGATCATTTTCCTCTAATTTTTGGGAAAAAAATATTAAAAGACGAGGGATAAAAAAAAATCTTGAAACTTGACTTGATCCGATCCGACACGACCCGACAACCTAAAATATATGTGGTTCAAGTATCGAGTTTAGTTATGCTTTCATTTCGGGTCGGGTCGGATCGAATCCCTGACTTGACCCGTTAACAACCCCTATTTGAAAGGGCCCACTCTTTAACTCACATGGCTCGGGTTGGGTACCCAATTTTCCTAATGCCCTCATCGTGTCTCAATATTCAATCGCATCTTTGCGTCCCACACCATTATGATCATGCTCGAAGGTATTATGTAAATGGAAAATGTTTGCTCCAAAAAACAAAACATCCTCACTCAATTGGTTACCCCTATTTAACAATATCCGAGAATATCCAACCACTTTAACTTGTCGATTAATGTGATAACTGAAATCATTGCATCCCTCAAGTAATATAGAGACAGAATTCCCCATTCCAAACTCAAGTTGTAATCCCTAAGGTTGAGCTAACAACTCATTAAACTCAACCGCATATATTTAGTTTGTTTGTTTTTGAATGTCTTTGGTTTTGCTTTTGATTCAGTAAACAAACTCTGGTGCTTTCGTATATAATATACAACAACAAAATGAAACCCACCCTTTTGACTCTTCAACTCATTGTCTATGATTTCAGAGCTTTCAAAATACTCAAACCACCATTCAGGTTACTGGCTTATCTTCTCTAACTGATGCCAAAAGCGTGACCCTAATCGCCATCCATACATTCGCGCAATTCCACGTCAAGCTCTCGCTATCCAACTATATTTCATGGTGTGCCCACTTCATACCTTGTTCTTGGGTCTGATGTTTTAGGTTACATCGACGGCTGCCTCCCACAACCAACCAAAATAGCCACGATACTGATGGGAAAGTTATCGATCCCGACGCAGCGTATGTTCTTTGGAACCGCCAAGGCTAGCTTTTCCGCCACCCTACTCTCACGTTTGTCTCTGAAACTATAATCCCGCTTGTCTCTACTACTGCAACCTCATCGGAAGCCCAGTGCATCCTCAAGAATCTGTATGTCAATTGTTCCCGTGCTCGAGTAATGACTCTCAAGGAACAACTGTAACTCTCTACCTGGGGCTTGAAATCTGCTTCCGAATTTCTTCACGGCCTCAAATCGATTGTTGATGAGCTCACCCTTATTGACAGCCCAACGTCTGTTGAGGATCTCACTTGCAACTCCTCAATGGTTTTGAATATGAGTTACATGAGATATCAGCGTCTATTTGCACCCCATACCTCTTTGACCTTTAGAGAGCTCCATGATAAATTAGTTGCTTACCAAGAATTTTTCAAGCGAGAGAACACCACTAAAGATCTTTACATTGCAACCCCCAAATTTACATGAAAGTCCTCCGATGCTAACAAATGGTCAAACTCAACCAAGCAATCACCTCGCAACCAGCGACCACAACAACATGTTCCTCGCTCGAATCAACCGACTGATTGTCATGACAGTTTCTCGAATAAAAAACGCACCCGCAGTCGCTACTCACATACTTTTGTTGTCTACAACTTTGTGACCAACAAGATCACATGATTAAGATGTGCAGACAGTTCTGCTAGCACCTTGGAGACCAAAGTCCACATACCACCTCCATCGCTCCCATTAGCAAGAACTGGTTCCTAATTGAGGCCTCTCATCACGTCATTACTGATCTAAGCAGCCTCTCGTTGCATTTTGCACACGATGTTCTGGAGGAAGACATCATTAGTGATGGCAAAGGTTTGCGAATCACACAAATGGGATCCACACACACCTCCATACCCCTTCATCTTTTTTTACACTATGCCTTATTTTTTTTATGTTCCTACTATCACAAAAAAACTCTTCTTTGTTTCTAAATTTCATAACTCTAACAATGTGCTAGTTGAATTCCATCCTTTTCACATTGTTAATAAGTATCGACGCACGAGGGCGATTCCATTGCAGGGCCAAACCACAATGATGTTCATCAAGTTTCCTCAACCAAACAACAACTGCCTCCTACCCCTTCAGTCTTTATTATTGAACGAGCTCCAATGGTGACTTGATTGTGCCACTCATCTCATCAGATATTATAACATATTTGTACAAAATTTTTATCACTTTCTTTCATCGAGTCAAGTTTTCTACATGTGAGTCATGTCAATGTAATAGAAGTCATCATCTTCTTTTTAATATTTCAAGTCTAGTCAGTGGTCGACCCTTAGACATGTTGTATCTTGATGTTTAAGGCCTTGCTCTTGTTACATTTATTGATGGTCATCGATCTCATTTTATGTCCGTTAATCATTTTACAAAATATATTTGATTGTATCCACTTTAATGAAAATCTAATGTCTATTCTGTCTTTATCAAATTCAAATTGCTTGTTGGAAATCCCTTTAGTTAAAAAATTATCGCGATATACTCCAATGGTGGAGATGAATTCACCAAAATTGATCATTTTTTTCCCTTCATGAAATTACCCATTTCATTACACCTCCTTATACTCTTCAACATAATGGATTTGCTTAAGGCCACCATCGACCCATCTTTGAAACCAACCTTACCCTTCTCTCTCACATTTCTGTTCCATTACTATTCTGGTCGCATGCCCTTTTCCCTGCCATATTTAATAAATTGACTCCCTACACCAATTTTAAAATTTCGTTCTCCTTTTGAGGTGCTCTTTCACCTCCTAAATAATGCAAACTTAGGGTCTTCGGATCTTTATGTTGTCTGTGATTAAAACCTTATGCTCGATAAAGCTAACCCCAAAGCTATGTTTCTCGGGTATTCAAACTCAACATAATGCTCCGACCAAAAAAAAAAAAAAAAATTAACATAATGCGTATAGGCATTTTGACCTGACTTTAAAAAAAAAAAAAAATTCAAGGGATGTCGTTGTCGATGAACTTTTTTTTTTTGGTCAAAGTTGTCGATGAAGTTCAATTTCCTTTTATCTCTCTCCGTATTTTTTGTCTAGTAGCACCCAATCACTTATTACTAATAGGGTCCCCCTTTATGTTTCTTCTCCTACAATAATCATGTCTAGCCCATCGTCACTCACTCATGAAACTAACACTTCTTCCCAAACACTTCTTCCCAGGAGTAAATAGAAATTGACCCCATCTCTATCTTCGTAACCTATTTCACTTCTCCACTAGAGGTGATTGGTTCTCGGTCTAGTCCAATTCAATGAAACTGGCCACTTAGCAAAAAAAATTAAAAAATTAAAAAAATACTAGAGTTATTATAATTTTAAGGTTTGTTGCTATTTCTAAGAAATTAAATATATATATTTTTAAAAAAGTGTTAGTCCGGTCCGGTTCTCCCTCGAAACTAGAAACCGAACCAATGCCCTGGCAACTGGACCAAACCAGTTGATCCAATTTGATTTGAGTGATTTTCGGTCCAGGCAATCCGATATGCTCAGCCCCAATTCCCACTTCCCCAAACTCAAGCCGTGTCAACACCGCCATACTAATCCACTTTCACTCACTCCATTCGTACCCATTCCCTTAACAATAACTTCAAATCAAACCAAATCTATTGCACTACCAAACATGCCATTTCCCCACCCTTGGAGCTTACGTGTGTCACGCAAGCTTTAAAACATCCCGAGAGGCGACAAGCCATAAGCCATGTCAGACGAGTTCACCGCTCTTGTCGATCAAAACACGTGGCGGCTTCTCCATTTGAATTCAACACCATATTTAGTGGGTTGCAGGTAGGTTTATTTTGGGCACAAGAGAAAATCAGATGGAAGTATAGATCTTATAAAGCTTGATGAGTTGCCAAGGGTTCCATCATCTCCGCTGTATTGATTATAAGCCAGTAAATCATTCATCTCATTCTTACTCTCGCAGATACCAAAAAGTCAGCAATTAGATATTAGTAATGCCTTTCTTCATGGAACACGTGAGAAGGAAGTTCATCCGTCTTAACCACCGGGTTTTGTTGATAATGAATTCTCGCATTATGTTTGTCGCTTGAAGAAGTCTATTTATGGTCTTATACAAGCACCATGGCCATGGTATAGAGAACTCAGCTTGTTTCTCACAAATCTCAAGTTTACTCAATCAAAATTGTTGGGAAAACATTCCTATGAAATTTGATGATTCCAAAACTATTCTTGATACTAATTTCTACTACAATGATTGCATATGGCAAGTTAGTTTTGCAAATGTCAATGATTTATTTGGAAAATAGGTTGTGATGATTAAGTTGAACAAGTGGTATCTCATGGTAACTTGGAAATACCTGTATCAAGTTAGTGTTTTTGAATGCCTTTGGGTACTAATAAATGTGGAAGGATCATTGATCCTATCATTGTGCATCATTTCATTGGCATCATCACTAAAGATCATCAACCAATTGGCTCACGATCTACACATGCTGATGGTGAAGTTTTGGATCGTGCTAATGAGGAGTTAGCATTGATAATGGCGAGATATGCATATGAAAATGACCGTTGATGGTACAAATAAGAGTTGTTACAAGATTGGATTTCGTAGTAGAAAAACTAGGAAAGATATTAGAAAAGCAGCTCAAAGGTTTTAGCTCTCAAGCGAGGCGACAGTTGCAATAGACTCTATTTTGGAAAACCTGCGGAAGTTAGAGGAAACGATTGTATGGACAATCGTTATTCTGGCATAGATCTTCGCTTACTCTCAAACGGCTAGCCAGATCCCTCTGAAGGTCTCCAATAGTTGGATTGAATACTTCAATAAATAAGGATTAGTGAAGCTTGAAATAGATGGGGGGACATGAGAATTACTATGGTTATACTATGAACTCAAAATCATCTCTGTTGATATTTCTCTATATTAGCTTTGAAATAACAGATACTCAAGTGTACAAGTGTAAGTTCAATTGTTGTATCTTGACAAGCTTACAACGTGATCTATCTTATGAAAAGAACAACACTTGCTAGTTGTAACTTGTAATGCCGATTGTAGACTTGGATATAAGGTTGAACTTCCATAAACCTTTGTATGATCTATCTTCAGTGTTCATCATCTACCGGTTAACTTATTACACAATTTGGTTTGCTGATTGTTATTATTTTCAAAAAAATTTCAATATCTTTACTCAAATTATTCTGCCCTAAGTTGCATCGTTAGCCTTAACAAAAATGTGATACATCATTGTTTATCCATTGAAAAAAGGATTTTCATGTTTCTTCCTTGTATATATATGTTGATGATCTCCTTGCTACTAGTAATGATTCCATGCAGGTTAACACAGTAATTTGTCGCTAGTTTTCTTGTCTAAAATTTTAGACCCGAAATTTAATTGTATATGCTAGTAGACAATCATTTCTTATTTTATTTTATTATTATTGTAAATTGATATGAAAAATTAATTTAGTACAGATGACAATAAGGATGTTTTTTTTCCTTTTATCTTTTACAATGCAATCGAGTTATAAAATAGTTGAAATGTCCCCCCACCCCCCAAAAAAAAATATATATTTCTCATTCACTAGGAAACCCTAGAGATAATTCCACAATTCCATAACTCACGCATTTCAATTCTATAAAGAGTCCCGGCGGGGGTTGGGGGACGTCAAGCTGATGTCATCCCATCTCATTTCCTACGGTACGCTCTTACGTATAGAACATGGTATGAAACCGTAGTATTTTACATCTCTACATAATAAATCTAATCAAATTAGTCCCCATGTAATTTTTCCTAAGTATTTGGTAATAAATGATATATATTTTTTCAACACCAAAAAAAAAAAAATTTTTCTTCGGGAATTGATTCCTTTAGCCGCATTTTCAGGCGTATAGAACATAGTATGAAACCATAGTATTTGTAGATCTCTACATAATAAATCTAATCAAATTAGTCCCCACGAAATTTTTCCTAAATATATGGCAATAAATTTTATATCTTTTTCCTCGGGAATTGACGCCTTTAGCCGCATTTTCAGGCGTTGAAAAGAGACTCTTGAAATCTTTATATGAAAGCCAATGAGGTCGAGCCTCGCTTCAAACCATCTCCACGTGCGACCCACAAAACATTCGCCGAAAGCTATGCTGATTTCGGCTTAATTAATCTTTTTAATTTCTTGGAGAAAACGAAATTTAATCTAAAATCGGTCCCTTGGTTTGCAAATAATATATGTGTGGATCAAGCATATGCCAAAATCACGTGATCCTCTCTTGTTAATTAAGTGAGGCGCAAGCATGAAGTTGCTTTAATCAATCAGATCTTGCACATAATGAGATTATATCCAGTAGTTTTACTCCATGAATTATTTTCATAGTATTGGAAAGTTGTCAATGGATAGAAAAGAAGGATTTGGGAAAGTAAGATGAACAAGTTGGGATTGTTCTTAATTTTGATTCTGACCAAGTTTAGTAATTGGTAAAGCCTATAAGGAAAATACGATTAAGTTGTAAAACTTTTTAAATTATGTAATTAGGTCTTAAAATTTGTTTAGAAAGTGCAATTAAGTACTTATTTGCAATGTTGAATTTGAACGATGGAAAATGCCATTATGACTTTTGAGGTCATGTGGGGAAAAGTGGATCCAACATGAGAAAAAAGAAGCCAAACAAAGCCCAAAAATAAAAAAAAAATACATTCTTTTTTATTTTTCACCCTTCAATTGTTTTTTTTTTTTTTTTAATGTAGTGTCTATTTGGCACCATGTCATCGCTGCGTAACCAAAAAGTCATTTGAAAAACACATCAACATGTTTTATTGCTCAAATTCAATGAAACTAATAGAAATACTCGACTGCACATTTTAACAAAGTTTTGGAGTTTAATTAAACAAATTGAAAGTTTTATGACTTCAAAATATTTTTGTTATAATTTTTAAGACCTTAAAAAGAACTTATCCACAACATAATATATATTCTTTTACTATATTATTAGAAAAAAAAACTTCTATCAAAATTTCTCATATGCATTTGAGATATAGTAAATAGTGTATGAAAATAACAAATCTTATCATTTTCATAATCTTTTGTATGCTAATAAGTTACTTCAAATTTAAAATATTTCAGCATTTTCCTAATCATATGATCACATCTTATTTATTTCAATTATGAACCACCTCTAGTATTGTGTGCATAATCGGAAACATTCTCTTGCAATTCTCTATTTGGAAATTATTATACGAGTATGGTAAGTGCACTGAATCTGTATTGAAATTTCGTTTAATGCGACGGTCCGATCCCGTCCGGTTTGTATATAATAAGCTATAAGCCTAGAGTCATCCCTTGCTAAGCGGCGAGGTGGGACCTGCGGGGAGGTATGACTGGAACCGCGGCGACACGTGGCGCGCGGTTAAGCCCACAGCATGTCCAGCGCTGTTTCCCGAAAAGTGATTGGATCATGTTGACCACCGATCACGATCCGACGGTGCCCTTCCTCCTTTCAAAGTCAAACTCCCATTTTCTCGTTATCTGCAAGGCACCCAAAAAAAAAAAAAAAAAGAAAAGAAAGAAAAGGGAAACTATCACCATAATTAATCCCTTTTCAATAATAAAAAATAATTAGTTTCACGAAAAAGGTAAAAAAAAAAAAAGAAGAAAAAAGGGCAAAAAAAAAAAGCTACTAAAAAATATTAGGGTGAGAGGTTTAAATCAAATTAATATTTTAATTTCAATTGATAATATCAGTGTCATCTTCCTCAAGAAGGACACAACAAATTAAGACAAATTATGATTTTTTTTTTTGTGTCTATCTTATTTTTAGATTTTTATTCTATCTTTTTATAAAGTATAGGGATCGAAACTCACACTTAAAAATAAAAGTTTTATTCATATTCCCAATCCCTAAAAAAAAGGTAGGAAATCGAACTTCTCACCCATTGAAAATTATGTAATTTTTTTGGGTATTAATCTTATTTTATTTTCTCATCGAAATTAAGAATCATTTCAAATTCGAGAGAATTATTAAAAAAAGAAAATATGAACTATTCCCTTCCCAACTCCAAACCTGCGCACAACGTTGTAGTTCTGACATGCGTGCGCGAACTGCAAAAGCCAACCTTCCACTTTTAGCGAACAAGAAAAGAAACTCTCTCTCTCTCTCTCCCCCTCTCCCTCTCCCTCTCGACATTACTGAAGCGGGGTTAACGTTCGCAGGTATCGAATCGATCGTTCCCGCACGATTCCCATCGTGTTCTTCCTCCGCCATTCCCGTCGCTGCGTCGCAGAGATTGTCGCGTCGCGTCGCGTCGAACTTCATCTTGCATTCACTTCGCTGATTTCCTCCGTGTGACGCGTTGGTAATCCGCCGAACCGCGCGTCGGTTTTCGTCCGTTGACGTTCGAATGCTTCCCGTTCCGTAGGGCGTGCGATTTTCATCAGGAGTGGATTCGTGATTCTTTGCCCGTTTCTGCGATCTCCCCCGCATTGATTCCCCCCGTCGTCGTCGTCGATTTTCCGCTTTTCTGAGTCGAGGAAAAATGGTCGTGGTCAGGCCGTTGCGCATTCGGGTGCGCCGCGTCGGCTGAACGGGAATCGCCGGTTTCCGCCGTTTCCGGCGTCGCGGTTGCGGTGCGGGAGGGAAAGAGGTGTTTTTTGAAGGAGTGGCGCTGTGTTTGCTCGGCGCCGCAGCGAGGCGGTCGTTGTGGAATGCTAGCGGGGGGATTGGTCGGCGAGATGATCATTTCCGGGAGGTGATTTCGTTGCTCTTATGAATTTGAAAATGCAAGCGAAGGAAGATGGGGAAGCGCAAGAGGAGCGGCCGTCGTCACCCTATTACGTTCTGCAGCATTTCTCCGAGGAGGCGATTCGAGTGGCCAACGAGGCGATTCACAGTGTTTACGCCGGTGGCTCCAGCGCCCAGCCGGGGCACCGGCGCAGCCAGAGCGATGTGATGCACCGGAGGAGCAATAATCTTCAGAAATGGAAGGCTCAGATGCAGAAGGCGTGGCGGTGGGGCAGTAGTTCGGACGAGCAACGCCGACGGGCCAGCTTTAACCCCGAGGTGTTGGCGAACCAGAAGCGGCAGTGGTACCAGCTCCACGCGAGGCCTTTGGTACCTTATCTTTTCTTTCTGCCTTTTTCCTTCCTTCCTTATGAACCTGTTTGATTTTACTGCCTTGCTCAGACTTCTGTGAGTTATAAATGTGAAAGAAACAGATTGACATTGGGCAGTCCTTGTTTTCTCATCAGTTGGATAATGCTGCATAATTCGCCCTGTTGCCAACCAATGAGATGTCCTTGCTAATTTATTGACCTGCTTGCTGAAATGGTACACTAGCAATTTTCCTCATTTAAACAGAAATGTATCTGGATAGTTTATTGTTGATGTTATACAAGAGTTAGCGTCTTCACCAGTTTGCTGTTCATGAAGGCTGTACTTCTAGGCTATCTTTGGGAAAAGAAAGAAAAGTGAGGTGATGAAAATTTGGGTGCAAAATGGGAAGAACTCTGTTGTGAGAGAATTGTGGAGGGAAAATTTAAATTTTCTGATGCTTTCTCTCCAAATTCCATCCCCTTGATGCTCCCAGACATAAAGTTAGTTAGCTAATTAATTGACTATTGATGACTTATGGTCATATCTTACCCTTGTATTGCTAAATAAGCAGATCAAAACAAAAGGAAATTCACAAAGTGTTGGTTTTGATTCTTTTTCCCCCTTCATTAGAATTTATGCATTGGGAGAAGATTGTATGGGGCAGTTTTTAATACATTCAGCATTTCTCATTCTGGAACGACATACAAATTCACTTCGAACTTGTCTCGACCTTTAAGGGATCACATTGTCAAGAGTTCTGCAGTAATCCCTTCTATGATGAGAAATTGAGTGAGATCAAGTACGGTCATGAAACATTACTGTTCATAGAGAAAAAACACAATTTTAAATTGGTGATAAATCTCTTTTTTACGGCGTTACTAGGAATCCATCATTCCTTTACATTACATGAGTCATGTCTGCTCGAAGCTTGCCTTTTTTCCTGTGGTCTCTGAAAGTCTCTTTGTGAAGAGAAAAAAATCTTTGTTTATAATTAGAGGTGATATTTATACATTTTAAAGACGAATGAAGTTTCTTACCTCTTGTGATTTTAGACAATATCACTGTGTAGTGCCTCTCTCATCATCTACATCATTTTATTAGTGTTTAGCTGGCTCTGTTCCATATTTTTTCACAGATTGTGCTTTCCCCTCTCATTTGAGTGGGCTCTCTTCCATCAGTACCCCAGAAATCATGAAGGCGAATGGCTATGCACTGTCTCAACTTTATCTGCTCATTTCAGTAATTCAAAGTTGTTCTTGTAGGACAATGATACTCATGTGCCGCCAACCTCCCTCTTTGAACATTTCATCATTGCTGGTCTTCATTCAGATGCTAACTTGGAAGTTGTGGAGGATGCATTTATTAGGAGGAAAAATGGGAGTCAGAGATGGCAAAATCTGAATTTATAGACACCAAATTGTTGCAGAATCGAGGGCCTTCTTTCCCAACATTGGAGCCTCAGGTGAAGTGTAAGGCTTAATAGCAAAATCACTGATCTCTCTCTCCCTCCCCCAAAAAGAATTTGGTGGTCGTGGCAGATATCCCTTAAATTTGCCATTGTGAATGCTCGGACCATTTAATTTGCTATATGGCTGATGATAAGGTTTTTAGTTTGCCATTGTGGGTTTGGATATGTGGCTCTTCTTTGAAGCTTGCAGGGCATATGTGCTTTAGTTGGCCTCAATTTCACAAATATGGCACTAATAGATCAGTTTGCCTATGTTGTATTTACTTACTTTTGCAAGTTACTTGAGCATTTTCTTTTTCAGGAGTCATTTCCTTTGATGGCAACTTAATGGTAGCCTCTTGTTTTTTTTTATAAACACAGATACTTTTTAAATATCCTCCTGGCAAGAGGTTACCAATGCGACAGAGGGATTTAGCAGCATTTTGCTTTCCTGGAGGTGTTAAGGTGCGAGACTAAACATTTGAGGGCCTTTAATACCTGAATAAATTTGAAGCTACTCTGTTAGTCATTGCTAGATTCATATGTATTGGAGTTCTTTAATATTGTATGTTACATAAGGAAACTACCTTTGCGTCTTTTTCCGTCTTTTGTGGGGCTATCTTCTCTTTTGGCAGTTGTAATTTTACTACAAACAGTTTTGTTGCTTCAATTTTACCAGTTATCCTGAGATTGCTCCTCTTGATATGTGTCAAGCAATGTGTTTGACCTACAGAATTAGGTCATTTTATGACAATATAAGCTTTTTGTGAAACGGGTGCACAACATGGTATCAAAACTCAGTCAAGGGTTCCAATCCTAGCACTAACTCATCTAGTGTTTCTGATTTTCACTGTTATTATTCTGCTCCTTATCTGCCCTTATCCACGTTCTGTGTGCACATGAAAGTCATGCTTACATGCGATAATAAGTTCCAAGTATATTTAAACATATAGTAGGGGCTTATCTTCAGATTAAGATTTTGGGTTGAATGGTTCACTAACTATATGGATATGATACTTATGGCATTAAATCAGTTGGTTCACAATAGCAAGAGAGGCTAATAATAAGCTGAAGTGACTATAATTTGGAAAGTGCCAAGGTAAACATCATTGACATGTTAGTATTGATGAATATTAATTCATTCTACCATCAATATTAAGTGTTTGAATGACATGGAGATAAGTATTTGATCAAAAGAATTAGCAAAAGGAAAAAATTTCTTATGGGAGCAGAGTTGTTGCCAATTTGGTCCTGAAAAGAGAAGATCGTAAGTTCCTCCGATCACATAACTTCTAACCATACAGAGGCAAAACCCATAGTACATTTTGTGTTATATAGGAGTGAGAAATGTTTAGCTGGTTGGTGAACCCTTCATGGCTACCGACAGTGAATGCTCTACTCATCCTTTAGATAATCACGAAATACTTAATATCTCTTAGAAGAAACGGTTAGCCCGAGTAACTTCAGACGTCCCTCGTGTGTTTTGGAGCTGGTTGATATTGAACTTGTATTTGTGAATTAACCTTGACGTATCTAATCTTTGCTTTACATAATGGGTGCAGGCACAAATGCTGGAGAGAACTCCTTCTCTAGGTGACCTGAATGAACTTGTTTATGGACAGGTACGTAAGATTGTTGTATATCCTATTAGCATAGAAACATAAGTACGCCCTTCTTGTGAGCCCTAGCCTCATTGAATGATTTTTTTGGTCCATAAAGTACTTTTCTTCATAATTGTGTATTGAATATTCTCATTGATGCTCTCTAAGACCATTGAATGTAAAGTATGGTTGAAAAATGCATTATTAGGAATTTGAAATGAAAAACCTGCTCAAAATGTTGTCCTATATCTGTTCATAATCGATGTTTCTTCCTGTCTGCTTTATTCTTCTTGCTTTCATTCATTTATCCTTTCATAGAGTAAAGTTGGCAGCAGCTTTTTTTCAGCGACTCTTTCAAATAAAAAAAAAAGTTAGAATGGTGTCAAGCGGGGATGAAGTTGGTGGAAACAACATCAACTTAATATGCAAACCCACTAAAGAAGTAGTTGTCGTAAAATCTCTCCATCATTTTAATTTTATAAATGGGTTACAAGGAGCTCGGTTTATTGTAGCCTTTGTAGATGCTTATGAGGTTGAGGTGGTAAATGATACGATCATGACTAAAAAGGTAGCGATATTATTAGAAAGTCTAACTTAAGCTTCTAGGTGGAGGGATACCACATGAATATAAAGAGCATTCACGATCCGTTGTCAAGCGATGTGGGACAATATTTCAACACTCACTCTCACGTGCAAGTCGGATTACGAGCTACACGTGGAATTTTTATTATGCACATTTATATAGAATTTTTTTTACCAATCACCTTTGCATAAGGGATAACTGGCTTTGATACTATGTTAGAAGGTCCAAGCCAAAGGCTTAAGTTTCTAGGTGGAAGGATACCACATGAATATAAAGAGCATTTAGGATTTGTTGTCAAGCGATGTGGGATAATATTTCAATGAATATGGATTAATGTTAAGGCTAGATCTGAGGAATGGATGGCCTTAATTGGGTCAAACCCAAAATATAGGCCTAACGGTCAAACTTGGAATTGGGCCTAAGAGTTTGCCCAAGCCACTTGAAAAAAAGAGTTACATTATTAGAAAATCTGGTCAGGCTCATTTGGCTGATAAAGGGAGCCATTTTCATCAGCCTAAGGCTTACTTATCCTTTCCATGAAAGGTAGGTTATGGTGGATGTATATGTGCTATACAACTTATATTGGTACATGCAACTAACTAGATATGGATACTTACGTTATAGACAAATTGACACTTTGAGATCTGTCACACAAAATTAAGTAAGTGTCTTTTGAGGTTCCTGTTAGGAAAGCTTGTTGTCTTCTAGTATCGGTTATATACATGCTTAATGACATTAATTCTCCTTTTGGGCCCTCTCTCCTATGTACTTTCATTTTCTATCTATGAGATTTTGTGAGACCACCACTGATTGTTCTAAAAACCTAAATTGTCAGATGGAGGTGTGCTTTTATTATTTAAATATTGTAACACTCCCCTTCATGCTTAGTCTGATCTTTTTGCCTAGTATTAAGTGTGGAAATATTTAACTGGGGAGACAAATGGGCCTGGGAAGATTTGAACTCAAGACGTCCAGCTTTGATATCATGTAAGATTTTGTGGGATCACTGCCAACTATTTTAAAAGCTTAAACTGTTATAAAAGAGTGGTTTATTTTTTTAAATATCACAACATTATTTTCTTCTCATAATTTGCATTTGCACAATCAGTATAATTTTTTTCCTAAGAGCTTTTTTATATTTATATTTCATTTATGGGATGGTAAAGTCTCTTTTTGTTTCATCATTACTAAGTGAATTTGATTTCCAAAGTTCATTCCCATGTATAATGTGATATTTTATAATTTCTTGAACTAACAGGAGCATTTGGGCCGGGATGACTTATCATTTCTTTTCTCATTTAAGGTGAGTCTCTTGCTGTTTTCTTTACCCTGTATACTGATTGGGATGCTCAATTTGCTTGAAACTTTGACTAGACTTTGTATGAAGTGCGGGGGACTAACGATCTCTTGATGTTAGTGACATTTATTACAGTGGTCTGTCCGTGTCATGTTGATTGTGTGTTTGGTCATTTCATTGTCATCATATGGGAAGAGATCCTATTGGATTTTTGTATCCCAGTATATGGTGTCGGTCCATCTTTGCTATGGCTGGTTTTTTCTTTATTTACCTGTGTTGTGTTATCTGAATTCCTTGAACTATACATGTGCTCAGATCTAGATGTAAATTACAATGGTGATATTTAGCAGAGAATTTTATTGGAAATTGGAGTAAATTCATTTTTTATATGCCAATGTAGCCAAATGAAAAACCTCTCCTATGTAATCTATGTGCTTAACTTCCTTAGATCCCTTGTTAGAAACATCTGAGCAGAACCACTAGCTGTCGACTACTTGCTGCGTCCTCTCTTCCTTTGTTGGCACATGAGATTAGCTTAGGCAAAGTTGTGACCAGTTCCTACTTTTTTTGGGAATACATTCCATTGAGAAAATCGCATCACACAGCTACTGGCTGTTGTCTTGTGTTACTGAACATTTATGGCGCTAATTTTGAGCATCATGTTAAGAAAATGAGATCTCATGGTGGAGAGACACGTGATCATGTTTCATCTAACATGAGATGCACTTGTGTTCTATCATATTCTTGAAACAAAGAGTCTTCTGCCATGCTCTATGTTCTCTTGTCAATGGTAACATATTCATACAATTAATTAGTTTTGATGACTAATCTGGTGGAAGTGCAATGTTTTTCACTTGCAGGAAGTTATTTTCTCTTCGTTACTTCTGTTCTCCCATATTCTATGTTCTTCTTGTCAATAATAAAATATTCGTACAATTAATTGGTTTTGTTGACGAATCTATTGGAAGTGCATGGTTAGTCTGAACTTGCAGGAAGTTTATCTTTTATTTGTTATTGGGGTGGCCATAGCCAAGTGGCAAAGTTACTTTGATAAGGAAAAGAAAGGAAGAGAAGTCATAAAAAATGTAGATATCAATCAGCTCAGGTGATTGGATGAATCATTTTACCATTTCTGTTTCTAGATATTGTGGAGAGAAGAGAGGAAATATTTCCTATGCTTTTGGTCGCCTGGGTACATACATTCTAGATGCAAAAGAAAAAAAAGGGTGATGTGACTTCCTTGGAGAAAGGGCTAAGTATGTTTGCAACATAATATGACTTCCTTGGATGTGTAAACTTTTATTTCTCTCCTTTCTTTTGTTTCTGGGATTTCATTTGTTTCACAGGATTGCTCCATCCTTTTAACAGAATGTCTTGTACTTAAGCAGATGGCGGACAATGCAACTCTTTATGGAGTTTGTTTGCATGTACCAGAAATTGTTCAGAGACCACCTGGCATTGTTGGAAATTTGTCACCTCTTCATCAGTCATCTGGAGGATGTCGCTTTCTTGTCTCTGCTCCTCGTTGTTACTGTTTGTTAACTAGAGTACCTTTCTTTGAGTTACACTACGAGATGTTGAACAGGTTTGTGTCGCTATGGTTGCCTTAACTTCCGCACTGATTGAAGGAACATGGAATAATGATTAACATTTAGCTTGTGTTACGACAATTCAATGCAGTATCATTGCACAGGAGCGTCTTGACCGGATCACTCGATTTGTTAATGAAATGACTCTCACCAGTTACATTCCTTCAGAAACCAATGCACACAATATAGTGAGTAAGAATGATGAGTATCATGACAATGACTGTCATACAGATTGGATGGCATCTGCAATACCTCTTCACAGTGCTTTTGCCCTTGCTGCTGCCGCTGCTGGTCTGGCACAAGATAGTGGTGTCTTATCTTCTTCAATTAAGATCCAGGAAACGCAGTCGCTTGAAGGTGCTGCTGCAAGTGATGTTTCTGAGTTGAGTCACACGAGGCAAATAGATAATGATGTTGGGAGGCCTATGCCACATTCTGATGACAATACTTCTGAGATCTCAGAAACTTGTTCTGAGAGTCTGGAACGGATGTCCGAATGCTATGAAAATGGACTGAACTCTCCAGAAGTTGGGGCATTCTTATGCCATAGGAACCCTATAATGGAGCGACTGGGGAGTTCTGAATCCCTTTACAGGTAGTTATCGTGTAACACTAGCTGCATCCTAACTCCTAATTCTGATGGATCCATCTTGATTTACTCTATACTAACTAGCAGATAACTCTTTGCATCTCCAAATTTTGGGACATCTTCTGCATTTACTTGTGCTTGTACTGCTCCAGTGCAATGACAGTAATGCCTGTTGTTCTTTGGCAGTCCAGTGAGAAGTGTGGGATCAGAGGATGAGGAGGATGATCTTTTTCCAAATTCACAAAAGGATCTAAATGATGATGTAATGCTGGAGTGGGCGAGAGTGAGTTTGCTATTCTCCCATATGTTTAGATAATTGGGATTTATTAATGTATTGTTATTAGTCTGCTCATCTCTCCGCTCTACGGTCTTTGGTATAGGAAACTAAGAATGATTTGCTCCAGATAGTCTGCAGTTATCATGCCTTACCTCTTCCACCAAGGGGAGGTGAAATGGTTTTTCAGCCTCTTGAACATCTTCAGGCTATCTCATACAGGCGACCTCCCATATCTGCTCTTGGGCTAAGTAAACAGTTGTTAGATTTATTGGAAAATGCTGAGGTAACTTCTTTGCTTACTGATTTTTGTACTTTTATGCTTGATGACTTACCATTTATGGTCCTGATTAGTCCAACTAACATAGTTTAACTTGATGAAAGGTTCATGCAAAGATAGGTTTTGCAGAGACAGCTCTTGCGCTCTCTATATGGACAACTGCAACTATTTGTCGAGTTCTCTCACTTGAAAGTGTAAAGCCCTCAATTTACAAATTCTTGAGTTATGTTCATCAGATGTTAGACCTTTTACTAGATGCTTATGATGGTTCTGCAAGAAAGTAAATATTATTCTAGAAAAAGAGTTCTGTCATCTTTTTTGCTTCCGGCCATGAATGCAAGTTAAGCTTGCTAATAAGCAGCAAAGCCTATAGTGAGAGAAGAAGCCACTCTTACACTTATTGCATGAGAATCCAAGATTTAGAAGTCATTATTTCTCTTTCATTTGAGATTTGCTAAGACTTTTCAGTATTTTGCATTAAGATTCAATTCAAATCATGCATTCTCTTGCTTGGTAGAGAGTATAACTCCACCTATTATCCTCTACTCAAACAATCTTTATTTCCCAGTCTTAGGTAAATGTGGTTTGGCATTTCATTGCATGCTTCAGAGCAGTCCATCTAATCCTATAAATAAGAATTAAATCTTTTACTCAAGGAAACCTTGAGTTTCCTTTGTTGGGCTCAAAAATGCTTTTGATTATTTAGGAGAGAACTGGCGATAGTCACCAGAAAGTATTTAACTTAAGGTGACTTTAAACTAGTTTTTCAGTAGTTTCCAAGAATTTTTTGGGCTGTAAAGTCTTCCACACAGTTTATGAACAATTTATGCTTGCGATTTAGATTCCTTTCACTTTGGCATTGCCTCTGCTTCTTAACTTTTTGTTATTGTCAAGCTTACAAATACTGATCTTGGAAGTGAGTTTGAATTTGATATGTTCCCACTTTTCTTAACAGGTTTTATGGTTGGTTGCTGGTGTTTTATTAGAAAAACAGATCGTACTAGTGTGCCCCAATCTGGTAAGTCCAATGATGTTGCTGGACCTAGATAAACTGAACTTCACTTTTATACTTATATGCTTCTATTGGCTATGATGGATTGTGACAAGAACTCCAATTGATGCAGGGTATTCTATCAGCTTCTGTGTTGTCTCTTATTCCCATGATTCGACCATTTGAGTGGCAGAGTTTATTGCTACCTGTAAGTTTGAACTCCAGCTTGTCTTATATCTTCGAAGCTCTCCAATGATGAGTTTCATGCTGTACACCTAGATTTTGGCATCTATATGTTGTTATTGATACGTTGTGATGAATTGGATTTTTAAGATTTACTCTTGGTTGTCTGGTTTTTTCCTTGACATCAACTCGTTGAGAGTTCTGCTTCAGTTTATTGCCTTTAATTTATTCCCTGTCACTTTAAGCTTTGTAAATGGAGAGTCTTGGCATATCAGTAAGTTACCCACTTGTGACTAGAAGTTCATGGATTCACATCATTGATACACCACACCACACCCCATTTGCTGAAAGAAGAAAAAAAAAAAAGAAAAGTAAGGGGAAGGAAAAGTGGGAAAAAAAAGCAAGGGAAATTGATAGAGATCACAAATGTGACCTTTGTTCAATAGAAGGCATCAGAATGTTCTTTCTTTTTCTCCCATATCTGTTTATACTTGTTTGATCTTTTAAGCTATTTGTGTAATTTAAATTGTTATATACATATAAATGAAAATGTTATTGGTATCATTTTCCTCATTTTGTGCTCAACAGGTAGAGTACGTTTTTCCTTTCTTATCCCCTATTCCCCGATTGTGACAGCAGAAAATGGAGTGGTCAGTGGATAGGATAACAACATATTCGAATTATTGATAGATAATAGTGTGAGATTTTGTGGGATCATAAACGGTTAGATGAAGGCAAGGTTTAATATTTAATTACGTGAACACTCCCCTTCACGCTTGGTCTGGTCTTTTGCTTAGTACTAAGGGTGGACATATTTAATTGGAGAGGCAAATAGGGCCTGGAAAGATTTGAACTCAGGACCTCCAGTTCTGATACCATATGAGATTTTGTGGGATCATTGTCAACTATTCTAAGAGCTTAAGCTGTTAGATGAAAACGAGGTTTGATGTTTAATTATGCTAACAAATAGCTGTGGATAGACATTGGCAATGAGGTTGATAGTGGGTTCAGATCTCTCTCTCTCTCTCTCTCTCTCTCTCAGCAGATGTAAATAGAGGATTCTTATATTTTCTTTCTAGGACTTGTGTTACTCTATATGTATTTGTTCTAATAATCTCCGCCATGCGGGCAAATCCAATGCTTCATTTGGGTCCATCTGCTTAGACTCCGTTGGATGTAACATCTTAAAATACTGGATGCAGTTACTATTATTATCTCTGGCCTCCTATCTAGACCACAAAACCCACCTGAAAAAGATTGAGGGGTACCTCTCCTGGAACACTGCAATGCTAGACAGGCACCTAAGTTTTTATATAAAATTAACAAGCATAGGTTTGTCAAGACAAATGGGCCACCCAGTTAGGTATATAACCTTGCATTTTTGGAGAGTTTATTGACTTATGAGTGTGGCATGTTCCAATTTTGTCTGCTGGAGTCTCATATTAGGCTTGGAGTAAATATGGATCTCATATACATATGTGCTCTTCTCAACTAACTGCTTAAGTGTTTGGGTTGGAAATCCTCTGACATGTTATGGAAATGCCCATTGAGCAACCTGTTTAGTTGCCTAAATTCTCATGGATTTTCAACCCTAGAATACCCGTCTCCAACAAATGCAAGGCATTACCGTATGGCTATTTTTTTGGTGGTATGCCATGTGAGGGGTTGTTAAAGTCCAATATTACTCTGGTCGGTGTTAAGACTAGCCTAATTCAAAGTACTTTTGCCTCCTAATTGCTTAAGCTTTTGAATAAGAGATCCTTTAACCAGGATGTTAAGACTAAACTGGAGTTCCCTCTTCTTGGGATTTATCTGAGAAAAATTCTATTTATGACTTGTGACATGTTGCATCAATGCACAACATGCCTGCATCAATTTGACAAAGTCTTTGGTTCTTCAGTTTTTACCATTTTTGATATATATATCAATGGTCTTCATTACTTGTTTGTATGTGGAAAACCTTTTCCATAATTTACTTGCATTAGCTGTCAATTTTTTGTCGGTGGTAGTTTTTATTGTGAATATCTATTGTTTGCTTTCAGGTTCTGCCTGAAAGAATGTTTGATTTTCTTGATGCTCCAGTTCCCTTTATAGTAAGTTTTCTTTGTTTCCAACTCATCCTATTTTAAGTCAGACTTGTAATTTGGAAGCATCATGGGATTAATATTGTTATGATCCGACGGCTTTGCAGGTGGGCATACAGCACAAATTTGCTGATGTGAAGATGAAAACATCTAATCTTATTCGGGTTAATGTGCTTAAAGACCAGGTTTGTCATCTTTTCCCCCCTTTATCAAGACAAGCGTACAAATGTTTTTCCTCATGGAACAATGTTCTGATAAAATCCATGTAGCCCCTGAATATAAAAGAAGAAACAGCATATGGCAATAAAGGCTTGATTTATTGTTCTCAAATTTGTTGTTGTCATGGAAGTTAAATAATAGTTTTTTGCTGCCAATTCTTTTCATTTGGTGCGATGGAGGATGTTTTAAAGAGATTAGTTTAGTTTGTGGCTGATGAAGCAGATGTACAAAATTTCAACTTTTCATACTTATGACTTGTGGTATTTCAGATGACATAACAAGAATGTTCACTAGAAGATAACAGACTATTAGACTTGAGCATTATCTTATGTGGACCAGCATTTTAGGCTCCATGTTAAAGTTCCTCACTGACCTGCCGCTGATCTTCCCTTCTATGTACTAATATTATTTGTGGAATAGATGAAGTATCAGAGGATGGAGGGTCTGGGTAACACAAGCCTTTTGTGGTTGATTAGAAAAGACACACATTACTTTCTCTTTTGGTGATTTACACTGGTTTTCCTAGAAGAATGTAAACTAGGACTAATGGAACTACAAAAGAACTGTAGTGTATATGGACCAGCAAGGTAGATTCAGATGGGTGAATAGGAAAATATTTGCAGTGATGTTCTCTCAATTTTCTCCTCTTTTGATCAGATTAATACTTGGAGATGATTCTAATGGTCCTGTAGAAGGAAATGGCTTGTATGTTTAAGCTCGTGTACAAGAATGTTTTAGACAACAAGCTGGGTTAATGGCTGGCTGGAATGGAACAATCTTTGACAAATTGAACTCACTTTTGTAGGTGAAAATGTGTCATTTGCCAGCACTACCTAGGTACAAAGAGCTTGTTTCTGAACTAAAGCCAATTTATGCTAGACTATCTCTTGAAAGCTCAATTGCTAAAAGGCATCCTGTATATAAGTGCAGTGAAGTGCAGGTACACATGATCATCATGGAGTTTCTAATCAGTATTTTAGTGTGTTTTTCCTACATGAATAGATATGTTGTTATTTTTGCATCATATGCCTCTGATTCTTTTTACTTTTGATAGTCACAAATCTGGTGATGGTGTGCAGGCAGAAGCTGCCGGCAGGTTCTTGACTGTAATGAGGAACTACCTTGATTCACTGTGCTCAGATTTGAAGTCTTACACAATTACTAGTGTACAGTCAAATAATGACAGGGTTAGACTGACTTTATAATATTCTTTTCCTTGCTGCTTAAATGATAAGTAATTACTATGGTTTATAGAACCTATATTCTCATTGAGATGTGATTGTTTTGTACCTTTTCAGGTTTCTTTACTGCTTAAAGATAGTTTTGTTGATTCCTTTCCTAGTAGAGACCGACCATTTATTAAGGTAAGATCTACTTTCCTTGAACTATGCATGATGCCATACATATTTGTTGCATTATATACTCTAGCTACAGTATCTCATCTTCTATGCATTAGATTATTATCCAGGAGTTCATCAAGTAATTAAAAATTTTAACCAATGAAGCATCTACCAGGGCATTCTTGAGTATTAATATAAGACTACATGATTTTTGCCAGTGCATTACTTTTACTTAATTGCTTGTGTTCATCTTAAATTAACTGAAGCTCTAGCATTTGTGGATATATGGGTATTGATATCTAAAATGTAACCTCCTGCACTTTTGAGCAACTTGAGTCTTTAGAATAAATGGGAGTGCAACGAACATGGTATTGGAGTGATTGGATTGTCATACTCCCCTTTTTACACATTTCCTTCTTTATTCTTGGTCGATTTTAACATTTTAGTTAATGCATTGGGTTCATATACTTAAATTGATATGTTTCCATCATCCTACCAGGTTTCCATCATCCTACCAGCCTTGCCTGAAACTTTTGAGTATTTGTAAGATATAAAATATAATTCCTGCTATTATTCAAAAGTTTAAGCCTTTGCTCATTCTAATTGATGAGTACCAAGGATTCAAGTCATGAGTGGAGGGGCGAGGTGATCGGCAGTCCTCCGAGAATTTATTGTGGGCGTTGAATGACTGTAGATAACCTTCGTGAAAAGTCAAGAGGGATGTCATCGGATTGTCAGTATATATACATCTCATCTAACTACCTGTGACACACTATTTATCTAGGCACAATTTGATTCCATGGAGTTATGTCAGGGCATCTGGATTCCTTCATGATTTTAAATGAGGTTTACAGTAGAATACCTTTTTGCTCATGATTCTCTTTCTCTTGGTCTATACAGATGTTTGTTGACACA
The DNA here is from genome assembly GCA_014182365.1 of Eucalyptus tenuipes. NCBI lineage: Eukaryota > Viridiplantae > Streptophyta > Magnoliopsida > Myrtales > Myrtaceae > Eucalyptus > Eucalyptus tenuipes. Next base: position 11,004,320 of record CM024547.1, read on the forward strand.
CAGATGTTTAGCGTTCTATCAGATGCTGCTATATCAACCTGTGAGAGTAGGCGTTTCTAACTTAAATCTTGACGCCATTATGATGCATCAAGTGCAACTTTCAAGGTTCATTAGAGAATCCTGCAGATATAGATGGAAGAAAGACTACCATAGCCGAAGGCTTTAACAAAATTTTAGTTTGTAGACTACCATGATCCTTTGTATGTCAGGGGCCTGCAGATATGTGCAGTGCCAATTTCTCATTAGTAAATTGTCTTGCCAAAATCAAGCAATCATCATTCCTGTCTTTTATTTGGGATATGATGTTCGGCCTTTTGGGGTCTTCTAACTTGAAATGCTTGTAGCCACTTTCGTGGAAGAAGAATGGTTATGTAAACCTTCAAGGCAATCAGTCTCATTAGTGCAAGAGCTGATAAGTCCTTCAACTGGACTTTACATTACTCAAAATAGCTCCAAAATAAAGGAATTCAGATGTTAAAATTTTCTGTGCTATGCATAGTTCTGTTTATACATAGTGTAGTGCTATTGCTAATAGCAATTTTCAACAAACCTTTTTTCTCCTGTTATCCTATTCTACTTGGTATCGAATCCTTTTACTTCCTTCTTGAAGAGTTAACAGTTTCAGTGAAGATCTATAAAATGATTGTTTCCTATATTGCCATAGTTTTTTCTTTTGTTCCTTTTTTCACAGATTGCTAACTTTGATTTCACATTGTTCCTAGTCCTAGAAGTGGTCCTGGAACCGCCCAGCCCTACTAGACAGTTGATGTTAGAGGATGGTATAGAAGTCATCGTAAGTCATATTATTGATGAGGAACATGAAAAGTGTATGAATGCACGAAGAATGATTTTGCAGCACTCATCACCAATCCATATTGATAATGCTTAAAATCATATATAAATGATGTTTACTAAGGAGTCTTAAAGCGGGACTTTTTCATGTTTTTTCTAAGGTTGGGTCTGGTCCACACGGTTCTCATTGACTTCATCGAAGCTTTGGGGATAATTAATTCGAAGTATTAGGGGTGTGTATTCGATTGAACTGATGTAGAATGTCCAAACGAGCCATGGATGGATTTGTTTTTCATCGACATTTTTTCTGGATCCCATCAAGCAGGAATGCCCTCGAGACATGAGGAGATAATTCGAATTCCAAAGTGCCAACTGGGAATATCAGGATGAATTATGAGTGTCGAGAGCCTTTCTTAACAAAGTCATCTTTCTTAACGAAGGACGAGAGTACTTGCTGCATTTCCGTCTGCTGCTTCTTTTTCTGTCTCACTTATCCCCCGTTTTTTCCCATCTCTCTCTCTCTCTCGCTCTCGTCTTAATTTTAACCTTATTCTCACGATTAGCTAATGGTGAACCCCGAGTCCAGCTAAAGAGATGTTGGGTATTTGCCTCCAGCTTCTGATACTAAAGCCGTGGAGAAAAGAACAGAGCACCTGGGAATGTGATGACAAGCTCCCAAAATCAATTCCACGAGCAGGGACACCAGGTCACGGGTGTTCTATTTCCAAAAGTCATTGATGTTTGCCTACTTTGATTTGACAGGGGCGTTACAAGACTCTGAATCTAAGAGCGGATCTAGGATCATGAGATGATAAGATCATAAAAGTTTTCAAATATGATATCTCAAAAGTAAATACATCTGCGAAGTAGATCCAGAAATCGAATTGGTAGGATTAAACCATTCCTATACTAATTATACATTGGAATGGTAATTCTCCATAAGATCTATTCCTTTTGCTAGTTTCAGGTAACAGTATTATAATGCCTAGAATACAGATCAAAACTTTAGGAACCATGTGTGCTCAGTGGCCCGTAGTGAATGTTAAGGTAAATACATTTGATTGTCCACAAATGGATATGCAATTATCATTTGATGTCGATGATCCACATCATAGTGTAGTTAGGCAAACAAACAAAATCATGTTATGTAAAAATGAAATTCCCTGTGCACCAGTTTTACAGCAGAGAAAAAGTATGTGACATAGTCGGGATGAATCATCGTGGACCAGATAGAACAGAGGGCACAACAGAATTGGTAATGCCGAATTCAACAGCCTTTTTTCATCTTCTTACACTTACATTTGTCAAGGTGAAATATGAGAAGTTATAAACTAGGTCACTTGGGACTTCAATCACTCCTTCCAAGACTTTGATGGCCATCGACAATGAAGGCCTCTTCGTGAAATCAACTTGCAAGCACCACGCAGCAAGCCTCATCATTTTCATCACGTGAGGTCTGTTCAATTGCATATCCTCACTTCTCTTGTTGATCATATTTAAAAGCTGTCCTTCTTCCCACTTTCTTTAAAAACTCCTAACAGGTACATGTCTTCTTGATTCTGAGATCTGTCAAAAACTTTCCTTTCACAAACTATCTCGAGAATTACCACACCAAAGCTATAAATGTCCACTTTCTCAGTAATTGTTGCATGTAGCCATTCCGGGGCCATATAGCCTGGAGTTCCCCTCATCATGGTCACAATTTGGCTTTGGTCCCTATCAATTATCTTAGACAAGCTAAAATCCGCAATCTTGGCATTAAAGTTTTCGTCCAAGAGTATGTTTTGGGGCTTAATATCCATGTGAACTATCTTCCATTTACATTCTTCATGAAGATAACATAGGCCCTTTGCTATGTCAAAAATGATCTTCATTCTTTGTTGCCAATCAAGCAAGGATGACTCGTCTAATTTATGAAAGATCCATTTATCTAGGGACCCTTTGGCTATGTATTCATAGACAAGTAGCCTGTGAAATTTCTCTGCACAAAATCCAATGAGTCGGACCAAATTCACATGATGGATATTGCCAATGCTCTTAACCTCAGCAAGAAAAGATTTCTTAGAACCATTGAGCTGCTTCACAGCTACTTTTTTGCCGTCAGGTAGAGTGCCTTGATAAACAGAGCTAAATCCACCCTCACCGATCCTGTTATCGAAATCCTCGGTAATGGATTTTAAATCGTCATAGGTGAATCTCATAAGTGCTCCCGATACTTGATCAAGATAGTCCTCTTTGACCTCTTCGACTTCGACAACACCTTTTTCCTCTTTGACATCTTCAAAACCTTTTCTTCTATATAGGCCTTTTATGACGGCAACAAGAAAAACAACGGCCAAGAGTGATCCGAGGCTGGAAGTGATGGTTATTATCAGAATGGTTTTGGGAGAATGAGCAACTTCGATTGTGGTATTATGCACTTTAAGAAAAAGTGCAGTGGAGCGCATCAAATCGGACTCATTTTTAATGGAAAATACCTGAGATACTAAGTAGCATACACGTGAATGCTTAGAGCCATCTCTTACATCTTGAAAAAGAGCCGCTCGGCAAGAACAGTTATTCGCACAAGTCTTTTTGCAACTCTCCTCATCTAAATTTCCAGGATCTGCAACTCCTTGGGGATCTGTCTTGACGGCGAAGTAACTAACCCCACGAACATCCAAAAAGCTTTCCAATTGTGGAGCTTCACAAGACGAAGGAATGCTTCTGGTGCACCCAAGTGAAGGATTTGCATAATCTATTGGCCTGAAGTAGCGGTCTGGACAGCTGCAGATCCCATGTCCTTCGCAAATTCCATATCTCCCACAAACCATTGGATAACCGCAATACCCAATGTACTCTGTTAGAATATCATGTGCCATGAAGAACTCATTTTCAAACTGCTGATACACCCTTAGATGTCCATCGGATTCGAACTTCAAGAACTGCACAGCTGCAGTTGAAACATAACCAGAAAACAAAGAACCGTTTCTTGTGTAATTCAGAAACAATTCAAGATGTCCTTGGGTGAATTCAACGTAATTAGAGCTGCTGCTTGTGTCCGGAAAATTTATGCATGAAGCGTAATAAACCTGCGGAGGGTCAGTCTCTACCTGAGCAAATAAACCTTCAGTAGTCAGAGAAAGCGAATATAAACCTTGTTCATTCATGTTCGTCGCAATATTACTGGGGGTCAATTTCTGGCCCGCCCTTAATTTCTGCCCTAGGAGTAGGGTGTCCGTGGGATGATCGATGGACTGCCACACCACAGCATTGCTCTTATCAAACAACACAAGGTTTCCGGTGTCAGTTAATTTCATGCCAACAACAGACTCACAACAAGTTTGGGTTGACCATGCGACCGAGCCGTCGGCATCTTTCAATATCAAATCTCCTTCTACTGTGAGCTCCAGGGTGGCTTGGTTTCCAACAGGATGGGTCCAATTAGCAGACCACACAACCATTGCAGCCACATTGTCGCTGTTGATGTTAATAGAGTGCAGGTCGGTCGGAACAACCAAAATTGCAAAATAGTATAATTCCGAATACAGACTGGCTTGGCTGTAGAAGCCACAGGTGAATGTTGAGCCATTATGGCTCTGAAGAACCAGGATTATGCTAGTGCCAGGCGAAGAGAACTGGATATAATTCACAACAGATGCTGTGGCAATCCATGTAGTGTTAAGGCCGGCGGTTGAAGAGACGTCGGCCCGGGCGCCGATCAAACCCAAAAAGTATGTTAGGACAAAGAAGCCGAAGGATGTGAACATAGTGTGATATTACTGAAAGCAAGAAGCAGGAGAGGAATGTGCAGAGCAGAAGACGGAAACAAGAAGCTGAATTCCATGTAAAAGGTTGATATGGCCGTCATTGTTCGCACCATTGGGAAGTCCAAGAAGACTTATTGTCTTAATAGTATGCTTTCAGACTCGAATGCCGAAGGCATCCGTAATCAGTAACATTCCAAAAACCTAATTCCATGCCACCTTGAAGGCGAATGCGACATTGAGGACCATAATTAACTCGAAACAAGAGCGCCCGATTGGAAGACACTAACATTGGTTTGTCCAAGCTCCATCATCCGTTGAAATCAACATCTTGAAATGGACAACGAATGGCACATAGTTCTCTAAACATCTCGTTCAAAGTTTTGGAGAGAATCAAAGGGGAACCAATCTTCCCTGGGCATCACAAATTGTTCTTTCGACGGAGCGACACCTAAAAGAGCAAAGGTGTCTGATTGTAGAGATGATCTCCACTTTATAAATAAAAATATTGCAAAGTGTTGAAACGATCCTCACATTATACGAGTCGTCAATCCCTGATTTCAGTATCTTCAGGGATCTGCTTGTAATTTGATTGACATCTCTAGGTTCTTCTCCCTTCATTGATAATTCTTCTCCTCAAATTGGAAACTGAAAATTGGAGAATCCCAAATTCCCGGTCTAATTTCCAAATTACAACATGAGTTCCGAAATGCATTTCTAGACAACCTGAAGAGATTAATAATTTGATGCACATACGGAACTTATAGTCACTAGTGCCCCTAAAGCCACTTTTTCTCGCTGATGATTTTTCATATGTTTAGTTCTGGCTTGAAATACATGACTAATTGACCTATAAAGGACACTAATATTATCACATGATAATATTGGTGGACTTGGGAAATAAATATCTTAATCTCTCAAAAGGAATGATATCCAAATAATCTCTACAGCTATTGACGCCATTGCAAAATACTTTTCCTCCACACTAAATCAAGTACCCGTTCGTTATTTCTTAACACTCCATGATAGACGATTACTACCTAAGAAGGTACAAAATCCCATAGTGATCGTCAAGTCAAGCGGCAACCTACCAAATCTGCATCACGGAAGGTATACAAGTTCAAAGTTGACTTGGACAGGATTCACATTCCTTGATTTATTGTGTTGCTGCGGTAATGTATGATACACTTCATAATTTGAATGTGGTTTACAATAAGTTAATGCATGAATTGACAGGCAAAAGGGACTGCATATATAATATATATAGCCATGTGATTGTGAAATATCAAAGCGCTTTAACTGTACTTCGATATAGTGTAGGATCTAAAAATAGTTTTGCATTTGTACCAGAATGACAACTTGTGACTATAGGTGTGGAAATTAGCTTGTGGTTGTGCACGATTAAGAATTGGCAAAACATATTATTGGCTTAAATAAAGGCCACAAGAAAAGATCCTAACCTCCAGCGACAATCATGTCATTCACATAAAAAAGCAGAGCTAGAATGCCATAATCTGATTTTTGAATCAACAAGGAAGAATTCGCAATGCTACAAATGAAACTGGATGCCAAAAGGAATGAGCCAAAATGGTTAAACCATGCTCTTGGTGCTCGCTTGAGGCGATGTAAAACTCTCTCTAGTTTGCAAACAAAAGACTGAGTGTTTTTCGTCCTCAAAACTGGGTGGTTCCTCCATATAAATAGGTTGCAACAAAAAGCCAAGTAAAAGGACATTTTAATCATCTAATTCTTTTATGGGCCAACCACTAACTAGCAATGATGAGGACTGTCCTTATGCTTCCTGGTGAAACGACTGACAAGAAAGTCTAAAATAAATCTACTGCCATTGCTACCGATCTTGTTTTTAATCTTTCTAACGTACCATGAGCCTTCAATTGGACTTAAAGATGTGCAAAATATAGTATTTGGAGGACGAGAGTCCAAGTTTTATTATAATGCAGTGCCTCGAGTTCATCTTTCATTGCCACTAACCACCAGGTATCTTTAAAGCACAACGTGCATTGCTCAATTCCTTGGGTATAGAATCCATTGTATGTAAATTAGCAGATATTGGATTAGGCTACACAATGCTAGCGCACACATGAGTAATCGTAGGATGATTTTGAGTGAGTGAACTTGCTAATCAAGAATTACGAAGGACATCCGTAGAGGAATCTCGTGTAGAATTAGCAGTGTTTGGCGACATCAACAAGGATGCTTGTTGACACACAGATATTTGGCCTTCTATTAGATGCTGCCGTATCAACCGGTGAGAGTAGGTGTTTCCAAATTAAATCCGAAACCGTTGTGATACATCAAGTGAAATTATTAAACTTCGTTAGAAAATCCTGCAGATATAGATAGGAGAGAGACCACTATAGCCGAGGTCTTCGACAGCATTTTAATTTGTAGACTACGGTGCTCCTTTGTAAGTCAAGGCCTGCTGATATGTGCCGTGCCTATTGCTCATCAGTCCATCGTCTTGCCTAAATAAAGCGATCATCATCCCTGTCTTTTATTCGGGACATGATGTTGGGCTTTTTAGGGGTCTTCTAACTTGAAATTCTTGCAGCAGCTTTCGCAAAAGAAGCGTGGTTATGTACACATTTTCCCACCAATTTCAAGGCGATCAATCTCATTGGTATAAAAGCTGATCGGTCCTTCAACTGGAGTTTACATTATTCAAGATAGCTTCAAAATAAAGGAATTCAGACGTTTGAGCTTTCTGTGCTATGCATAGTTCTGTTTATGCATAGGCTAGTACAATTGCTTATAGCAATTTTCAGCAAGCCTTTTTTCTCCAGTTGTGGCGAAAACTTTGGCTTCCATGGCGGGAGCGCCTCGTAGGTTAATAAATAAAAAGAAAAAAAGGAAAGCCATTTAATTTTGACAAAAGACCCACACCCAAGTTCCATAGCCTTGGGTTTGCTATCTCGATCATGATTTTTCTACTCTCATAGGGAAAGGCCCTTCCCTCCTGTTATGCTTTTCTACTCAGTGTTGAATCCTTTTACTTCCTTCTTGAAGAGTCGACAGTTTCAGTGAGGATCTATGAAATGATTGTTTCCTATATTGCAACTATCCATTTGATTTTGTAAATAGGTTGTTCTATTTATCTTTGTGGAAACAAATTGCTAACTTTGATTTCACATTGTTCCCAGACCTAGAGAGTTGATGTTAGAAGAAGGGATGGAAGTCATTTTAAGTTGTATCATTGATGGAAAATGTATAAATGCGCAAAGTGATTTTGCAGCACTCATCACCAATCCATATAAATGATGGTTAAAATCCTATATAAACGATGTTTACTGAGGAGTCTCTTTTTTTTAGTCGAATACTAAGGAGTCTTAGAGCCAGACCTTTTCACGCTTTTTCTAAGATTTGGTCTAATTCATACGGTTTGGGGATAATTAATTCCAAGTATTAGGTGTGTGTTAGTCGATTGAACTAATGTAGAACGTCCAAATGAGCTATAGATGAATGATCATACCGATTTGTTTTTCATCGACATTTTTGTGGATCTCATCAAGGAATATTCCCTTGAGACTTAAGAAGATATTTGATTTCCAAAGTGCCAATTGTGGATATCAGGACGACTCATAAGCGCCGAGAGCCTTTCCATAAGTGTCGAGAGCCTTTCTTAATAAAGTCATTTTTCTCAGCAAAGGAAGAGAGTACTTACTACGGGTGCATTTGGTGACATTTCTATTTCGGAGAATAATTTTATTTCAGAAATATTTTTTTTTTCTATTTTTATTCTCAGGAACAATTTCTGAGTAAAATACCCTCCCCGCGGTGGACGCGTTGGTTTGCGCCCTGCCCCCTCATCCGGGAGGGAAGGGGTTCGAAACTTTGCGCCCCATTGCGCGACTAAAGTGGAGTGCCGTGGGAGGTGGACCCCCGTGCTAGTCTCCCCTTAGTTTACGCCACCGGCTGCCGACTGTACGGTGGTTTCATGGCATCGTAAAAAAAAAAAAAATTTCTGAGTAAAATAACGTGTTTAGTAACTATAATTAATTTCTATTCCTGAAATAAAAAAAGAACATGAATGCTTTTGGTATGAATCATAAATTTTTTGTGCCAAAAAATTTCTTTTAATATTTTAATATATATTTTTTCTTTTCCTGTTTTCCTCTTTTCTTTCTCTCGCCTCTAGCCGGCAATCGGCAACCGCTAGTGACGACCGGAGACCATCGACCGGCGGCGGCAGTGGATGGTGAGTCTCCATTAGAAGAGGAAGAAGAAAAAGAAAATTACTTACTTCAAAAATTGTTCCCGGGAATAAGAAATTACTTTTTCTACTTTTTGTTTCTATTTCAAATTTATTCACTGGCCACTTTTCTATTTCGGGAATAGAAAAATTAACCGACGTTATCAAATGAATTTCTATTCTTCTCCTATTTTGCAAAACAAAAGAACAAACGGACCAAAGAACAAAATATTACCATGCAAGCCTTACATTTCGGTCATCTTCTTTTTTCTGTCTCACTTATCCCTTGTCCTTTCCCATATCTCTCTCTCACTCGTCTTAATTTAAACCTTATCCTTACTCTTCGCTCATGGTGAATACCGAGTCCAGTGAGGTGAGGGCGATTTCCCTAGATGAAGCTTCTAGATCAAACAAAGAGCTCATCCCTACCCCGGGAGTAAAGCCCAACCCAAGTCCTTGTGATCCTAAACCAAGTCTCCTCTAACAATATTTCGAGTTCCATGACCGATGCCGAGATTTCTGAGAATAGCTGCTGTATTTACCTCACATGTCTAGGAGCCGGCATGCTACGTTTGCCCCCCTCTAAAGCTGCCATTGAAGTTCTAGATCACTACCATCTTTTGCCTACCCATCTTTTGGAGTGTCCTTTCGGGTTTAACTCCTGCCGCTGCCCCGGAAGAAACCCTTTTCACTCAGTATCCTCACTAACTGGTTCAACTCCTAATCCATGCCTGATTACGTCTATATTCCTGATTCCAGTGGAGTTGGGGTCAAAATTCTTTATGGCTCGAACTTCGTACTGTTCGTGGAATTTCCCTGGTAATTACGATAGATTGGAAGCGATGTGGATGAGCGAAGCTGATAATACCTTTTTGAAGTGCAAGGACCTCTTTGACATATCCAATCTCAGGATTTTCACTTCTGTAAAGATGCTCCTATAATCTGGTGCGTTTTCCCAAGTACTGCCGGTAGTTACTCAAACTATCGCAAGCCGTCTGATTTGAACTGATTAACAAGAGATTTCTAGCTCACTTCCTTTTTTGGAGTAGAAGTGGTCGACTTCTCAGATGATGAATTCCTGGAGAGCCTCATGGGCTTCTGAGATTAATTAATACAATCAAAAGGATGTAATCAGTTACATTGGCGATTGTTTTTCCCTCAAAGTCCTAGGTTGCATTAAATTTCGAAGTGGCTCACCAGAGAAACAATATAAAAAACGTTTAGGATAGTCTTGTCTGGTTAGTTTTCTTGCCCAATTCGAAAAAGCCATAAGTACACCAGAAGTAGTTAGATTGTTAAGAAAATGCAATTGAGTTCTAAAACTTTCAAATAATGTTATTTAGTTCTAAGATTTGTTGCATTTTTGCAATCAAATGCATCCATATTATAGAAAGATTAGAATTTGACTCTGTAAACGAGACAAGCCACTATATAATCAAAGTGCAAACGGGGAATTCTACAAAAGTTAGGCATGAAGACAAAAAATTCCCCTTTGAATCCGAAGCAAATGAGCTCACTTCATCTTAATCATAGATTGGTGAGTTCTGTATGAAACTCGCATGATTTAATGGTTCAAATGAAGTGGGCTCACATTCATCAGGTGCATGCAATCTCATGTCAAGGCTCGACCAACTGAAGAGATGTTGGGCATTTGTCTCCAGCTTCTGATGCTAGAGTCAGGGAGAGAAGAACAGAGCACTCAGGAATGTCATCGACAAAATCCCAAGATCAGTTCCCCGAACAGGGACACCACGTCCAGGGTGTCTATTTACCAAAATCATTGATGATTGCCTAATTTGATCCGATAGGGGCGTTTGAAGACTCTTATCTTAAGGACAGATCGAGGATAATAAGATGATAAAATCATTAAAAGTTTCAAATATGATATCTCAAAAGGAAATTCATGTGTGAAGTAGAAATTATAGAAATCGATTTGGTAGGATCAAATACTGTTTATCCATTGGAATGGTAACCTTCCAAAGATCTATTTCTTTCGTAAGTTTCAGATAACAGTATCATAATGCCTAGAATACAAATTAAAACTTTAAGAACCACATGTGCTCAGTAGCCAGTAACGTTCGCCAAGTTAAATATATATGATTATCTTCGAATGGACATGCAATTATCATATGATATAGCTAATAAACATAATAGTATAGGGAGGCAAATAGAGAAAATCATGGTACATAAAAACTCAGTTCATTAGATGCGTGCAAAGTTTGACGGGTTGATTTCAAATATGTGACCCCATATGAATTTATTTCGAAAGTTTTGAACAAAAAAAAAAAAAAAAAAGAGTTGCAAGGTTTATTATTTGAAAAGGGATTTTGGTGTCCTTGGCTAAATAACGAAAATAAAAGTTGACTTGATTGATGATGTGCAATTGATTACTTGGTGGTAGTTATTGATTTTTAGTATAAAACTCGGTTTTATGGGTTTTTAAATGGAAAAATGCTAGGTTTTGGGTTTTGATGCCAACTTTTATGTACTATATAAAACCGTGGAGTTTTAAAATGGGAGTGTACTAAGTTTGACGGTTCGACACACGATTATTTTCCGGGATTTTTAATACGAAGAAAAATTGGCCAAGTTCATTATTTGAAAATGAGGTATTTGAATGCAAAGCATGGTGTTCTTAGCTAAATATGTGTTTGGATGGTCACTTAATGGAACCCGTCTTGATGCGTTTACGCGGGATGATGCCTGATTAAGTTCAGATGCCCCCATGTCAACGGGATGCCGAGTCGCAGTTGAGGCCGAGCCGATGCTCCTTTATGGAATGCCGTCTAGCCGGGGAGTGCTAGACGTTGCCGTGCCTGATGGGGCGGGACGATGCCCGGTTACGCTGGATGACTACCGACTTTTGAGTTGGCCGTGGCCGAGGGGTCGTAATAATTGGAACACGCCTGAATGGTTGTGCTATTGCGCTTGATTATGGGGCAAAATTGTTTGGCATGGTATGAGACGTGTCCAAACGGTTTTACCTTATAATCGGGACCCATGTGAATGTTTGAAGGGTGAAAATTATGTGTTCCGATTATTAATTATGCATGTTGTATTTATAATAGCATATTTGATGTGCTAACCTGCAAGGGTGTGCCGAGGCGAGGTGAGTTTCTTTGTGATGCCTGTTTAGGCTGCCTTTGAGATGAATTTGCGTCCTAGTCAAGGCTTATGGTTTAACTTGTTGAGATTTTATTTCACCCCATCGTGGTTAACCTTTTTCAGGGCCGTAGCATGGAGATTTGCCGAGTGTGGATGTGGTGGGCGCGAGATGCAACACCTTTTGGTTGGCCCTACCGTTAGTGATGTCACACCCCGAACCCGATTGCGCGCACATCCCTTAGCGGTTGATCAAAATTGAGACGTCCCAGGACGCGTCACCGACCCTTTTCTTTTTATCTTTCGATTAAGCACATGTGGAAAACGAATTAAACAAACACCCAGATAACCATCAAACACAGGGATAATAAAACACAAACATTTTCCACAAACCATACTTTATAAACATGCCAAGTTAAGCCTACATGTTCATATTTACAGGTCTATCTCAAAAAGAAACCCATAAGCAACCTATGCCCCGGATCCCTCCGACTCCGGCATTGGGTCCTTCACGACACCATTTGGGATGTCAATGTCCATGGGGTGAGCTACCTCCCCATCCTCGATTTCGATGGTAAGTCCGTCAAAACCCTACAAAGGACATTCCCGAGCCCCGTTACGCTCATTAATGAATCCATGCTTTGAAGCGATGAGGTATCCAGTGACGGAGGGCCTCATCGACCCAAATAGTAGTCACAACTAACTCATGGGTCTAGATGGTCCCGAGAATAGGGAAAAATGTAGACTCATGGTCTATTTCCTTCGGAACCCCAAAACGAACAGGACACCTCTCCATACTAAGGACTTGAAAAAGGGTTAACCACAACGGGGTAAGATAAAATCTCGGTGAGTCAAAACCCTAAACCCCAATTAGGATACAAATTCACCTCGAAGACGGTCCCAAACATGCACTATACAGAACTTAACTCACCTTGGCACATTCCTGCACATTAGTACATCACATATGCATTTATCAATGCAACAAATGTCATTTAATAACCGGATCACATCATTTCATTCTCAAACAATCAAATAGGCCTCGATTATAAAGTAAAATCGTTATAACACGTCCCATACCGTGCCATACAATTTTGTCCCATAATCAGGCGCAGCTACCACAACCACTCAGGCGTGTTAAGTTATTATGATCCATTGGCCACGGCCAACTCAACAGTTGGCGGTCATCCGGCATAACCGGCGTCGTCTTGGACACGGCAACGTCTATGCCTAGACATCATTCCATAAAGGAACATCGCCCGGCCTCCACCGCGACTAGCATCCGTTGATATGGGGCATTCTAACTTAATCAGGCATCGCCTCCCCGACTCTCATCGGGTGACGGGTTCCGATAGTGACCACACGCACATCCATACTTGGCCAAGAACACCTTGCTTTGCATCCAAATACCTTGTATTTAAATAATGAACTTGGCCCTTTTTCTTCGTATTAAAAATTCCCGGTAAAAATAATTGTGCATGGTCACATATTTAAATTGAACCTTTAAACATAGTACTCTCCCATTTCAAAATTCCATGATTTTATATAGCACATAAAAATTTTGGTGTAAAAAAAACGACACCCGGTATTTTTCTATTTAAATACCATAAAATCAAATTTTGCAATAATAATTAATAATTACCACCAAGCACTCAATTGCAAAAATAAGCAATCAATTTCACATATAAATTTAACCACAAGAATCAGTGTAAAATTTCACTAAACGACTAATCCGTCACAAATTACGCTAATTATAATTAATTAAATAAATTGCAATTAAATTAAGTTAATCTAATTTAATTAACTTAACCATTATTAAATAAACTAACCATGGTTAACTAACTAACCTAGGGTAGTATAGCCTAACTAAACTAACCACCTAACCAACTAACATAACTAAACTAACCAACCTAACTAATCTAGTTATGCTAACTATGATTAACCACTAATCCTAATTAACAATAATCTAACCCCGAAGTGTAATTAACAACCTAATCCGAGATTAGGGAGTTAGCTCACTAGATTAGGACGGCGGCGGGTTCATGGTGACGGCGGCACGACGGCAGTGAAAACCCGAAACTACCGGGTCTCCAACGGAGGCTCGGCCGAGGCTGAAAACGACAAGGAGGCTCACGGCTTGGAGCTACTATGTTCAGTTCTGAGCTGAGCTGGTCGGGGTTGCTGGTAGGGCTGGCTAGGCTGAGACGGACGGCAGCTAGCGGCTATGGCACGGACAGGGACGTTGGACGATGGTAAGGTGCGACCGTTGGACGAGCGGGTGGTCGTGTGAGGAGCTTTGGCTATGGCGGTTGGCTAGACTGAACGGTGAAGGTTGGCGGGCTGGCGGATGGCCTGGGTTGCTGGACGGTGTGGCATATGGTGGTGCTGCGGTGGTGGTGACGTGAAGTGGGCATGAGTTGATGGAGTTCACTAGAAATGGAATGGTGCGGCAGCTGGAGGGGAAAACGAGGATGTGAGGGAAGTGGAAATGAAGAAGAAGAAGAAGAAGAAGAAATGAGGAAGAAGAAGTAGAAAGGGGAGGTCGACAGCAAGGGGCTCATGCACGCAAGGGGGAGAGAGGGAAAAGGAGAGGGGAAGAAAGTCCATTGCTTGGCCAATCACATGGCTTGCAAAATATCCAAGCACTCAAGTGATTAGTCCCAAAGTCTTCAACCCACTTAGTCAAGGAACCACCCAATGGCTATTTTTCTCCCATTTCTTCACAAACAAAATCTTTTTGGTGGCCAAAAATCCCCTTAGAGTAGCCCATACGAATTTCTTCTATTTCTTTTGTCCAAAATTGATTTTTTCCGCAAAAATTCCGAGCTCAACAAAATTTCTCCGAAAGACGAGACGAAGTCCTAAAAAAAATCGTGACACGCTTGAATGTCCGATTCCGGAAACCGAATTCAATTTCGTGGTTAAAATTGACCGAACACGATTTTAGTACAATCTAACCTATTGGGTAGCTTTTAGGGATTTTAGCGTGTTTGACCCGTGATCGATAATTTTCGATCCACATTTGTGCATCTCCGACTCGTAGACGACTCTCGGTTGTCATAAAAATCGTAAGGTTTCAATTACGTGTTCTGAGTATAATTTTGATAGAAAATCAGGTTAATGACGTTCGATGCAAATTTTGCAATCACGCGGAATCACTCGCAATTCAATTACGTCTTTCCATCGAATCGACTTATATCCGATCACAATTCAATTATAACGGTGCGTATTGACCCTTGTCAATTATTACGGTCGAGCGACCGATTTTCGATTGAATCCTCTAGTCTCTCGCGTTTTTATCCCTTAACGGCTTTACTTAATAGATTAGTCAACTCATGAGCAGCCAGCTCAGAGTAAAATGATCATCGGCAAGTTGACGAAATGCCCATTTAATATATTTGAGACAGGATCGAATTTTAGGATGTCACAAGTGAAGTTTAGGTTAATCCTAATCCCTAAAGGTTTTTGAGAGGGTCGATAGGAAGTGACTGTAGAAAGGCTTGTATTTATTAAACTTCCTAGGGGTAACGGTGGATAAATAAATAAGTTGTTTTCGGTAACTTTTGTTGTGCTTTACTCTCCCGATTATTTGTTTATTGACCGGGGGTTTATTTAATTTGCTTCCGCATGCGTTTAATCGAAAGATAAGAAGAATGGGTTGGTGATGCATCCTGGGAACGTCGCATTTTCAGTCGACCATCAAGGGATGTTCGTGCGCTCGGCGTTTGAGGCATGACACAGTTTCACCCCATAATCAAGCGTAATACAATCATTCACACATGTTCTGATTATTACAACTCATCGGGCCATGGCCAACACATGAATTTGCGGTCTTCCCACGTGATAGGGCATCGTCTCGTCCCATAGGGCATGGCATCGTTCCACATAGTCATACGCATCAGGATGGCATTCCATTAAAAGCATTGGTCCGGCCTCAACCATGACTCGGCATCCGGACTCCTGCTAGGCATTCGATAAAAATAGGGTATTGTCTCGCATATTCATATGCATCAAGACAGAACCATTACCCCACATAATCATATACATCAGGGCCATTATGTGACCACACGAGCACTCAACCACTCAAGCAAATTTTTATCTTCAGAATTAACCAATGTAGACATGGTTCATGCTCAAATAACAAATCCTGAAAATTTGTACTTTTAAAATTTCAATAAATTAATCGCATGTGGTCATGTACTTAAAATCAATCCGCCTAATTTTGCACACTTTCATTTTAAAACCTCATTGCCCCACTTAACACACAAAATATGGCGTCCAAACACGACACCTCAAAATTTGCCATTCTCTCGTAATTAAAACCTTTTTTGAAAATAGTATTTGAAACTTATGATTTAGGCAATCAACATCATAGCATAACAAGCTCAAACAATACAAATTATGCATAAATTCTTCTAACAAATCAAGTACAAAACACATAAAAATCACCAGTTATCGCCCTATTGCGAAAGTCTATCAACCTTGAACCGATGGCTTATCACTCCTTTAGTAATATCTTATCACCAATTTCTCGATAACTTATCGCTCCTTCAGTGATAGCTTCTCACATATTCTTGATAACTTATCATGTCAATTTATTACCTATCACAATAACCTATCAAGTTCATTTATCACCTATTGCGATAACCTATCAAGTCCACCTATCACCTATCGTGATAACCTATCAAATCCACTTATCACTTATCTTGATAACCTATAGACTAAACCATCATTAATCAGTGCTAATCATTCTTAATTAAGACTAACTACAATTAACCTTAATCTAAACCATCCTTAAGCTCAATTAGCACTAAACCATCATTAATTAGAATTAACCATCATTAATTAAGATTAATTATAATTAGCCTTAATCTAATCCATCCTTAAACTCAATCATCACTAAACCATCATTAACCTCAATCTAAATCACCCCTAAATACAATTAACACCCTAATAGTTAACTCACGGTTTTTGATGTCGATGACCTCATGAGGACGGTGGTGCGACGACGACGAGGACTTGGATCTCACGATTTGAACGGAGACATAAACGGCACGGTGGCGGTGACAAAGAATGTGGCCATGAGCAGCTCAAATGACCAGCAACACTTGGGAGGCTCGACAACTTGTGGTGGTGGCTTGAGAAACGTCACAAGGGACAGTGGACAGGTAGAGGTGATGGTGGTGGTGGGCGGCAGTAGTCATAGCAAGGGAGGGGCGGCAATGGAGGGAAAATGGAAGAAGAAAAAGAAGAAGATGAATATGAAGATGAAGATGAAAATGAAAAAGAAGAAGGAGAAGCAAAATGAGAGAGAGAGAGAGAGAAGGAGGAAGGAGGTTCGACCATCCACGGGGGAGAAGAGAGGAAAGAGAGATTTCCCAAGATTTTTCCAAATTCTTCATCATTGGCAAATCTAACAAAGTCCCCTAAAATCCTCTCCTCATTTCCTTTATTTCTTTTGTCCTTTAGTCTATACATGCAAGGGCATTTTGGACATTTCACATACCTTTATTTGTGCAATTGAGTGCTTGGTGGTAATTATTAATTATTATTGCAGAATTTGATTTTATTGTATTTAAATAAAAAAAATACTGGGTGTCGGGTTATGATGCCAATTTTTATGTACTATATAAAATCGTGGAATTTTGAATTGGGAGCATACATTTTTTAATGGTTTGATTTAAATACGTGACGACGCACGATTATTTTACCGAGATTTTAATATGAAGAAAAGTGGCCAAGTTCATTATTTGAAAACGGGGCATTTGAATGCAAAGCACGGTGTTCTTGGCCAAGTATATGCTCGTGTGGTCACTAAGTTGCACCTGTCCTGATGCTTATGATTATGCGGGACAATGCTCCTTTGAGGAATGCCGTCTAGGCAAAGGATGCTAGACGTTGCCGTTCACGGATAGATTTCGGAACGAAGCTCCTATGTGGAATGCTGTCTAGGCGGAGGATGCTAGACGTTGCCGTGCCCGACGGAGCGGGACGATGCCTAGTTACGCCGGATGACCGCCGACTGTTGAGTTGGCCGTGGCCGATGGATCGTAATAACTGGAACACGCCTGAATGGTTGTGATAGTTGCGCCTGATTATTGGGCAAAATTGTGTGGCACAGTATGAGATGTGTCATAACGGTTTTACCTTATAATTGGGACCCATGTGAATGAAATGATGTGTTTCGGTTATTAAATTATGCTTGTTGCGTTGATATTAGCATGTGTGATGAGCTAACATGCATGGACGCGTTGAGGCGAGGTAAGTTTTGTATGGTGCATGTTTAGGACCGCCTTCGAGGCGAATTTACGTCCTAATCGGGGTTTAGGGTTTTGACTCATTAAGATTTATCTCACCCCGTCGTGGTTAACCCTTTTTCAGGTCCTTAGCATGGAGATACGTCAAGTTCATTTTGGGATGCCGTGGCACATGGATTCTGAGTCTACTTTCTTCACTATTCCCGGACCACCCGAACCCATGAGTTAGTGGTGACCACGATTTAGGTTGATGATGGCCTCCTTCACTTGGTGCCTCATCGCTTCAAGGCATGGTTCATTAACAAGCGTAACGGGGCTCGGGAGGGTCCTCTGTAAGGTTTTGACGGACTTACCATTGAAACCAAGGATGGGGAGGTAGATCACCCCATGGACATTGACATCCCAGATGGTGTCGTGGAGGACCCAGCGTCGGAGTCGAAGGGATTCGGGGTGTAAGTCAGCTAGGACTTCTTTTTAAGATCGACCTTGTATATAAACCTCTAGGTTTGTCACGACCTACCTCTCGGGGGGAGGGAACGGGTTTAGGGGTATTGCCTAAAGGACGGACCTAAAGGCCATGTTTAGGCGTGAGCTCTCCCAAGCTCATACCTCGCATGACATTGGGGTATGTTTAAGAATTTTGCAATAAGGAGTCGCTAGTAGCCTATTGAGGTCGGCTAGAAACCAAGCGGGGTATGGGAGTATGCCTCGCTTCCTAAGCAACCAGAGAATCTAGGGTCGGAGACTTAATTACACTAATTGATCAATTAGTGCCATTTCGGTACCTAATCTTGTTCATTTTAAAAGAAAAGATTTTTGTTAGGCAGTTTGATTGATTTTACACCTATTCACTAACATGTGAGGTGATTATATATGTACGCAATCATAAAAATAATAATTATAATTATCAAGATTCTAATTGCAATAAAATTAAGCACGTGCAATTAAACATAATAAAATATGCAAAATAAACATACGATATAATCAAAATATGAGCAAATAAAGGCCTAATTACATTAAGAAGGCTAGACATAGCAATTCCTAATCAAACTCTACAATTTTTGAATTTTGAATTTTTTTTTAAACAAAAATATTTATTTTAATATTATTATATTATAATATTATAATATTAAAAACGACCCGGGCCGGATTCTCGGGTTGGGCCTAACCCAAGTTGCCCACCAATGGCCGGACAGGCCTACCGCATGGGCCCAAATCGGGCCTCCCTATTCTTTTAAAAGGAAATGGGCCACGAAGCTAGCCCATGGAGTTTTCAAGGCCCCATATGCGCTAGGCCAAAGAAAAGAGGAGTCCGGCCGGCAGACCCACTCACCTGACCCGATTTTGGCCGAAACCCTACTCGATGGGGGTTTTCGCCCGACCTGGTGTTGACCCGATTTCTGTGGCTTCTACCTTTCAGCTTCTTGGCGGCATCAAGGAGGGCAACTGTGATGGGCGGCGCTAGCGGTCGCTGGAGGTGGCCGGGACGGTACCGGGAAGTGGTGGCTTGCTGTTTAAGGTGGCGGTGACGCAACAAACGGTGGCAGCAGGTTGATCTCCGAGGTGGGCATCAAGTTTGAATGGCGTGGGGCTCGACCGAGTGATGGCGTCTGGTGGCAAAATGGGTGGTGGGCGATGGCGAGGGAAGTACCACAACGATGGTCAACGGCGTGCCTCGGCGAGGTGACAACGGCCTTGCACGGTGGATCTCATGGTGGGTCGCTTAGGAACGGCGTTGGGACTTCTTCGTCGTGTATGGCGCCGTGGTTTTCGAGCTCGAGTAGCATCGTTGGCGAGGGGACTAGGAGTGGTGGTGGCTGGTAGTAGTGACGCAAGTGTGTGGTGTCGTGCGACGAGGGGCTCGGCGACCGGCTCAAGTTCTTTAGCGTCGCGGGTTCGAGCAAAGGGGAGCATGGCAGCGGTGGAGGCACTCGGGTGGGTAGCTAGTGGTCGCTCAGGCGAGGGGGGGCTTGGAGCAGCGGTGCTCGGCGGAGGAGGGCTCCGGTGGCCACGAGGTGTAAGGCAGCCAAGAAGATGACTCTATTCTCCTCGGTTCCCCACTTCTTTCTCCCTTCTTTTGTTTTTTTTTTTTTCTCTCACATCCCCCTCACCTCCCCTCTCTCTACCTCTGCTGCTCTCCCCCTTTTTACAGGCTCTGCGCATGAAGATGGAAAGAGGAGGAAGACAAGCTGGTGTGGGCCGGGCCAAAAGGAGGCTGGGCCAAGTGTGCAAGAGAGAGAGGAAAAGATGAGGGGCGGGTTGGCCCAAGGCCAGATTTGGCCCGACTCGGCCCCTCTTGCATCCCTTTTTTTTTAAATTTAATTATTTTAATATGTAATTGAAAACACAAATTAGGCGTTAATAGCTGCCCTTTTTTGAATGTAGCATTGAAGAGGTTGCATTCAAAGACAGAAGACACCTAAATTATTTCAGTGGTAGAGAGACCTTGGGTGCATAGGCACGCATCAGGTCGACGGAAATGACTCATAAATATGGAAGTGCGTCTTGTCAATAAGAGGAAAAAAGACTCTAGGCTACAAAAGCACACTGTGTCATAAGAAGAATGAAAGGAACTCCGAGCTACAGAAGCTCGCCGTGTCATAAGAAAAAGGAGAAGGATTTCGGACTGTAGAAGCTCGCCATGTCATAAGAAGAAAGAGAGGGACTCCGGGTTACAGAAACTCGCCTTGTCATAAGAAGAAGGAGAGGGACTCCGGGCTACAGAAACTCGTCGTGTCATAAGAAGAAGGAGAGGGACTCCGGGCTACAGAAACTCGTCGTGTCATAAGAAGAAGGAGAAGGACTCCGGGCTACAGAAGCTCCCCGTGTCATAAGAAGAATGAGAAGGACTCCGGGCTACAGAAGCTCGCCGTGTCCTAAGAAGAAGGAGAAGCTGTGTCATAAGAAGAATGAGTAGGACTCCGGACTCGAAAGCTCGTCGTGCCATAAGAAGAAGGAGGAGGACTCCGGACTCGTGGCTCGCCGTGCCATAAGAAGAATGAGGAGGACTCCGGGCTATAGAATCTCATCGTGCCATAAGAAGAAGGAGAAGGACTCCGGGCTACAGAAGCTCACCGTGCCATAAGAAGAAGGAGAAGGACTTCGGGCTACGAAGCTCGCCGTGTCATAAGAAGAAGAAGAGAGACTACGGGCTACGAAGCTCGCCGTGCCATAAGAAGAATGAGGAGGACTTCGGGCTACAGAAGCTCGCCGTGCCATAAGAAGAATGAGGAGGACTCCGGGCTACAGAAGCTCGCCGTGCCATAAGAAGAAGAAGAGCGACTACGGGCTACAGAAGCTCGCCGTGTCATAAGAAGAAGGAGAAGGACTCCGGGCTACAGAAGATCGCCGTGTCATAAGAAGAAAGAGGAGGACTCCGGGCTACAGAAGCTCGCCTATCATGAGAAGAAAGATGATGAAGTCTCACCGTGTAACAATAAGTTTCGACCGGGCTGAAAATACATGGTTTTGAGGAAAACCCATAAACCTTTGTAGATGACATAGTTTAAGGTTGACCATGAACCTTTGGAGGTGACATGGTTTAAGGTAGACCATGAACCTTTGGTTTATAGGGAAGTACCCGCTAACCCCTTGAAAACTACATGGCTAAGTCAACTTGAGCAAATGTCATTAGGGGCGTCATCAAGAGATGTATTGGCAATATTGCAGCATTAATTGAACAAGCTAATCAAGCTAAGTCTGACTGCTTTAAAAAAAAAAAAAAACATTCAATGTCAATTAGCATCATGTGGCGCAAAACTGTCATCTTGTTTGAGGATGTATCATTAATCATCAAATTCTCTAGTAGTCAAGTTCTTATCATAACGGCTACGACTCAAGAAAAAAGATTCATTAAACATGCCAAACTAGAGCTTCTTAGTCAGAAACGGTTTCTCACACACTCTTAATAAAATGGCTGCTTGATCCCATCCATTTGCGTGGAAAATAACTGATTGCTAAGGGTATCTCACATAACCCATGTCAAAGGCTTTCAGAAACATTCGCGATGAGCACAATCTGATCGATCAAAAATGTCTTTTGAAAGGACTACAATATAGGTTTCGTCATGGGCTTACACAAGGGATTATTGCTTTGAGGCCAATAAGGGAACATTTGTCACTATCTTTATCGAGTTTACAAGTTGAGAACTTGGAAGATAAGACAAGATAGAATTACTTCCACTTCTTCAAGCAGTAGCTTCTTTGTGGCATTCTCATTTTCACTCAAACCATCTCGATCAAGAGAGACTTCGGAAGAGGGTTGTAATGTTGGCTCCGGAGAGGCTCGAAAGGCTTAAAATTTTCAAGAGGGTTTTTAAGAGTCGGTGATCATCATGGCATCGTGACCAGGTCACTCGACCTTTTGAAATCATTTGGCTTTTGAAACACATCACATCTCGAAAGTCCCTTGATTAATCATTTCTACATGGGAGCTTTGCTCCTTTCTTTAATTTCCTTTGCTTTTGCGATGATTTTTTTTTTTTTACGCAGGCACTTGGCTTTGACAATTTTTCTTTCACATAAGATGTAGCCTTTTGGCTCTTTTTCTTGATGGGTATTGGCCTTGATTTTACCAGGTACACTGCTTTTTCATGCCTCCTAATTTGTCGAACTTTTTGCTCTTTGAACTTTTAAAGCTCTTATGATTTTCCAGATGCTTTTCACGTTTTCTCATAAATGTCAATTGTATGTGGTCAATTCTTATGCCTTGCCCTAGTGAAGGGAGATGATCACCGCTCGGGATTCAGAAATGAACAATCAGGCCCAAATTAGTTAAAGCAACGGGTATCAGTGTTTGGGTAGAGAAGGAAATGCTCTTCTTCACCTTGGGATGAGTCAAGTTCTGATGAGAATTCATCTGAAGCTATCACCAGAAGATTAATGCAAGTGAAAGTAATAGAATCTTTCTTAATCTTTTGCTCTACAACACGATCGTAACCTCCTATTCTGCCCCAATGTAGGGTCGTTCTCGATAGGGGTACTTTGAAGGCTCATCTTTATTTGGCTCAAAGAGGTAGCAAGAGATTAGTGCAATGCTTGGAATTGACAAAGGAAACGCCTTAATCATTTCGATCTTTATGCTCAATGCGAATGGATCCTTCGTCCTAAGAGAAGGTCATTTTTCACTCAACTCTTAAAAGTGTTTGAAGGATGTGTTTGGAAATGGCTTACCTTTCTTCATCCTAAGCACCTCCCGTTTGGCATGGTTAACGACTTCATTTCACTCTATCGAGATCATCTGAGTAGATCAATCTCCATAGGGAAATTTGATTCAAAATGAATAACCCACAAAACGAAAAAACAATTTTGAGATAAAAAGAATGCTAAAAAAGTTTGTAGAAAGTTTTTTTTTCTCAATTATTCATTTTTGTGCTTGTTTTAGTGCCAAATGTTCTTTTTTGTAATGAAAATTCTCCATTTTTTAATTTAATTTTGAGAAGAAGGGTACTTACCTGCGGCATGGTGACTCGATAACCCTATAAAGAATGTAAAAGAATATGTTAGTGCAAAAAATCTTTAAGGGATTGAAATGTTGGAAATGGTACATTATTACCCTTCACTCGCTTTTATCCTTTGGGTTCTAACATCTCTTGGATTCACCCTCGTGGATGTTTAGTAACTCGACATTACCCTTCACTTGCATTTGCCCTTAAGTATTTGATGTCTTCTTTGAAAGGAGGGGGGATTGCTCTTGTTTCCACATTTGGGGATACTATTCTTTAGATGCTTTGCCTAGTTATTGCCTGATTCCTTGGTGGAAGGCGCTGCTTCTACAGTCAAGGTGCAACTTTTTCCCCATTTATCACCCTATAAGAAAATGAGATGAAACGGGTTATCTCCATACTTAATTAGGTTCAAATGATGAATGATACATCATTTCTTGATGAATTTGACAATGTTGTTCTGGCACACTTCATTGATGGGGGAATTAGAGATTTTTCTCCAAATTAAACGTTGCTCTCCCACTATTTATTTGACAAACCTTTATTCTATTCAAGTTTGTCCTGTACCAAAGAAAATGATATGTCATTTTTTATACTAAAGAGAATCAAGGTTAGGAATGAAATACATCATTTTTCCAAAGTTGGGCAATCAACATCCCAAGGTATCTCTTATGGAGGAAGGGACAATATTGCCCCTTTATTTCATTTGAATCTTTCTTTGTTTAAGATGAACATGCCTTAATAATGCTCCATCACATTTGTTGGAACGTTACAAAACTTGGTACTCTTGATGTCTCATTGACAATGAAAAGAAAGTCATATCAGAAGCGGAATCAGAAATGGATAATTGGAATCGATACAGTTTACTTTTCCTTCAAATTCGCCTGTTTGGATGCTTGGCAACTCCCTTCATTTGTCTCATCATGCAAAGTGAACGAGATCGATGGGCTATTTTGGCACCTAAGGCATCTCCAAATAAAGAAACTTCCCATAATGGGATTCAACTTTGTTTCGCCTCTATGGAAGATCGACGCCGACGAAGCCTCGACGCATGCTTGCTCCTCGAGTTCCATGAGCCTACACTTTTATCTTTTAGAAGGGGCAGATGCCGATCTGAAATAAACAACTCATCCTACCTGAGAAAGCGACCACGTGAAGAGAGGGCCTTAAGCAAAGTTTTCTTGAAATTCATTTTGGAAGGTAGACATAAAGGTTCGCTTGAAACAATTATGAATTTGTTTTGTTTTGTTTTGTTTTGTTTTGTTTTGTTTTTATATATATATAAATGATGATTTTCACGAAACTGAATTCCATTATTAAAAAATGTGAGTTGCATGATTTACAAAAGTAACAATTGCATTTCACAATCAAAACCCAAAATGGAAAACATGATTCTTAACAAGAATAAGAACAATGATAAAATACAAGAAATTCTTGTATAGATAAGAGTAAAAATCAACTCTTGTCCTAGCTCTATAATTCACTTCTTTATGTGGTCGAACACGAGAATGTCAAGGAGCATTACGCATAACCTACAAAAAAAAACGACAATGTTAGTATGTGAATGAGAAAATGATCTCTCAATGAAGGTCGCTTTCTTAAAACAAAATCGAGGCAACGGTACATGCCCCATAGTCCTTATTACAGGATTTTAGTATTTCGTCAAGATTTTATCATAAGAGGAGAGGCATCATTAAAAGATCGATCAACAGCTATCAATCGAATGTCCACTCTATCCAAAAGTTTCATATGCAAAAGTGGCATTGACTTTTGAAAGAAGTGACATTTATTTTGAGAAATTTGTACACCAAACGTGACTTGCATTTCAATCCCAAAATGTGAGAAGGAGAGAATTTGATTAAAAAAACAATTTCAATTTTTTTTTGCCCCAATATATAATCCCAACTTGAAAGTTTTTCTAAACAAAAAGTGGTTTTGAGCCCATAATTGAAAATTTAGACAAAGTCATATGTTTAGTGTGGCTAGATTAGATATGCTTGAAATTTATATTCAAGGTTCATTATCAAGAGTGCTTACCAATTTTTTGATTATAACCCTACATCACCGGGCGCATTCGATTGATTTCCGCGAATTTCAAAATGGAAGTTCAATATAAAATGAGCAAATAAAAAGGAAAGTGAAACTTACAATGGTGAAAGCTTTTCTCTCCTTTCTTTTTTTTTTTTATTTAAAAAATTACATAGACATACATATGGGATGTGGTTCGATTTCTACTCTATACGACTAAAAATGGAGCCATAGGATCACCGGACCGAACCAACAAGATCACGGTAGGTTGTGTTACCCATGACTCCAGCTTTGTCAAAGAACCGACCCGTGTCACGCGGTTGCATACCAGGGTGGGGACCTTCAACATCAAGAAAGAAATTTCAAGGTTGAGATGGACAACTCATACTACATGAATGTAGTCGAAGTGGTATCCACCTCAACACCATCCTAAGTGATTCTATGCGGCCCGAGTCCGGCAATAGGTAGTGTGTCATGGTGTAGTGCAATGCAAGGAACACAAACATGACAATTTATAAGCAAGCAACACTTCATAATTTCAAAACATAAACATTCATTCCAAACTCCACACCTGCAAGACAATGGGTTAACAATCACTCCTCCCCTTATAACTCTCAACTGCAAAAATATTTAACACTCACATTAGGGACATACCTGATATCCTCGTTGCCAAACAAAACTTATTTTTGAATAAGGTCAAATTCGGCCTAAGTCCTCTAAGGTCTAGAACCAAGTCCCCAGCGGAGTCGTCAAGCTGTCGCGACCTACCCCTTGGGGGAGAGAACATGTTTAGGGGTATTGCTTAATTTTAGGGGTATTGCTTAGAGGATGGACCTAAGGCCCATGATTAGGCATGGGCTCTCCCAAGCCCATACCTCGCGTGACATTGGGGTATTTTTAAGAATTTTGCAATAAGGAGTCGCCACTAACCTATTGGGGTCGGCTAGAAACCAAGCGGGGCATGGGAGTATGCCTCGTTTCCTACGCAACCAGAGAATTTACGGTCGAGGACTTAATTACACTAATTGACAAATTAGTGCCCTTTTTGTAATCTTATTTTAAAAGAAAAAAATTTTGTTAGGTAGTTTGGATTGATTTTATGCATATCCACTAACATGTGAAGTGATCATGCAAGTACGCAATCATAAAAATTGTCAATTTTATCTCTAATCTACAATTTTAATCTCTTTCTTTTTCTTATTTTTTATTTTAAAAAATAAAATTTGGAATAGAAATTTTTAGGGCCGTACCAAACGTATTTCTGTTCTTTTTCTATTCCAGAAATAGAAATTTTGTACAATTACCAAACGCGTTATTTTGCTCAGAAATTGTTCCGTGGAATAGAAATAGAAAAGAACTATTTTTGAAAATAAATTATTCCTCAGAATAGAAATGTTGCCATGCACACCGTAAACAACATTATGATACTGAAGTCAAACGCCGACACTGAGCTAGAGAAAATTTGAAAAGGAAACGACTAAAACAAACACTCTTTTGATCCCCACATTTGCAACAAGGAAACGACTAAACAAACCGGGTATAATTGACTAGTCCAAGGGCAAGTTCTCCCTATTTATCAAGGCTAAAGATGGATAGGGACATATCAATTTTGGTGCAGCTTACGTATTCGAGTAATTAGCCTCTGCATGTCGGTTGCGTAGATGATGCCAATAATTGCTGCCTTCACTATGATTCACACTGGACGAATGGCTGCACATCTAAAAATGTTGTTACACCTATGTCCACGAAAGACTTGCCAAATGTGAAACTAGAGTCGTGAGATTTAGCGGCCTCGGTCGTTTCTTCATTTTGCTGGAAACTCGAAGAGCTTGGGAGGCTCCTTATTCCCTCCAACTCCATTGCCTTTTCTTTCATCGTCAGCCGTTCCTCCCAATCAAGCTCAAGCACCTTCTTGCGAGGTTAGCAACAGCTACAATCTCTTCTTTCTTGCCTTCCTCCATAACCTGAGCATCAGCAATACCTAACAAACAATTCTGCTCCACCGAAATTACAGAATAGGCCACACGGCTCCTTTCTTCTTCTTCCCTTAGCAAAGAGATTGACATTTGCCCTTTTAAGAGATCAACAAGGACCACTTCAAAGCTGTACATATCACTTTTGTCTGTGAAATGACTTGTTATGAAGTTGTGACAGCCCAAGCGACGGTGCGCGGGAGAAGGGATGGCGATGCGTCCTCGCCTCGGTTCCCGGACGTGTGCAGGGAAGGGAAAGGGGTCCCTCTCTAGTCTCACATCGCTTAGGGGGGAGTCCTAGGCTAGTTTATAAAGGCTTGGGTCCCTCTAATCTGTGTAACGCGTTTCACGTACACTTCCGCTACGCTGAAAACAAAACCGTGAGGGAGGACAGGTCGGTGGGCCGTGCCTCCAAAGCGGACAATATTATGGCTTGGGAGAGGGAAGGCCAGAGGGATGGCCCTCTGCCCTGCATAACGCGTTTTAAAGTCGTGAGGACTCAGTGTCCAAAGCGGACAATATTACACAGTAGGGCCCAGGTTGTTACAAATGGTATCAGAGCCGACTCCCGACCGTGTGTGGGGCCAAAGCGAGGATGTTGTGCTCCTAAGAGGTGGAGAGTGCAACAACCTAAGCAACGATGTGCAGGGAGGAGGGATGGCAGTGCGTTCGCGCCTCGGTCCCCGGACGTGCGCAGGGAAGGAGAAGGGGTCCCTCTCTAGTCCCACATCGCATAGGGGGAGTCCTGGGCTAGTTTGTAAAGGCTTAGGTCTCTCTAATCTGTGTAACACGTTTCACGTACGCTTCCGCTGCGCTGAAAACAAAGTCGTGAGGGAGGACGGGCCGGTGGGCTGTGCCTCCAAAGCGGACAATATTATGGCTTGGGAGAGGGAAGGCCTGAAAGATGGCCCTCTACCCCTGCATAACACGTTTTAAAGCCGTGAGGACTCAGTGTCCAAAGCGGACAATATTACACAGTAGGGCCTGGGTCGTTACAGAAGTACTCCAGATCCAAGTATGCATAGGTCCCTCGCAGCAATGCAGTTACATGAGTTGATCAAGGGATACTGACTTGAAAGTACCAAAATATGGGACTTTAGCATGATGTTTCTCATGCAAGAGGATATTGGTGGACTTGATGTTGCGATGATAATTGGGTATAGAAGCTGCAAAATGCAAGAAGAATAAGGCTCTAGTGATTTCGGTTGCAATTTATAGGCGTGTGTCCCATGATGCAAGACGTAAAGCATTGGTTTATCAATCAAGAAGGAAGATTCTAAGGTTATCAATCCAAATCTAATCCAAATCACAAGCTGATTCTTGGAGATGCTAGAATCAATGGATTGACAACTCTTGAAATATAATTATCTCTTTATTTATTATTTTTCATTGTTATATTGTTCCCTTATGAAGTGTAACATTTGAAATATCTATATATAATGGAAATCATCTCAACAATTGTACGTTGAGATCAACAATCAAACACTTTTTTTCTCATATGGTATCAAAGTTGGAAGTCCTTAGTTTGAATCTTTTCAAGTCTCATTTGCTTCCCCAATCAAATTTCCACTCTTAGTACTAGGCAAAAGACCAAACTAAGCATGAGGGGGAGTATTAAAATATTCAAATAATAAACCACGCTTTCATCTAATAGCTTAAACTTTTAGAACAATTGGCAGTAATCCCACAAAATCTCCCCCCTCCCACCCCAAAAGAAAAAAGTAGATGTATGTGGATCATGTCACATGTTTTTTGCTTCCATATGCAAGAACTTGCTTCCCTTTATACATTTGGACTGAAAAAAAAATACTAAAAGCGATTTAGCTTTAAAATAGTCTAATTAATCCGCTAATGCTTTGGATCATACTGTGAAAGGTAATCCGAAGTCAGGGCACTTTTGTGACATCCTGAAATTCGACCCCGTTTCGATAAAGTGAAATGGGCATATCGTCGACGTGCCTATGGTCCTTTTTCTCTGAGCTGATCACTCACGAGTTAACTAACCTATTGGGTGAAGCCGTTAAGGGATGTATCTGCAAAGAAAATCCCTAAAAGCTACTTAATTGGTTGGATTAGACTAAAATCACGTCCGATCGATTCTAACCATGAAATTTAATTTGGGTTCGGGAATCGAATATTCGAGCGTGTCACAATTCATTTTTAGGATCCTGTCTCATCGTCCGTCAAATTATTGACGAGTCCGAAATTTCAGGAAAGAAATTATCGGAAGAAAAATCGAAGACTGGAGGAAAATAAAAAGGAAAGAGAAATGGAAAATAATAGTAATTTTAAGAATAAGGTAAATTTCTTATTCTTGTACTATTTCCTTTTTTTCTATTTCTTTTCTCTCTTTCTCTCTCTCTTCTCTCTCTCTCTCCCCTTCCCCTTCGTGCGGACACCCCCACCGAACACCTACCCGCCCCCCTTGCCAATTTTAAATTGGCTTCTCCTTCTCTCTTTTTCACTTTTGACTAGTCAAAATTCTATCTCCTCCCTTCTTCTTATCTCTTTTCTTTCTTCCTTCTCTCTCCTCTCTTCTCCCCACTCCCCCACGTGACCGAATCCCCCTCCCTTCTTCTCCTTCGTGCGAACCAGAAGCTGAAGAAGAACAGAAGCAGCAGCTCACCGAGACAGCAGCCAGCCGCCGTCACTGCCCACGCACCGCCGCAGCTCGCCGCCAGGCCGTCGTCCCGCCGTCCGCACGCCCCGCGTCCGCCGCTCGCTGCCGTCCCTCCCCCGCGCGATCCGACCTGTGCCCAGCCCCTGTCCAGCCGCCTCCGGCCACCTCTAGCTGCCGTTTGAGCTCGCCGGACCTCCACCGGCCTTCCCCCGCACCTTGCCACCTTTGCTGCTTTATTTGGTTGCTGTTTGGTGTTCTTTTTCAGCCTGGACAGCCACCCCGCCGTGTGGGTTTCCAGCGACTTCGGGCTCACTTTTGGGCCGTTTCCGGGCCCCGGACCTGAGCCGTGCTTTGGAAGGAATCGTTCCTCGCGTCGTCCCCGTCGGATTGATCCGATTTGCACGCGATTCCGGTGAGTAATCTCACTAATCCTTGCTTAGTGGACTAATTACACTTAAAGGTTGTTTATTTTTAATTAATTAGGATTAGGTGGTTAGATTAGTGTAGATTAGTGATTATTAGTCAATTGTGATGCAAATTAGACAATTTGATGGTGCCATTAGCAAGTAGATGTGGTCTAGTATTTAATTAATGTATCTCGGGATTTTTCCCAACCCTTATCGGGCTTCAATTCGGCAATTCGGGCCTAATTGGAATTTTTAATAATTAAATATTAATTTTCGAAATTAATTTAATTAATTAAATAATTTTCGAAAATTCAACCGAGATGGCCGGTGATCGAAATTTTATGCTGATGATCGTGGTGAAGTCCGTTTATTTAATTGAGCTCTATTTTGAGCTAAATTGGAATTATCGAATTATTAATTAATTTTTGAAATTATTTATTTATTTATTTATTTGTTTTCGGAAATTAAGGCTGGGATAGCCAACGACCGGAATTTTGTGCGATTGTCGTGGTGCGAGTCTGTTTATTTATTTGAGTTCCAGATTGTGCTAAATTGAATTAATTGTGCAAATTGAGGAATTGTTCCTTAATTGATTTAAATTGAATGGAATTGAACGCTTGATTGGTAAATGGCCGAGTATGATTATTTAACTTTTATGATACTTTGGGGAGTTGTAAAGTGGAAAGAATCGTGAGAGTGAATTGAGAATACTCTTGGCCGAGACCGATCGTGCATACGAGTATAGACATACGTGGTTCGGTGATAAGGACGTCACCGGTGAAAACGACGCCTTAAAGAACGCACGAGTGCTGTCTATTACTTGCATCAGTATAGACATACGTGGTTCGGTGATAAGGAAGTCACTGGTGAAAACGAAGCCTTAAAGAACGCACGACTGCTGTCTACTGCATGCATCATTAAGGACATATGTGGTTCGGTGATAAAGAAGTCACTGGTGAAAACGGCGCCTTAAAGAACGTACGAGTGCTATCCATTACATATGTCACCTTGGCGAAAACGACGCCCGAGAGCATGAATGTAGCTCGTGACTAAATGTATTATTGGAGGTTATGTAGTGGGGAATTGAATGACCTAGAGATGATCTTACTGATATTTAATCGACTAGGTCGATTGATCAATGATTTGATCCGATTGTCGTGATTTGATTGACTGTTCGATGTGATATATGAAGCATCTGTATATAACATTGAATTGCAGTTGGAACCGATGCCAAGGTAAGTCTTCCGACTCGTGCTTGTGCTTAGGCAACCATGTGGTTTATTGGTTCCCTAATTGAGTCTTAGTGGGGTAGAACTCGTTGAGACGTAGTCTCATCCCGGTTTGGGGAAAACATTTCGGGATCCCGATAAGGAGCCGAGGAGGAGGAATCGGAGAAGGAGAACACTCGAAGTGAAACCTAAGGAGGAGAAGGATCTTTGGAAGAAGAAGATAATACCGAGAGGAATCTTGAGTACGACCTGGATGGACTGAGATTCTATCTTCTTTTGAGAGCTCCATTTTGTTGTGAATAGAGTTAGAGTAAAAAGTTGTGAATAGTGGTGAAGTACTCTGGTTTATGTCATGTATAAAAGTTTGGTTATAAGTTTCAATATGAAAAATATGGCCTTGCTTTTCTATCCCATCGATTTACTATCTGGGGATTTATAATTGCTTCCGCATGTGCTTAATAAATGAAAGGGTCGGCGATATATAGTCCCTGGGATATCGCACTATAAAATCGACCAAGGGAGAATGATGTGTGCGTGCCCGAGGATCGGGCGTGACAACTTTTTTATTTTTTATTTTATTTTCGGGGACGAGGGGAGAGAGAGACTAGAGAGCCTATTTTTTGAGAAAAAATTTGGATCCAGCTTAATATTTTTACCCGGGGAAATTTTTGGCCAATATCCAAAGAATGTTGGGTCACAAAAAGTTGCACATTGTGGTCGGGAGTAACGTTCCCCACAAGGATGGACATTATCAATGGGGCTCGTGTGTGCATATCTAATCAGCCTTATCATCTAGGAATTTTTTTTCTTTTGTTTTGCTGGTGTAACTTCATATATGGGAAAAGAATTTGAAATTCCGAGTTCGACATGATTTTCACATTTGTTATGTGAATGGACCTAAACCAATGGAGAAGTGTAATTCATGTGGAAGATGGGAAGAATGTTCATGTACTGGACGCATGAATGCATAAATTTATTGCAGCTCTGTTACTTCCTAGTTTCTCTGAGGATGCTTCCCCTGAGGACTGATATATCAAAGCTTGATATGTAGAGGACATCAATTTAATCAGCTGAGTGTGATTTTTGCCATTGTTGGGAACATAAGTTTTCATCATCTTTCTTATGAGAAAGACTTGGAGCATTACCAAAATCTATCACTATAAAAAGTCTTTACTGTGGGACCCCGTTAAGTGCATTAGAAGAGAGATATTATTTTCTTTCCTTACCGACTTAAATTGTTCTCTATACGTGTTGGATCTTCTTAATTTTTCTTAGACCAACATTTTATGAATTCTTCTTCTTCTACGTTAGATCAACTATTCGTTCTACGCCTCTACTTATTGCCACAAAATTTCACGTTTCATTGCCACTCTTTTTATTCAGTATTGATTAACTCGAACACTTGCTGCTTCTGAGTCAACATGAATGTGCTCTATCTTCAAATTCTGAACATTAATCTTAGCTTAGCGTTCTTTAGGTTATTTAAGAAATTGATTTGAGTTAAATCTCATTTGGGGCCAGACTTTAGTTTCTCAGCATTGAATGTTTTTAGTTCGTTAACAGTTCTTAATTTTGTGAGGTAGACGTTTTTTACCGGCCTTGACAATGGCTGGACATTGTTGCACATATCGGTATCTCCAGGGGGATCGGAATGTTGGGGAAGGAAATTTATTGGAAAAGAAAACACAAGATATTAACATGATGAAAATCGAAGATATTTTCTTTTGTTCACCATTGAAGTTTCTCCTTTCAGAAAGGCTCTCAAGTCATTTTCACATTGGAGGACTTTGAAGACTCCTTTTTGGTTGCGGAACCACATTAGGACAGCGCTTGAAAGGTACTGAGAAATAGGAACACAGCTTTCTGAGTTGGAAGTTGGAAAGTTCAAGACAACTGAACCGCACAGGTGATCTCTGACCCGCACTTGAGGCATTGAGGCCATTCCAGTTGTGGCATTAGCGGAAAGTCCAAAGTAAATTGCTTTTCGGAGCCAAAGTCTTTTGACTGAGAGAAGCAGAAGAAGACTTGTCTTTGCTTGGTTCCGTGCAGATTTCGGCATCGAGCTAGCTGTAATTACATTCGATATGCAGTTGTACCCGTTTTCATATAACTTAGTTCAAGCTTTTTGCGAACCAAGTTCAACCAACTGGAGACTAAACGTTTTCTCATCTTTTTGGTCATTTATAATATGAAGTGTACATGTTTAATGGGTTTTGGAAGATTTGTAAGAATTCAGTGTTTTAGTTGGTGAGTTTGGTTTCTTAAGTTCTTTTGAGTTCAAAAACCATCGTCAAGTTTTATTTTATGATTGAAATCAAATCAACAAAAAAGATGGAATGTCCCGGTTTAAACCTCAGAGCAGCACATATCTGCGCACCGATCCCTAGGAAAATATCCGTGCATGTCCAGCTTTTGTGATTTGGTGGTGCAAACACCACATGCCAATCCTTTTTTTTTCTCTCGTATTGATTAGCTTGGTCACTTGTAATTTCAGATTTAACATTAATACGATTTTTTTAAATTATAATGTTTTAGTTTAGCCGTAATTCTAATGTTTTGTGTGAAATTTGTGCAATGTCCTGTTGTCTTAGTATATGTAATCACATTCAATTGAATCATTTTGGTGAAAATGTGGCTAGAAGCCTAGAAAGTTCAATTATTTAATCTTTTGTCCCACTTAAGAATAGCAATGGTGAAGCTTTCTAATGTCATTTTTCTTCGAAAGATTTTTTGAATTTGTTTTTTTGAAGTTTGTAGAAAGTCAAAAAGAAAAAGAGTTCGATACGGAGGACATATCTTTTAATATATTTAATAACTTTCAATAGAATCATTTTGGTAAAAATGTGGCTAGAAAAAGTTATTATTCACCCTTTTTCTACTCAAGCATAGCAATGTTGAAGCTTCTAAAATTATTCAAAAAAATGTTTTCGTAATTTTCTTTTAGAGTGTGGAAAAATAAAAAGGAGAAAAGAAAAGCTCGATAATGGCACAAGTATAAAAAATAAAGACGACCACAAGTCAAAGTCGTCATTGACTTCTCCTAAGAGCACCGCAATTCATATATTTCATTAGACTTGGAAGTCGTAGTCTCTATCCCCTTTTTTTTCTAGGAGCCTTCTTTGTGCCTGCCAAAACGTAACGTGGTCAGTTTGATTGGTCATTTTACAAGATTTCCACACGATTGCACATTTAGGACTTGGCCAGCTGACTTGAACCCGTGATACATCTTTTGAGCATCTGCGTGTAACTAGCTGA
The DNA here is from genome assembly GCA_014182365.1 of Eucalyptus tenuipes. Taxonomy (NCBI): domain Eukaryota; kingdom Viridiplantae; phylum Streptophyta; class Magnoliopsida; order Myrtales; family Myrtaceae; genus Eucalyptus; species Eucalyptus tenuipes. The sequence continues at coordinate 11,039,379 of CM024547.1, forward strand.
CTCAATGGTGAAGGCTGATGCAACAAACATGCTTGTTCGCATGAGTAATCGTGTGACTGATGTAATTTCTACAATGATTAAATTTACAACAAGTATATATGGATCTCAAAATGAAGTCAAATGGCTGCATCATGCTCGAGTTAGATGATTGCAATTTGAAAAGTATTTCCCAATTGGCACATTCACAGTACGATCATGCCTAGCTAATTACAGGACTTAAATAAATCTGGCATAGGTATGACATAACAGTTTATTGATTCATAAACAATAAATAACTAACAAAGTCCTGCTATTAGTAAACGAACAAGTTTTCCTTCCTTCTTTGTTTTGCTCCGAACACCGATTTCCATGGAAAACACAGCAATATGACTCATAAAGTGTGAGAGGCAAAACAGATCTTCACCACGTCTCACTAGGCAAGAGTGGCTGCACATCCGAAAGTGTAATGACATCCATATCAATGTTTGATTTGCTAGACGGAAAAGCAGCAGCATAAGATTCAGCTGCCTCATGGTCCTCTTGATTTTGTTGAATGCCCGAAGGATTTTGGAGCTTCCTTATCCCCTCCAATACCATTGCCACTTCTTTCATTGTAGGTCGGTTCCTCCCATTCAAGTGTAAGCATCTTCTCGCAAGGTTTGCAACTACTGCAATCTCTTCCTTCTTACCTTCTTTCAAAACTTGAGCATCCACAATGTCGAATAAGTGATTTTTCTCCATCGAAATTATGAAATAGGTTGCGAGGCTTCTTCCTTCCGGTTCCCTCAGTGAGGATATTGGCTTTTGGCCTGTTAAGAGTTCAACAAGGACAACTCCAAAGCTGTAGACGTCACTTTTGTCTGTGAATTGACTTGATTGGAAATACTCAGGATCTAGGTAGCCGAAAGTCCCCTGCACCAATGTGGTTACATGAGTTTGATCAAGGGAAACAGACTTGGAAGTACCGAAATCTGCCACTTTTGCCCGATATTTCTCATCCAAAAGGATATTGGTGGACTTGATGTCTCGATGATAAATGGGAATAGAGGCTGCTGAATGCAAGTAAAACAAGGCTCCTGAGATCTCAGTTGCAATTCGTAAACGTGTGTCCCATGATACATGAAACTCTTTGTTTGGGTCATGAAGGTATTGGTCTAGAGTCCCATTTGGTATGAATTCATATACTAAAAGCGGGACTTCCGTCTCCAAGCAACACCCCAATAACCTAACCACGTTCCTATGGTTGATTTGTGAGAGAATGAGGATTTCATTTATGAATTGCTCGACTTTTCCCTCATCTATCACTTTTGATTTTTTAATCGCCACTATTTTTCCATCCGTTAGCATTCCCTTGTAAACGGTACCCTGCCCACCTTGCCCGAGGATCCTATCCTCGTTGAAATTGTCAGTGGCCTTCTCTAAATCCTTGGAGTTGAACAGTTTGCTTTTCTCAACATTGCCTTGTGGTGAAGATAGCTCACTTTCCAACAAAAGACCTCCATTGCGTTTGAAGCACTTCTCTCTGAGCTTGATTTCTTTTCTCTTCTTCATGTATATGTACAACCTCCATAAGAAAAGACCCAAAAGTAGTGCCCCAACGCCTGCCCCAACCCCTGCATTGCAAAAGTTTATGGGGCAAAAGTGAGAAAAATGTATCCTGATTGTCAAGAATCTATAACGGCACCTATCGTCAAGAATTTCAGAGAATCTGATTCAGAGGGATACATATAGGAGTTATGAACCTGAGTCTACTTTCCTGTGGATTTATCTTGACAAACTATAAAACTTTACTTGTTTCCATTTCAAGTTCCGTCTGATGAAATTTCTATACATCTATTTGCACTGTACAGTGATCATACTTCAAGGAATTTAGCAAACCATAGATGAAAGTGAAAAAGTTCCTACCAGCATTCATGTCAATTATGATTGTAATAATCCAAACTCAAATATGACGAGAATTAGTGGGAACCTTGAAAAGTTCAAGTGTTTTCTTATTTATCAAATGTAAGTATTAGTGCGCAAAGAAACTTTTGAGATTATTTGGATAGATACTATTGATTGAAACTTATCTGTATCATTCACCAAGCAAATGGACAATCATGTTAGGATAGGTTAAACTTATTTCTATACCTTTTCTGAAAGTAATTTATGCTATGCTGTGCTTTTTCTAACAATGCTAGGAGCATGAAGCGGTCTAAAGTTCTAGGTTAAAAGACATACTTACCAATAACAATGAATTTGGCTGTCTTTCCACCATCAACACAATTATACGAGCCCCGTTTGTTTACACAAGTCGAGCCTTTCTTGGGGCATATATTTGAATCTTCACATTCGTCAATATCTGATGACAAAAGTCAAAATTATATTAGTAGCGAATTACCATCTCCTTGAGTTTAATATTATGCTTGTAATTGTTTGAAAGTGCATTCGCTTTGTATAACCTTGGGCAGAAAAACAAAAAAATAAGGCAGAAAAGCATGTGTGGGATCATTAAACTGTAACAATGCAAAATATCTGGGAATGACAAACCACTTCGCTATATGGTGCCTTAAAAAGGGAATGTAATAGCGTAAGTATGTTACCTTGGCATCCTTCAATAAAATAAGGGTTACCATCATACCCACTTTGGCACAAGCACTCCAGATATGGCAAGCTCCTCCAGTAACAGGAGACAGCATCAGAACTCATCGATTTTTTCTGAAGCGCTAATGAATCGCTGTTATTGATTGGGATCCCCCATTGTAACACAAATGGGACCGTATCATTCACTCTCAAATCATATAAATCCTTAGCGCCCGACATCAAGATCGATGATTGCTCAGCCAGGAAAGCGGACTTGCACCCCCATTGTCCACCTCTTTCGATAATCACATTAAAGGCCTGAAGATCTGCGGGGAGTCTAATATTGCAGCATCCGTCTCTCCCAGAGCAAGCATTATACTGGCTAATGTTGGTGTTGGTTCCAGCACATTTTGACTTGCAACTAGTCGTGCTCGATGTAGAGACTACACCTTCTGATTTTGTACTGCTCATTGTTGCCTTGGTGTCACAACCGACCAATATAAAGACATTCCATCTCTGGGAGAAGACAAAGTTACTTTCTTCCAAGTCCGGCCGATTAATGTCCTGGCAGCTTGCATATGAGTAATTTTCTGGAAAACTGACCTTCATGTTGCCATACCAGTCTGAACGAAAATTGGGGAGTGAAATATTGAGAACTCTCAATCCAGTCTTACTTAGCATGGGAACCGTGTCGTCTTGCTCGCAGACAATCTCGTACCAGTCATCCCAAAAACACTCTGCTCCTATCCCGAAGGGGAAGGGAATGGTGACGTTCCCGCATCTTTCAGGGCAGTAAGGCCGTGCAAGTCGCGGTGCGGCTCCTGATGCTTGTACCATGAGGAAAACCATAAGAAAAAGAATTTGAAACACCGAATTTGACATGATTTTCATGATTTGTATGTGCATGGATCTAAACCTATGGAGAAAGGTGACAGGAGCTGAGCCCCTTAAATAAGGGAAGATTTGTTATTTTTCGTTAAAGAAGGGAAGAATTTTCATGTTCTGCACGCAAATTTCCACCTCTGTCGCTTCCTGGTATCTGCCTGGGATGATTCCTTGATGATAGAAATATCAAAGTTTGACAAGTGGAGGACACCAATTTAAGCAGCCAAGTGCGACTTTTCTGATTCTTGGGTATATAATTTGTCAATCATCTTTTTAATGAGAAAGACTTGGAGCGTTACCAAGATGGAAGACTTTTCAGGATTCTTTGTCGCTGATCCCGTCAAGCACATATTTTTTTTTTTGGTCGGATCCCGTCAAGCACGTTAGAATTGAGATATTTATCCCTTTCTTTACCCAGTTAAAGTTGTTTCTCGTACGCGTCGGGTCTTTTTCAATTTTTTCTCCACCAAAATCGTATGAATTCTTCCACTTCCGTACTACATTAAAAATCTATGCCGCGTCTTTGCTTATTGCCACGTATATTCACATTTTATGGTCAATAGCACTTTCATTAAAGCAAAAGTGATTTCTTTCTAATTTTTTAATCGTGGTAGTGCGATGTTCGAGTGCCGTAATCTCTCTATTGAAGCAAAAATCACTTTCATCGTGCAACAAGCCCAGTACTTTAGGCTGCGCATAGTAACGTTTCTGTTTCTCCCAATTTACGTTCTTTTATTCCCCGTAACAAAAAAGAACAAAAACCCGTTTGATAACGCCAAGTTATTTTTCTATTCCCTAGGAATAGAAAGTTAGCCCCGAATAGATTTGGGAAGAAACGAGAAACAAAAAAAAAATTGCTTCTTGTTCCTGGAACAATTTCTAGAAATAAGCTAATTTTCTTTTTTATTTTTCTTTTATTCCTCTCTCTTGCCGCAGCCCACCTCCAACTCGTCCGAGCCACCGCCGGCCGCCGCCGGCCGCCGGCCGGCCAAGAGTAGAAATTTTGTATAGTTACCAAACGCGTTCTTTTATTCAGAAATTGTTCCCTGGAATAGAAATAGAAAAGAACAATTTCTGAAAAAAAAAATATATATATATATATTCTTCTCCAGTCAAAAAGTGTTATCATGCGCATCCTTATTTGCGCAAGCCATCAATGACAGCACTCGGGAATATTCTTGGCCCACCAGAAAAAAGGTAGACGTGAATCATGAGGCATGTTTATGACACTGCGTCCCATGCACCGGAATTGAAGAAAACTAAAAGATATTTTTTTTTGCTTTAAATGGTCTGATCAATTCACCAGTGCTCTGGACTAGACGTGATCATGCTATGAAACAACTCTTGTCACTGTTTTATAATCATCGCTAAAAATTAATATAGCAAATTATCCATGGTACCAATGAGGGAAGAGAGAGACTAGAGAGTCTATGTTTTGGCCAAAAAAAAAAGACATAGTTTAACATTTCTACCCAAATATATTTTTGGACCAATATCCAAAGAATGTTCAGTCACCAAAATTTGTGCACCGTGAACATGAGTAGTCTTTCCCTTAACGATGGACATTATCAAATTGGGTATCTTGAGTCCATACCTAATCAGCGTTATTATCCATGATTTTCTTTTCCCGCTGGTATAACTTCATACATTGGGAAAGAACTTGAAACAAGAAGTTGGACATGATTTTCACGTTCGCATGTGCATGGACCTAAACCTATGGAGAAAGGGGAGATGGGCCGTCTCCCATAATTATTACTATTTAAGTGGAAGAAGGGGTCAGGACTTTCATGTACTGTACGATCATGCACCCGTTCATAATTTGAGATACGCTTGAGATTGATTACTTTAATAAATTTGACTCCATCATGTTTCTGAAACAGAAATCAAATCACAGCTCTTTTTGTTGAGAAAAATTTTATTGTTAATGAAAATACGAGCACATGTTTATAATTTTTTGATACTTTGATACATGATGACAATGACTATTCTTAATGTATTATTTACTCCTACTATTACTGTTACTAGGTTTAAAGCAAAATATCTTTAGAATAATACACGAAAGTCACAAAGACACGAGTTCAGTAATTACAAATTTCTTCTTGGAATTTCACGTTAAATATGTTGTCAAACCTATGTGAGAAAAGAAACTAAGACAAATTATGAAGAAGAGATTGTTGTATAGAAGAGAAAGTTGATATGAACAATGTGTGATTCGATTCTAGACAACCAAACAATACATCTCTTAGAAATAGGAGGTGCCTTATCAGACCATCACCACTTTTCATTATCAATTATCACTTCTCTTCATGTCAATAATCCCTTCTTGTCATATCCAATTCAATCTCTTCTCTTAATTATTTATAGATAACAAACTATTTCAACAATCCCCCACTTAGTTTGTTATTTGTATTAATTTACATAATTTCATACATACAGGAAATTACCTATTAAGCTTTGTACCTTCAATTAGTGTAATAATTTAATTAACAAAGTTAGTGTTAGATTGAACTTTGGATCATAATTTTTTTTGTTAATTGAAATTTCACACATATGATTTTACACATATTCGGTTACAACTTTCCTATGCCTTAACACTATTATGACTTTGTCCTGTCTCCAGATTCATGAACATTTACAAATGTTCATCCAACTTTTGCTAGAAGTGGAACGATTTCTTATGTTCATGTATGTGAAGCTTCTAATTTATTACCCTAGATTTACCTTGCTAAAACCTAAACTTTATTAAGAGTGCTTTCATGAATACTAGCCTTGTGCCTGGGTACTCAATTATTGTCAAGATACAACAACTTGTTGTTACCCATTGAACTTTGACAATTTCGTTAGAAATTATAAAGTTGGGTTTCCACTAAACTATTATCGATTGGTCTAAACCCATTCCTTTCATAGTACCGGTAAATAAACCTCTTGATAGTCCCTTAAAATGAATCATCCAAGTTATTATTCGTCCAAACCTCAGTACCTTTGCTGCTTGCTGTCGCTCTCCATCCATCTCCGGATCCGCCCGACGACCGCGCCAAAGAACTCCGCACTGCCTCTATCCTTGCTCCGCCCGACGACCGCGCCAGCAGCCCGCGTTGCCTCTGTCCTTGCTCCGCCCGATGCCGTCGCCGCGCCCGCGCCTCTGCCTGCCCACTTGCGCCCGAAGCCAACAACCCGCATCACCTCGCTACTAGGGGTGTGCAACCGGACCGGTTTACCCGATTCCCGCTCCGGCCCACTCGACAAACAAGGTCAGGAACCGGTTCCGGTTGAAACCGGTCCGGGAACCGATTCCGAGGGATTACCCACCCGGGAACTGGATCGACCGGACTGGTTCGGGAACCGGTTTGAGAACCGGTTTTTAAGGCAGCCCAAAATCCAAAACCCTAATTCGTTTCTATCTTTACCTCTCACCTGCAGACTTACTTTTCCTTCGTCGCGCTATCGCCAGATCGGTCAGTGGGAGAACGCTGCTGCCGGAGCCGTCGCCGGGTTCGCCACCGCGCCGCCGCGCACCCCCTCAAAGTCTTCCGCACCCGGTTCCAAGGTCTCTCTCTCTCTCTCTCTCTCTCTCTCTCTCTCTCTCTCTCTCTCTCTCTCTCTCTCTCTCTCTCTCTATATATATATATGAGCTGAAAGTGCTTGCGTTAAAATGGTGGGTCGAAGTCGGTGGCGTACGTTTCGGCTCCTGGGTTGGTGAGCTGCATCCCAGCTGCCCCGTGTTGACTTGCCCCCTTGATCATGGCTCACTCGTCGCGTCCTATGATACTCTAGAGTTTTTAAAAATTGTTGGTTACCTTCCTCTCTTTTGGGTCCTGAACTTCTGGGTGTTTCTTGAACTCGAACCAAGTTTGGATTTTGAGTTCTGGGTTTTTCTGGAACTTGACCCAAGTTTGGATCTTGAGTTATGGGTTTTCCTTGGAATTCTAAGAAGGAACCGCCAGTGAGACGTTGGGGGTGAGCCAGTTGTTGTCCAGAGCTCGGCAGAGGAAAGGGAAAAAAAAGAGTAAGAACATATGTGACTAGTTATATTGAGTTTCTTTCTATCCTGCGAAGCTAGATGGGTTTTTTTTTAACTTGATTATTGCTATAGTGCTTTTTATTCTACTGCATATTGTCTCTAGAATTTTCTGTATCCATGTACTTTAGCTCGTTATTGAGTGCTGAACTAGAGATTGATTCCGTTGACTGGCATACTTACAGTGTTTTGCGCTATTTTTATGTTAATGTCGGTTGTTGGTCTATGAATTTTCTGCATGTATCTCTTCAATACTTTACAATAATTGCTGGTTTTTTCTCATGGACATTGGTTTTTCCCCGCATGGTTTTATTGCCCGGCTCCTCGGTACTTGCGTTGGGTTGCTTTTTTGTTTCATTTTTTAGGTATGCACCTGGTACTACAACGGTCATCTTAGTGTTTGACTTCTACACACTTGTCAATATTTGCAAGCTAGAAATGATAGTTCACCTCTCTTTCATGGAAATGAATGTATAGTTCAAGGTATTACATATAACAAGAAACTTTCATCTTGGAAGAAGTGATGCATTGGTCTCTCGTTGTTTGCCATGTATGTATCGTGGTTATGGACAGGGTGCTGTTAAAATTAATTTGTAATTTTAGGAAGTATGTAAGGGCCTATTTGTGTAGGATTTTTTACTTACTAGTATGTGTGATACATTAATGCTAAAAGTGAGATCATATGGAAAGGTCACTCAAGTTATAGGGATGCTCTAACCTTAATTATTGCTTTTGTCCTCTCAAACTTGTAGGTGTCCCGGTGGCCTTCGTGGTGTCTCCTACTTTGAGGTAATTAAATCCGGGGCGACCAACTTCCAAGGAAGGGGGATTTTCTTGCTGCTTTACTTCCTTTGGTGTGCTTTCCTGCTCGCTATCGCTTTCTTCAGATTGTACAAATGGTGAGTTAGCTTTGTGGTCTTCTATCTGGTAGCTAACTCAATTCAAAATTTTAAATCGCTTGTAACCATTGGCAATACTAGATTTTTTTATGGTTTGCCGCAGTATGCTCAACTAGATTTGTACAATTTCCAAGAAAGATGATGGCTGGAAGCTTTCTCGTGGTGTATATGTGTTTCTTGTTGATTTTTCTTTATATATGAATTTTAGGTTTTTGTCAAATATTATGTACCATGGGGAATGCGAGGCCGAAGAAGGAGAAGAAGATCAAGTGCATCAAGGACAGGGTTGATATGTGATTAGTAAAAAATTGTCCTACAACTAGTTAATTGGCTAAATTGCTTGACTGATGCAGGGCTGTTTTGTTCAACAGGAATAAACGATGTTTTAACTGCTACATGTTTAAGGCCTGATCAAGTTTGATGTTTTGAAAGTGCCAAGTTGCTCTTGGATTTGTAATATTGATCTAGAATGGTCCTCTACATGCCCAAAAAATTTTCATGTTGAAAGATGAACTCTCTTCTGTTTTCCCTTGAGAATGCTTATATAGTGACCTTTGGTTCTTATCATCATCATCACCACCAACGCTTTATCTTACATACGAGTGCTGTATAGCAATTTTTATGCAAAACAGGTTCCAATATAAACGGGGTTAACCTGTTCCCAGACCGGAAAAACAGGGTGGGTCGGAAACAGGGTCCAATGCAAACAGGGTCGGGTACAAGGTCCAAAAAAAAGAGAACCGGTTATAATAAGGTCGGGTACAGGTCCAGGACTAGACCCTACCCACCCTGGACCCGATAACCCCTATCTGCTACTACCGCCGCCCAGCCCTTGCCGGAGCTCCGACGCCGGCCACCCTCTCGCCCGCGCCGCCCCACCACCGCCGATCCCCTCTCCAAGTCCCCCTTAGGTGGTTTACTTTTTTTTTTATGTTAATTTATTTATTTCTTTAAGATTCACTATTATTGTTTAAATTGGAATATTGGAATGTGATGTTCATTTTATGAATATTCTAGACATTATCCCCATGGTTTTGCTGAAAATTACTGTAATTATTAATTTGATCCGTAAGATATCGGATCATTTTTTAATTATATTAATTTTTGGGCATTTTGATAGTATTTTAACTTATTAAATCATTATAATTACTAATTTGATCTATAAGATTTCGGATCAAATTTTTAATTTTTTTTTTTAAGTTTCTTATATGTGGTGATGTTTAGGGTTAGAATAACCGTTAATTTAACCCGTGAAACAACGGATTATTTTTTCGATTATTTTAATATTTTATTTGATGAATATGTTGATTAGTTTAGATATAATATTTATTTGATAATTGCTTGTCTTGAAAAAACACTAAAAAATATCAAAATCAAAAATCAAAACCTTGCATTGGAATATGTCGGTTTCGTAGATTAGGATTGCATTTTTTTAGATTGCATGTTAGGATAAATAGGACTCCATTATTTAGCTTGAATAAGATTGCACATAGATTAGGGTTAGATCTGAATAACATTTTTTTATATGGTTTTAGATAATGTTTGCACGTTTTAATAATTTTTTAAAAAATAATAATAATTTTCTAAGATAGGATAGGGTTTAAGTCAAATTAACCCCTAAAATAAATTAGAAAATTATTCCTTTTTAGATAGTTTAATTATTTTTTATTACGATTTTTAATTAAAAAAAAACAAAAACATTAGGTGCATGCCAATTAGTTTGCATGTTAGGTTCATTTAATTAGAAAAAACTTGTTAGTAAAATTAGGTCATGTAGTAAAAATGCATGTTTTAATTTTAAGATAAAAAAAAAACCAAAAAAAAAATTGCTTGCTTTGTGTGTTTAATTCTTTTGATGCAATTTGTTTGATTCATTGAGTATTTAATAATGATTAAGCACCCGTCTGATCACCATTTTGCATGATAGTGATTTAAATTAAAATAAACCAAACCGCCCGCAAAAAACATTTTTGAAACTAAAAAGAATGATACCGAAAGGGCATTATAGAAATCTAATGTAATCAAGTCTCGTATCCAAAGTCTCTAGTTCGTATGAGTAAAATAACTCTCACATTATTTTACTTAGGTGTCTAATCGACCTACCGTAAACTGATTAGTGACGACTCCTAAATAAAATCCATTTGCATGTTAAAAATTTGAACCTAAGTCTCGCGACCTAAATTTTGAGTGCAGGTTTAGGCTAATGGACTACTAAGTTTAACTGCCCATACTAATTCGCGACTTAGATTCAAGTTTTTTAAAAAATGGATTTTATCTAGGAGTTGCCACTAATCAGTTTACGGTAGGCCGATTAGACACCTAAATAAAATAATGGGAGAATTATTTTACTCCTACGAACTAGAGACTTTGGGTACGGGGACTTGGTTACACTAGACTTTTCTAATGCTCTTTCGGTACCATTTCTTTTTATTTAAAAAAAATGTCTTTGCAGGCAGTTTAGATTAATTTTAACCTAAATTTCTATCATGCAAAGGGTGATCACACGGGTGCTCAATCATTATTAAACACTCAATGAATCAAACAAATTGCATCAAAAGAAATAAATGCACAAAGCAAACAATTTTTTTGGGTTTTTTATCTCGAAATTAAAACATGCACTTTAACTACATGACTTAATTTTGCTAAGAAGTTATTTCTAATTAAATAAACCTAACATGCAAACTAATTGACATGCATCTAATTTTATTTTATTTTTTATTAAAATTCGTAATAAAAAAACTAATTAAACTATCTAAAAATGAATAATTTTCTAATATATTTTAGGGGTTAATTTGACTTAAACCCTATCCTATTTTAGAAAACTTTTTTAAGAAAAATGAGATTATCAAAATGTGCAAACATTATTTAAAAGTCTATATATATATATATATATATATATATATATATATATATATATATATATATATATATAATATAATCAATCCTAATCTATTTCAAAAATTATCTAAAAGTGAAATCCTAAAAAATGCAATCCTAATTTACTAAACCAACATACTCCGATGCAAGATTTGATTTTTAATTTTTTGATTTTTTTAGTATTTTTCAAGACAGGCAATTATCGATAAATATTATATCTAAACTAATCTAGATATTTATCAAATAAATGATTCAAATAATCGAAAAAATAATCGTTGTCTCACGGGTTAAATTAACGATTATTTTAACCCAAAACATCACAACATATAAGAAAATTCAAAATAATTAAAAATTTGATTCGAAGTCTTACGGATCAAATTAATAATTATAATTATTTAATAAGTTAAAATACTATCAAAATGCCCAAAAATTAATATAATTAAAAAAATTGATCCGACATTTTAGGAATCAAATTAATAATTACAGTAATTTTGAGCGAAACCCAGTGGATACTTGTCTATAATATTCATAAAATGAAAATCACCTTCCAATGTTCAAAATTGTACGATATTAGCGAAACTTAAAAAAAAAAAAAAAAAATAAAACCACTAGCTCTGGTGTTCCGCCGCTGAGAACGTCCGTGATCCTTTACGAGGAGGTGAGGAGTTCAAAACCCAGGGAGAGACATTTGGCGACTTAAGTGTGACGGGAGTGGTGGGTCTTCCCGCTTACGTGTCACCCGAGGGTTAACGCACCAGTTGTCGGCTGGGGTGGTTCCCCTAGCACACAAAAAAAAAAAACATAAAACAAATGAAAAAAAATAAAAGTAAATTACCTAAGGGGACTTAGAGAATCAGCGGCGCGACGGGGATAGCTGGAGTCGCGGGGGCTGCAGCGGGGCGCGGAGGGGCGGCAGCCGGCGCGGCTAGGGGCTGGCTAGAGCTGCTGGCGGTTGTTGCGGCGGCGGTCGTTGCAGCAGGCGGCCTGGTTCGTCGTGGATCAGCAAGCAGGCACGGAGCGGTGGTGACCGGTGCTGGTGCAGCGACCAGCAAGGGGAACAGAGAACAGAAGCAGCGGCGGCGGGTTGGTTGCTGCGGGCGGAGGGCAGAGGCGCCGGGCGGTGTGCTCGAGCGACAGCGGAGGTGCAGGAACGGGCGTCGGGTGCTCGTGGCGGAGGTGCTCGGCGGTGGCGCTCGCGCAGGCGCGCAGCAGTGGGCAGCAGCGGACGCCGGCGGAGAAGTTCTGTTGGTGCTCGGGCAGAGGCGAGCAGCAGTGGTGCGGCGTCCAGAAGCGGGCGCTTACGGCTTCGGGCGTCGGCTGGGTGGCGCTCGGCGACGGAGACCAGCGAGGGGAGACGGGCGGACTTCGGCGAGAAACAGGCGGAGGTGCTCACGGCTGGGCGGATCGCGGACAGAGCAGTGGCAGCAGCGGCTTCGCAGGGTGGCGCGAGCTCTCGGGTGAGGCGGTCGTGCGAGCTCGTGGGTGAGGAGGAGCTCCGGCGGCTGGCGGGACGGCGACGGTGGCAGGGGCGTCGGGCAGAGCAGGAACGGAAGCGGAGCAGCAGGCGGGTCACGGGATCTCGAGCTGCTGGCGTCGGCGACGTGACTGGCGCGGGGGTGGCTCCGGCACGGTGGTGGCTGGCGCGGTGGGGACGAGCAGCGGCGGCGGAAGAGCACCTGGAGAAGGCAAACAGTAGCTCTGTTTTTTCTCTCTTTTTCCTCTTTCCTCTGCTTGCCTGCTGCACACGTCCTTTTTTCTTTTCTTTTTTTTTTTTTTTGCTTTCTCTCACTTTCTTTGGTTCTTTCTCACGCTTTCTATTTTTCGAATTCCCCCACGGTCGCCTTTTGCGAATTCTTCCCCCGCCCATCGTAAGAGAAAAACCCCTTTTTATATGCAACGAAATTGAGCCCACATATGAAAGAAGCAAAATTTCATTCTTTTTTTTGATTGCATCTTGCACGGCAAGGCGTAATCTTCACAATTTTATTTCGTTTTCTTTCCTTTGTTCACGCCCATTGACGATTGAAAGATCTGATGTTCCTTTTATTATGTCAAAAATGCATATTACCCGAAGACTAACGCCAAATATATATCTCGTCTAAAATATTTCATCGAAACCTTCCAATTTTCAACGAAATATACCTCTCGGTATATATCGTCTAAATATATCAAATCGTTATTCCTTATTAGAACAAGATGCGCATAAAATTATATGCTATGCAATTTTTTATTATTATTTCTTTGGGGGTAAAAACTAATTTATTTTTTATGAAAAAATTTAGGTGTCAATAACAAAGGATTGTCTTCAGCGCACCCAAGTGAAGGATTTGCATGATCTATTGGCTTGAAGTGGAGTTCTAGACATGAGCACCCTAGATAATCTTCTCAGACTCCATAACTCCCACAAACCGTTGGATAACCGCAACGCCCTATGGAGTCTGTTAGAGAATCACGAGCCATGAAGAACTCATTTTTATACTGCTCATACACCCTCGGATATCCATCAGATTCAAACTTCAAGTACTGCACAGCCGCAGTTGAAACGTGACCAGACTTCAAAGAATCGTTTCTCACGAAATTCACAAACAACTCAAGATGTCCTAGGGTGAATTCAACATAATTAGAGTCATTGTTTTGTGTTTGGAAATTTTATGCGGAAAAGGTAATGAACCTGTGGAGGGTCAGCCTCTCTCTGAGCAAATAAACCTTCAGTAGTCAGAGAAAGCGAATATAAACCTTGTTCGCTTATGTTTGTCGCAGAACTACTAGGGCTCAATTTCCGACCCAGGAGTGGCGTGTCCGTAGGATGATCGAAGGACTGCCACACTGCAGCATTGTTCTTATCAAACAACACAAGGTTTCCAGTGTCAATCAAGTTCATGCCAACAACAGACTAACCATAAGTTAGGGTTGTCCACATGACAGAGCTGTCGCCATCTTTCAAAGTCAAATCTCTTTCTATTGTGAGCTTCAGGATGGCAAGGTATCCAGTAGGACGGTTCCGATTAGCAGACCACACAACCACTGGAGTCACGCTGTCGCTGTTGTTGCTGATAGAGCGCTGGTCGGTTGGAATAACCAAAATGGCAAAATAGTGAAGATCCGAAAAGGCTTGGCTATAGAAGCCACAGATGAATGTCGTGCCATTGTGGCTCTGCACAAGAACCAGGATTATGCTAGAGCCGTCCGCAGGGAACTGTATAGTATTGACAGCAGATGCTATGGTAGTCCATGTGGTTTTAAGGCCTGCGGATGGATAGACGTCAGCCCAGGCGCCGATCAGACACAGAGCATGTTAGGATTAAAAGGCCGGAGGGTGTGAACATGGTGCGATATTACTGAAAACGAGAAGCAGGAGAGGAATGTGAAGAGCAGAAGACGGAAAAAAGGAACTGAATTCCAAGTTAAAGGTGAGACGGCCGTCATTGGAAGCACCATTGGGAAGTCCGAGAAGACTTATTTTGTTAGAAGTATGCTTTCAGCCTTGAATGCCGAGTGCATCTGGAGTCGGTTAACGTTCCAGAAACCTAATTCCAAGCCACCTCTGGAAACAAGGGCGCCGATGTGAAGACAACTTGAAACGAATGGCACATGGTTCTCCAGAGGAGAAGTGCCAAAAAGTCTAAAGCCTTTTGTGTTTGTCTTGCAGTTTAGTCACTAAACCTTTTTTTTTGGTGCCAATTTAGTCCTAAACCTTTTTATTTAGTGCCGATTCAGTCCTTTTGGCCGGATTTTGCTGACTGGACGCCGGCCGGCTGACGTGGATAATTTTTAATAATTTTTAATAATTTTTAATAATTTTTAATAATTTTTTAATAATTTTTAATAATTTTTAATATTTTTCTTTTTTCTTTTTCTCTTTATTCTTTATTCTTTATTCTCTTTTTCTTTTTTTTTTCTTTTTCTTTTTCCTCCTCCCCCCCGGCCGGGCCGGACCACGGCGACCGGCAGGCGACGGCCGGCGAGGCTCGCCGGCCGCCTAGCCGGGGCCGCGAGGGCGGCCTCCGGGGCGGCGAGGCTCGTCCTCGCCGGATCCGGCGAAGGGTCAAGCCTCGCCCATGGCCGGCGAGGCTCGACCTCGCCGATCCGGCGAGGGCGAGCCTCGCCGGCGCCGTCCGAGCCTCGATTCGGCGAGGTCGAGCCTCGCCGGCCATGGGCGAGGCTCGAGCCTTGCCGATCCGGCGCAAGGCGGCCTCCCGCCGGCCGATGGCCGGCGAGGCTCGACCTCGCCGAATCGCGGCCTCGCGCCCGGGCGGGCGAGGGTCGAGCCGCCGGCGCCGCCCGGCCGCGATTCGGCGAGGTCGAGCCTCGCCCGGCGAGGCTCGACCTCGCCGAATCGCGGCTCGGGCGACGCCGGCGAGGCTCGCCCTCGCCGGATCTGGCGAGGTCGAGCCTCGCCGGCTCGACCCGCCGGCGTCGCCCGGCGCGAGGCCGCCCTCGCGGCCACCGGCGAGGTGGCCGGCGAGCCTCGCCGGCCGTCGCCTCGGCCGGTCGCCGTGGTCCGCCACCGGCCGGAGGGAGGAGGAGAGAAGAAAAAAGAAAAAGAAAAAAGAGAAAAAGAATAAAGAATAAAGAGAAAAGAGAAAAAAAGAAAAATATAAAAATATTAAAATATTAAAAAATATTAAAAAAATATTAAAAATTGTCCACGTCACCCGGCCGGCGTCCGCCAGCAAAATCCGGCCAAAAGGACTGAATCGGCACTAAATAAAAAGGTTTAGGACTAAATTGGCACCAAAAAAGGTTTAGGACTAAACCGGCACAAACACAAAAGGTTTAGGACTTTTTGGCACTTCTCCCGTTCTCCAGACAATTCGTTCTGAGTTTCAGATGAAATGTAGGGGAAGCATAACAAATTGTCCCTTTGATGGAGCGGCCTAAAAGAAAATGTGCTATTGTAGAGATGATTTCCATTTATAAATATTACGAAGTGTGACGCTTCATAAGGAAATAATATCACTGATAAATGAAATGATCCTTATATTATACAAGCTATCAATCCATTGATGTTAGCATCTTCAAGAATCTGTTTGTGATTCAATCAACATCTCTAGAATCCTTCTCCCTTGATTGATAAATAAGTGTCTTTACTTGTCCTCAAAATTGATAAATAAGTGTCTTTACTTGTCCTCAAATTGGAAATTGGAGATGGAGAATCCCAAATTCCCATCTCCAACCATCTCCAATTCTCAATTTGCGACATAGGTTCCGAAATGCATTTCTGGACAATGGCTCCATGAGATTAGTAATTTTATGCACAAATGAAATATATAGTCACTAGTGTTCCAAGAGCTACCTTTTCTCACTGATACTTTTTTTTATATATGTTTAATTCTTGCATGAAAGATAGGACTAATTGACATATAAAGTACACTAATATTATCACATGATAACGTTGGTGGATTGGAGAGATGAATACTTAAATTTCTCAAAAGGAATGATATCTAAGTAATCTTTAAACTATTGATGCCATTGCACGATACTCTACCTCTACACTAGATCAAGTACCTATTCGTTGCTTCTTAGCACTACATGGTATACAGTTGCTACCTAAAAAGGTACAAAATCCTGTAATTGATTGACAAATTAAGCGGTAACCTACTAAATATGCCCCACATAAGGTATACAAGCCCAAAGTTGACTTGGACAAGGTTCACACTTCTTGATATATTGTGCCGCTGCCATAATGTATGATAGGCTTCGTAATTTGAATATGGTTTAGAGTAGGTTGATGCATGAATTGACGGGCAAAATTGACTACATATAAAATATATGGCCGTATGATGGTGAGATATCAAAGAGGTCTGATTGTACTTCGATAAAGTGTAAAATCCAAATTAATTTTGCATTTATACTAAAATGAGAGCTAATGACTGCAGATGTCGAAACTAGCTTGGAGCCCTCCATTTGTGAACGTTTAAGAATTGACAAGGCATATTGTTGTTGGCAAAAACAATGACCATCAAAATGTATTCTAACCTCCACACCCCAAGAATACTGCAATGGCCCCATATCTTTCGGCGCAGACTCACTAGTCAATCTACAAGTGAATCCTTCAAGCAAGTTTGGGTCATCAACGGCGAAAATCATGTCATCCACGTAAAAAATTAGAATTAGAATGCCCTGATCTGATTTTTGAATGAACAAGGAAGGATTCGTAATGCTGAAAAAACTGAATGGCAAAAGGAACGAGCTAACATGGTCATGCTCTTGATGCTTGCTTGAGGCCATACAAAACTCTTCCTGGTTTGCAAACATAAGGAGAGTGTTTTTGGTCCTCAAAATTGGGTAGTAGCTCCCTATAAACAGGTTGCGACAAAAAGCCAAGTAAAAAGACATTTGTATCATCTAATTGTTTTACGGGCCAATCTATAACGGTAGCAAGATGAGGAGTGCCCTTATGCTTCTTGGTCGAACAACTGGCGAGAAAGTCAAGGAAATTATTTCTGTTATTTGAGCATATCCCTTTACTACTAAGGGCACAAATGATAACCATTCTAACCAGAAATTGATTTCCGGAAGAGATATAACTTCTTCTATTTATATTTCTAGATGAGTTTCTAAGCAAAAATACCCGTTTAATAATGACACAAAATTTTTACTCTAAAAATAGAAATTCGTTTGATAATGACACAAAATTTCTTCCTTTCGAATGGCGGTGGACTCGGTGGATGGCGGCGGCGTGCGCGATTGGCGATCGCCGGCGGCCAACGAGCGATGACCGGCAACCGGTGGCAAAGGTTGCTAACGATTGACAACCGACGATCGGCAACCGGTGGCGGCTAACCGGCGGATGACAACAGACGGCGGCGGTCGGCGGGCGGCGACCGGCAAACGACGGCAGCGGCCATTAGCGAATGGTGGTCGGCGGTGACGGATGGACGACGGTTCGTAGTAAGGACGAACAATGAGAAGAATTTATATTTCTCATTTCTATTCTAAAAATAGAAAAGTAAAAAAAAAAATTACTTCTAATTTCTATTCCAAACCTATGATAAAAACGGATTTCTATTCTAGAAACAAGTCTGGAATAGAAAATTTGCTTCTAAAACAGAAATTCTGATTTGTCATGCACCCCTAACTTGGCGTTCAACTTGGGCTTAAAAACCCATATGCACACAAAATTAGTATTTGAAGGAGAAGGAACAATGGTCCAAGTTTTATTATGATGCAGTGCCTCTGGTTAGTTCCTCTTTAATTGCCGCCGACCACCCCTAATGTTTAAAGCAGAGCGTGCATCGTTCAAATTCTTGGGTATAAAATCCATTATATGTAAATTAGCATATTCGTTGACTCCCTTGCTCCTTTGTACGTCAAGTGCCAGCAGATACAATTGCTCATCAGTACATCGTCTTGCCGAAGTAAAGCGATCATCATCCCTGTCTTTTATGTTGGGCTTTTTAGGCGTCTTTTAGCTTGAAATTCTTGTAGCCGCCTTCGGGGAAGAAGCGTGGTTATGTGCACCGTTTCCCTTCTATTTCAAGGCGATCAATCTCGTTGGTATAAGAGCTGATCAGTCATTCAACTGGAGTTCACAATACTCAAAATAGCTCCAAAATAAAGGAATTAAGATGTTAGAACTTTATTTGCTATGCATAGTTCTGTTTATCGTAGTGTAGTACTATTGCTTATAGCAAATTTCAACAACCCTTTTTTCTCCTCTTATTCTATTCTAGTCAGTGTTGAATCCTTTCACTACCTTCTTAAAATCGTTTCCTATATTGCATTTATCTATTTGATGTTGTACACAGGCTGTTCTATATATCTTTGTGAAAACATATTTGGATGATGCTGTAAATCCTATATGAAATTATGGTTACGATGGAGTATAAAAGCCGTACTTGTTCATGCCTTTAAATATATATATATATATATATATATGTGTGTGTGTGGGGGTGTTTGGTCTGATCCATACTATTCTCATTGAATTTTTCAAGGCTTTATGGATAATCAATTTTAAGTTTGACTGTGAGAATTCAATTGAATTAGCATAGAATGTCGACATGAGCTATAGAGGGATGATTTGGTATTTTAGTTTTCATTGACGTTTTTGAATCTTGCATTAGTGAGTGTTCTCGATACACTTGTTAAATAAAGTTGAATGAGAAAATATTCAATTTTGAAGCTACTAATGATGCATGTCAGTACAATTTAAAAGTGTGTAAGAATCCCCAACAAATTTTTTTTCTTTTTTGTAACATTGGATACTTCCTATAGTTCCATGTGCTAAATTGATTGCAATCGTAAATCTTTGGTCAATGTGATCAATGTAGATTTGGGAATTCATGAAAACGGGACAAACTTTCGAAGAGACAGATTAGTCAGTTCTAGCTTAGGGAGTCGACTGATCCTCAGGATGTACTTTTGTTTTGAAAGGCAACCTCTTCTTTTCTTTTCTTTTTTTTTTTTTTTTTTTTTTTGTGCTCTTTTGTGGCCCCCTTAGGGAAAATAGATTGCAGAAACCGACCCAATTTTAGAGAAGCTCATCTCCACCTTTCACCGGCTTTTAGTAGTTTTTTCCACCTCCGATCTTCAGTTCTGAATAACACAGAGAACACACTGCCACTTTCTTTATTGTCAATAGTCAAAACAACATGACTTATGAAACACTGCTTGCCAGGCACCCTGAATCAACCCGAAGTAACCGTATTGAGTTTCAGTTTTCCTTAATCAGAGCCACTGCATGCACCAAAATGCCAAGGGCGAAGTCGAAAATGAAAGGAATGACAAAATAACGAAGCTTAGGATCGTTGAGATTTCAACCGGCTTCTTTCATGTCTATATTACCACCCAAGAGAAACTAGTATTATAGGGGAGAAAAAAAGGATGCAAAATGCACATGCGCACAACAGAAAGACTGCTACAGCTGTCAGATGCCCCATTGGCAGATCGTTGCACATCATGTGTAGCAGAAACTACCTCCATTACAGCGAAAAGCTTAGTTACATGAACTTAATTGATCTGATGAGGGAGCGAAACAATTGATTCCGTCTCTTACACCACATAAATATGAAAGACTGCTATGCATCACGTCGCTAAAGGTACATTTCTCAGCAAAGTAAAGCCTCCATGACTTAAGATAGGGCAGCTAAATAATACTCGAACCATAATAATGTACACTGCACATCATGTGATGAAGGCCAGCAAAACGCAAGAAATACTTTCCTAGAGAATTCCTGGTTTTGAACTCGGAGTTGATGTCTCGACTAATTGAACCCAGCAGACCAGTCAAATTAATTGAGTAAAGAAAACCCATTCTTTGTTGACACTCCAGCTGGTCAACAGATGATTTGCTTGCTGTATCAGTAGTCCGATCCCTGGTTATCCAACAAAATATAGAATCAAGCAAATGCTACCGAGTAGCCATGAGATAACACAGACAAAACCAATCAACTAGCACAGTCAACTGCATATTGACACTTATATTCCAAACATTACCAGTTTTCTTCTTCACGTGTCCAATGACGGCAGCAAGGATCCAAAAGAAGCACTGCAGGATAGGACATCATTTATCTTCATCTTCAGAATCAGATTTTGCAAAAACAGGTTCTGGCTGGGTTTCGGCATATGCACGGGTGAACTTTGGATTTTTTTCTGCGACATCAGCATACTTCAGTATAGCTTCTCTAGGATCTTCATCCATCCACGTCTCCTTAATCATACCTCCTTGCTGCAAGTGGAAGTAGCAATTATTCTCAGTTACCCTGACAACCTAACTAAAATAGACAAAAATTGAAACAGACGCGGAAATTCTTCTTTAGTTACCTTAAGAAGATACTGGGTCAATAAACTTCCCTTGCTTGCACCAACTCTTCCGCCATGTCCAGGTCCATTCATGGGAAGATCTGGTTTGTGGGATTTTAATGGATCCTTGAGGATCTTTTCACGTTGACGCTTACGGCTTGGCTGATCCCTGAACAAAGGCAATGCATGGGGGTTGTGAATGACAGGCTTTAACTCAAAGTCATCCACAGATTTTTTCCTTGGTGCACGAGCAACACAAACAAGAGCTCCTCTCTCGCTGAGAGTAGGATCATAAAGAACGTGAGTTCCTCCTTGGCTTTTATCCCCAGAAGTTGCAAAGATCTATAAAAAAGCAAAAGACAATGATGAAGATCGAATGGTCATTGGTCACATCTTAGTAAGGAAAAAAGCAAAAGATCCCAAGTGTATACACCTGCACAGTAATTCTATAAGTATTTTCTCCAGTGTAAACTAGCATAAAGTTACACATAGTACCTGGTTCAGCCTGGGGTGCCAGGCACACTGCACGACACTACAAGTAGGAGAAATCCCAATTCTTGATACAAGCTCAAGTTTAGATCGATCAAAGAAACACAACAAGCCTCCAATTGTAGACTCCCTTTCAACAGAAGTTCCAGTCAAAAATAGCTGTTCGTCAGGACTAAATGCAATATTTGTCTGAGCATAGTGATTTGGAAGATCTTCAAAAACTTTGAGGGGATTTTTCATAAGGCGCAAATCCCACACCTGATGTGCATTAAACATAAGAAGATGAGATAAACTTGAAAAATTGAAAGTAATTGATAATCAAAACTGGATGTGAGTTTCAGGCATATCCATGTAATTACCTTAAGTGAATCATCAAAGCTTCTTGTCAGTAAGATTTTCCCATCACTGGAAAACTTAAGCCCAGTTATATCATCTGAATGAGCTTGCTCGACATGAATGTCTGGCCTGCTTCCCCATCCGGGTTTAAGGTTCCAGATCTGTCAAATCCGTCAGTTGACAAAAAATCAGTGAGTAGTAGATCACTGTATAAGAAAACAATCGCCATCACACCAGAAGGATAAAATCTTACACCCTAGCATCATTTCTTGCAATATGACCTAAGTGGGACATAATACCTGTATTGAACCATCTCCAATACCACCTGCAATGCATTTGCCCTCACGATCCCAAGTGCATGTTGTCACAGGTACTCTTCCAGGCCTTGCAAGCTTTGGTTTAATAACCTATATATCAATAAGTTAGCAAAAGGTCCAATTCTAGCCCTTTATGGACAACTGAAGAAACTCATGCATTAACATAAGAAAAGTCTTAACAGAAATTTCATTGTGAGAGAGGGATTGAGGTAAAAGCGGTAGCTCAAGATCGAGATGGGAGGGGCATGATGAAAATTATTGCTGGTCGGAGTTAAAGGGAAAGTAGAACTTTCTTATTTAGAATTATCTTTGGTAGATTTTATCCATCATAATTGATTCCATGCTTTAAGGGAACTATATCTTAATATCTGAAAGCTGTGATTCTTAAAGGAGCAAATAAAGACTGTCGCTTATTTCTGCCTGCCAGAACTCATTTCTTCATATATCTTGACGACACACAAGTCAGCTGGATCAAGTAGAAACTAAGGAAGATTGCCCAGCAAACGTATACATATGCAGGAAAGGAAAAGAAAAAAGAAAATAAACCAATAATTCATCATCACACCTTCTTGAACAATTCAAGTAAACAAGCTGTCAACAATGTACACTAAAAGTCAATGCTTCAACTCCTGAGATATATTCCTAGATAATCTTAGCATAAATAGTTCAATCAAGAGCATAAAAGAATTGACCGTCAAAGGGAAAAAAACAAATGTGCAACAGTGCAACAACTCAATAACCATATCTTCAAAAACCTCAAAGCCAGGATGTTAGGAAAATAACCTGCTTTTGACTTTTAAAGTCATTCACATCCCATATGCGAAGAGATCCATCCTCAGATGATGTTAAAATTGTCTCCTTTGTTTTAGGGTGCCACTCTCCCCAAGTCAATCCAGTTATATGGCCCTTAGTATTTTTCAAATCACGGATATACATGTCTCCCTTCACAAATTCACCTAATGTAAGCCCATCACGATCATAGATCTGCGACACCAAGGATAATAATCGTCAGAGGAGCCAAGAATTCACAGCTTTTGGGAAAATGATGAGTACCAACAAAGCTACCTTGGCTTGAGCAGAGCCAGTTACACACAGAAATCGGTCTGCCGTCGGACTCCAGCTTAAGTTACGGACTTGATGACCTTCAACTGGCTCAAAATCTCTAAATGATGATAGGCGAGAATTCATTCCTTGAAAGTCGTACATCCGTACAGTGTAATCATAACTGCCGGATAGAACCCGAGAACCAGTGGGGTCAACAGCAAGAGCAGATACGATCTGTCAATCGCAATTTCGAGTAGAAATTTCAGCAAGGCAGAACCACAATGTCAGAAGGCTGACCCGCTACAAAGATACATACTTCCTACAAATCACTTGAAGCCAATCACAGGACTTTTACCTAACTCCACTACCCTAGTCGCCGAGAACATGATCAAACTATAAGGAACAATGACAATACGATTGCTTAACATGCTTGCACCGCAGCCGAGTGAGGAGCCAGATGAATATCTTCATGTCAAATCATTAAAACTAAGAACTTTGCAAAGGAAGGAACAGGGAAGAGAGATAGAGCGATACCTTATTATGGCCTTTGAGCACGATCTCATTGCTGAGAGGTAACCGATACCGATTCTCCTCTTCTTCCTCTTCTTCCTCCTCGTCGGAATCCACAACCGGCGGCCTCGGCGGCCCAATCATCGCCTCTTCCTCCTCCTCATCGTCATCACCATCTCCAAGGTTCCCAGGAGGAGGCGGCGGCGGGCCAACCATAACCCCGTCGTCATCGTCGTCCTCGCCCCCGCCATCATCATTGGCGCTAAATCCCGGCGGCGGGCGGGGTGGACCTATCATCGCACGACCACCGTCCTCACCGTCGCCACCGCGGGAGCCGATTCCGGCCTCGGGGCCGGCCCTAGGGTTTCCGGCCCGGAGCCCCTCGAGCCAGGCTGTGGAGGAGGACGAGAGAGAAGGGAGGCCGCTGCTCTTGCCGGCGCCGCCGGCAGCGGAGGCGGAGGTAGTAGAGGGAAGAGAGGAGGAGGAGGCGGGTCGGGGGCAGCGGCGGGGCCGCCGCGGCGGGTTGCGCTGTGGACGGATTCCAGGGGAGTCTGGGGCTTGGACTGCTTGCCGAAGGTGAGGGGGAACTGAGCTCTCACGCCGTCGTATATCTCCGCCTCGTCCTCCATAGCCGGAGCTCACTCAAGGTAGAGAGAGAGAGAGAGAGAGAGAGATAGAGAGAGAGAGTTGTCTTGCAGATTCTTCTTCTCCGTCCTGCGGCGTTTCAACGAGGTACCGCCATGGCAGTGCACAGGAGAAAAACAGAAAAATGGCCTTTTTATATGTTTTGTCCCTCTAATTTTTATTAATTTAGACTTTTATCAATTCCATGAATATATCCACTTAATTTTTCAAGTGAAAGAAAAGTGAATTTTCTAATCCGAAAAGGAGAAAAGTTTTCTAAATATTTCTCTTTTTGTCGTGAAAATTTTCTCCAAACAAACATGCCTTTAATTTAATTTTGGGTAGTCCATGTCATGGCCCCAAGGATTAAAGATTTGATTGGAAATAGATGGGAGCGTCGGAATGAAACATATAACATAATTCAATGTGGTACAAATGATCGGATTTTACTATATACAATTTAGTAAAGACATTTAAATATATAAATATTATCATTCTTAAGATAGAATAGTGTCAAATTTTCAGGATGTATAATTCAACAATTAACAATGTTTACTAGTTTTACATAAATATTGACACGTGCGGTCATTTATTTGTTTATTATTAATTTTTAATATAAAAATACAATTTCCCTTTCCATAATTGTGAAGGAAAAAGAGAAGGGAAATTCCAAATAAAAATATGAAGTCTCCTTATTTTCTTAGATATATGTTTGAAATGGACTAAGTAATCATATCAATTTAAAAAACTTCTGAACTTACTATTTGGTGAAAGATAAATTCGTCTTTTGAAATTTTTATTTTTCTCTTTTTTCAGTTTTTTCTTCCCATGAAAAATAAACTAAAAAAATTAAAACTTTCAAAAAAATAAAAAATAACACACACGAGAGGGAGGGCTCCCTCTCACCTACAACCATTGAGGTCATTGGCACTAGCATATGGGCGACGACCCTTACTAGAAACGATAGAGGACGTTGACCTTCTCGCAGTGCCCCTAGATTTGGGCAACGAGAACCGAGGATACTGGGTCACCAAATCGATGCAAGGCCGACACCCTCTCTTGTTTTTAGCGAGGGTTGCTGGTCATCGCTGCCACTCCACCAGCGAATGGGGTTGGGGGTGGGGGTGGTAGTCAAAGGTAAGAAGGAGCCCTCTCGCCTATATTTTGGCTTTGTTTATTTTTAATCTAATTTAATTAAATATAAATTTAAAGTATGTTTGGATGAAAATATTTTTGATCGGTCACAATTTTTTGCCGGTCGGCAAAATTAAGCCCTTATTTAAAACAATCATCTCCACTTTGAGCCATTTATTTTAGATTGATATGATCATTTTCATATTTTTATATGATAAAATAAGCAACTTTGCCCCCTAATTGGGAAGTGCCCTCAAAAAAGAAAAGCACTTGAATCTAATGCATTCCAAACCGCGGTGAAAAATAACCTCTCGAATTTTCCTGTGCATCGCTGCTCACCTCAGCCGTGCCGTGCCTCCATTCGAGCCTCCGGCGCGAGGACCGCCCGAAGCTCTCGCCGGCGCAACCACGTATCTCCGGTCCACCGCCGCGTCAACCGCCTGAACTGGAGAGGTATCGGCACCAACGGTACACTCTCTCTCTCTCTCTCTCTCTCTCTCTCCCTCTCCCTCTCCCTCCCGGCCTCCCTCGTTGATTATCCTGAAATTGTCACCACGTCCGGCGAGTTTCGCTTTCCGATTTCTTCCCCTGATTGTTCTGGCGAATCGTCTTGGAGTCTGTTCCGGCGGTTCTCCGGCGACCTAGGAGACCGTTGATACGCAGTCTGATTGAATGGATTTTTGCTTGGTTTGAGAAACCTGTCGCTCGGAGTGCTTCTATCCTGTTCGAATCCGATTAGGCACCAATGTCGATGCTTGTCGATTGAGATGCGTTGGAGCTCGATCCGTTGATGGCGAGAATGAACCAGCGTCGGCCAATTGTTGGAATTCTGTGCTTTTGCCTTTCTTTCAAGTCGGGTTGATTAGGCTTGGCTTGTTTCATTTCCTTCATTCTCGGATAAAAGTGGGATGCCGCCATGCGAATTATCGACCGGTCTTAAGGAATTTCTTTTCCTTTAAACATGTGAAAGACGAAATGCGCATTTGTGTGGCGTCCGAAAGGTTTCACTCCACATCCGGTTCCTAATCATGATAAAATTCCGCTCTCAAATGCCTTGTTGTTTCAGAACTGAGAGGGATGGAGAGAGAGAGAGAGAGAGAGATTTGATGTTTGAAAATTTGCTGTGAAGTGATGCAAAGAAATGCATCTTCAATGCCTGCGTGTTGGAAACATTTCTTAGAGCGTAACATCTTCAAACTATGCAGTATAACTTTACAGGCACAAGTTCCAGTCACCTTTAGCTTAAAGATGTTGTCTTTCAAGTTTCCTTCTCCCGCCCACAAAGACATGTATAGTATGAAGATATTGTAGGATTTGAAATGAGGCGACAGCCTATTAGGTCACAATGGAACTTCCTCTTGTCGTATTCACTTCTTTTTCTCAAGTTTTTTGGTTCTGTTCAAACTAGTTTCCTTTGGTCGTGATACTCCATTTTATAGAAGGCCTATTTGTCCATATTTGCCTCTAAGTGGAAAGATAATTGGTCTGTGATTTTTTGATTTGTTCTTGTTGGTGATCTGTAATTAAATCATGCTTTTACTGGCTGTTGTAGGGCTGCTTGAGTCGCAGACAATATGCATCCCCCTCTAACTTTGCACCGTCATCCAATGTGTGCTGAAGTAAGTCTATTACGCATTTCAGATTACTTCACTGCTTAAAAATGCTCCTGCTATCTGCTGTTTCTGCTTGAGATAATTGATGGGTTCAAGTGATCAAGGGTCAACATGCTTAGATATGAGAAGATTTCTCAGTCCTTGGGATCTTGTATCACCTCTTTAGATATCTCTTCTCCATTTCTTCCCTCATCTGTGTTTAAGTAAGGAATGTAGGTAGGCTAAAAGCTATTGCTTTTTGTGAAAAAAGTAATTTGTCATTACTTTAATTAGCCTGAAATAAGCTCAATGTGCATGAAAGCACTCCTGTAGAGCTCAGTTGGTAAAAAATGGTAGTGTTATTTCTTCTGTCTTTATCTTTTTAAGATTAGTGGGAAAGTTCATTCAAGATTCACCTCAAATCGTCTTTCAATGTAAGGTTAGTAAGCCTACACTTTTTCAATCTTGCATTCTTATTAGTAACGTCGCAAATAGTATTAAGGAAAAAAAGCACACTTTTCTAAGAGGTACTATAAAAACTTGATGTTTTAGATGTTATCATCCTATTTTTTCATGTGTCATCAACATGCTGGAAATAACACCATGGTGATTCTGTTTGGACCCGTTTGAAAAGGTTAAAATCAATAAAAATAAGCATCCTCTGTATCATGTGTCCTATTAAAGAACTATTGGACTGGATTGATCTGATGCCAAAATATTCTTCTCGAGGAAATTTAGAGTCTCCTTAATATTTTGTAATCTTTTGGATGACTGGCTTGATCTTTTCATTTCCTGATCATACTGTTCTGTATGCTTGTTAGTGGATTCTGTACTTTGATCTCATCAAGGATGATGAATCTGTGCAGAGAACTAGAGATCCACTAGTCATTTTGGTGGGATTCCAAGAAATGTTGCTGTTCCCAGTTTGAACAGTTTGAAAGAGGTCTCTCTGTGATCTAACCAATAAAGAAAATTATCTGCGTTTACCTTAAGAACAAGAAAATTATATTGGCAATAACCATTTTCATCAGAAAGCTAGACATCCACTAATCATTTTGCTGGGATTCCAACTCTTACATTGAAAAATATGTGCCAGCACCAGCACCAGCACTCCATAAAGCATATTATTTTCAATACTTACTCATAGTTGGATGGTGTTTATCATCAGGCAAAATGCATAACCTAATTGTATAAATCCCAGTAGCAATCGTTCTCTCTTTAGTTAGAAAAATGGACATGTGCTGATTGGAGTTTTCTATTGCTGCAGATAATTGAACAGTTTCAACAGTGTCACTTAGACCATCCCATGGGAAAATTTTTCGGCAAATGTACCGACCTAAAAGTAAAGCTTGATCGCTGTTTTCGGGCAGAGGTGGGACTTTGCTATACTGATAAGGTTATACTTCAAATATTGTGAACTTTCATTTGATTTGTTGCATGATTTCAAATTTTTTTATAGAAAGCCGTGAAACGAAAGGCTAACTTCGAAGAGAGCAAGAAACTGAAAGAGAGGCTACAAGCTTATAGAAAGGAAACTGCTGAGACAAGTCAATGAACAGAAATACCTGCAAGATCAGTCCTTGGTGATGGAGTAAGGTTTATATGAATCAGAATGTTGGACAAGTGAGGGAGTTTGATCTTTGAGAATTTTGCGGCGTAGAAATTTGTTACAGCATATTCTTTTCTATAGATTTATGGAAAAATAAAAAGAAACTTCAAGGCCTTGAACCTGAAGATTGTAAGGAAGGTTTTGTATGGAAAAGAGATCTCTGGAATCTACAGGAGGTAAATCTTCAGTATTGTACTACTAGGCATGAATTGAAGAACATTTACAAAATAATGTCAACATGATTCCAAAAGCTTGAAGGCAAAAATCATGGTTCTCCTTTTCGGTTTACACATTGCTGATTGTTGCGGTTGGTACACTTCTGTTTTATTGGCATGCTCTATTCTTGACCAAAAGCAAAATGAATTGCGTGCATTGATTTATATGACAGTCGTGGCTCGGTCTCTGTAATTTTCATATGTCATATATTCTTGCGTACTTGATTTTATAGGTACTTTGGTAGACAAGATTAGCGCATATTTATCCGATACACAGGCTCTTCCCTAGTAAGGAAAGATTCATTTGTCAGACGCAGGTCGAAGCTAAGGAGTAGTGATTGTTAGGAAGGGAACAGATGAATTACATGTTCGATGTTTCAGACTCTTAAAACGATTATATACACCGTGGAAATAATTACTATCGACCATTGGATAGGCCATGAGAGAATTGTCATTTCGAGTTTCATGGCAGCATACAAAAGGGATAATAACATCATTAGCAAAAGGTTATTTTGTGAAATATACGATGTCATTCCTAAACTTCTAATTGGTGCAATCAGGATTGTTAATTGGTTTTGACGTTATCTTTGAACTTCCAAATGGTTGAATTAAGTCTTGGAGTTGCTTTCAACTGCTCAATGTCATTCTTGATTTGAAAAAAGTTTCAAAATGGGGAAAACCGCTAGTCTAATACTAATTATGTCATCTTCTTTCTTAAATTTTAAAGTAAATATTGTCCAAAAGTCCTAAACCTATTGTATGGCGGCTAATTTGGTTTTAAACTTATCTTTTGACAATTTGCTAATGTAATCATCTCGATAATTTTGGTTGAAAATTACTAGTGTGACAGTGTAGTTGACGTCGGTCGTCGTACATGGGTTTATAAAAACATGCTACGTAGGATGCTGGCGATCATGTCACGTAAAACGGATGACATTGATGTAGATAATTTTTGTAATTTTTAAAATTTCTTGAATTGTATTTTTTTTTTCTCTTTCTTTTTTCTTCCAATGAGAGCCGTGATGCCCTCTCGCAAACTAGGCTAAAGTTGGTTAACATCCTCGTTGGCCCAAATTTGGAAAAGAAAATAAAAGAAATAATTAAAATTAAAATTAAAATTAAAATTGCACAAATTATTCACATTAGTGTCGACTGTGCCGCAGATGATGGTCAACTTTGACTAAACCATTATGTTAGTAAGTTTTGGCCAATATTGGCCAAAATGACTTTATTGATAAATTGTCAAAAAGTTGGAGATTAAATTAGCAAAATTAAAAAGTTCAAAACTATATTGATAAATCATCAAAAAGTTTAGGATTAAATTAATATAACTGAAAATTTTATAACTGAATTAACCATGATTTTTTTTTTTGACAGAGAATTAACCATGATATGTTGAGGACTTTTTTAACAAATTTTCCAAATTTTCAATCTTTGTCATGTCAAATTGGGAAGGGAATTATGAAATTAAGCACTCCGCACCTTTTTTAGTTTTTTGTTTTGGTTTGGGGGGTGGTGGGGTGGGGGAGCGGTCGTTTGGTCCAACTACTCCGCACCTGGTACTAGCATATTATTTTAGTGTCGTTTTCCTCGTTGTTCTTGTCTTTACACAAGCCTCACGAATATAAGCAGGTCTACAGTACTATCTATAAGCAGATCTACAGTCACTATCTAATAGGAGTGAGTGAGAACATTTGTTTAAAGTGAATGAGTTCAAGAAGAAGAATTGTTTAAGTGAATAGTACACATCGAAAAGGAATGCCTATTGCCCTTTTGCAACTATAGGTCCATGTGAAATTCACATATTAAAATTTTCTCACTTCTAATGTTAATGCTAGACACGATGGGATCACCGGAAAGTTCAAGGGCGTAGCTAGAAATTGAGGGCCTGTTTGGTTCGGTTCGGTTCAGGAGAAATGGCTTTGGGAAGATATAAATACTTTTGAGGTAAATGGGTTTTTGAAAATGTTTTAGTATTTAGCAAATTATAACTTTAAAGTGCATTAGAAAGTGATTTTAACATAAAACCATTTGTTAAATCCTGCATTTGCAAATGACTTCTATTAATTAAAAAAAATAAAATCAAATCCAATGAAGTTTTACTATTGACCAACCGCTAGTAGTCAGATCTAGCCGCCGGACAGCTTCACCTGAGGTCACGCGACCTATGCAGCGTCACCTAGGGTTGCCTGAGGTCATGCCACCCCTCGGCAGCGATGACCAACCTTCGGCAAGTATTGGGGAAGAGAAAGATGAACGGTCAACCCAAAAAAAAAGGTCAACAAGCGAACAGTAGAAGTGGATTTGCATTTTCAAAATACAGAAAGCTCAAATTGAGCTTTCAGCCTTCTCAATGCTGACATTTGGCCAATGAGTTTCAGAAAATGGTTGCCAAACGCCTAATATTTTTCCCAAGGGGTTTTAAGAGCTCAAAGCCCTAAGGGAAGCCGAATCAAATGGCGCCTAAATAAAAGTTTGGGTTTCAAGCATACCAAATCGAAATTTTAGGAACGATATGGCAGGTTCGCAGGGACTACTGATGGCATCACATGGGCCGATGAGGCCAAATGGAATTTGGTCTTTTGGCTGCACGTAATCAAATGGAATTTGGCCTTTTGGCTGCACGCGGTCAAATGTAGCTAAGTCAGCGCAATTTCCGCGCCCGAAGAAAGGCCTCCTTGCCAGCACAGTTGTCGCCGTCACCAGAACGTTCACGCATTTCCCTCCCTCGTCCCGGCATCTGCAAACTTCGCTATATACACACCGTCACTGTAAAGTCAAAGACGTCGGTCGCGCGGTTCTTTTTCTCTCCTCGTCGCGCTCTTCTTCCTCCCTCTCGACATCCTGCTTCGTCCGGATCATGTAAGTCGACGACTGTGACGGTTCCTACATGCCTTGGGAGTTTGTGCGGTTCGAGTTCGTTTGGTGTGCGGGTGTGTCGGTTATGATGATCCAGTCCTCTCGTCTCTTTTGCTTTGGTTTGTTGGCGAAATGCAGGGAGGGAGGGTTGAAGCCGATGGACGCGGAGCAGCTGAGGGAGAACGCGCACAGGATGGTGGATTTCATTGCGGACTACTACAAGTCCATCGAGAGCTTCCCTGTCCTCAGCCAAGTCGAGGTTTCCGTTCGTTCCCTCCTCCTTCATTTTGCATTTTCATGTTATAGTTGATTGGACATTGCGCACGCAGGTGCGAGAGAGAGAGAGATGGTTACTACGCATGTGGAGTTTTTGTGGTAAATGGTTATGAGCATCTTTTATTTTTATAAATGGTGCTGACGAAAGATAGCGATAGCGGTCCCAGAACTTCAAGTTAAAAGCGAGGCGAATGTGATATTTTTGCCTAGCGATATGAAAGGATGACAATGCATGTTTCTTTTGCCTTTACCATAGCATCAACAGACTTTGAAGGGGAGATGGGAGTTACCATCCCTGCACCCCAGGTCTACATTGGATGTTAACCGGTGTGGTGAAGCATTGACCTTGTCTTTGAATTGAAATGCTTATGACTCATTATCCACACCATGTGTTGGGACGAAATTTTCCCATAGACGGTATAACGGGAAAAGAGAAAACCTTTTTTTTTTCCCCTTTCTGTAAGCAAGTGAGGGTAATACAAAGAAAGTCACTCTGGTTCCTCCATGCAGCCTGGCTATTTACATGAACTTCTTCCAGATGCTGCGCCTGATCGTCCTGAATCATTGCAACAAGTTCTTGAAGGTGAGGTTCTCCCACTGCTCTTGTTTATTTGATCAGGACGGGTCAAACTTGGGCAGTTTTTATATGGATTCTTAACTTATACTTGCAGCAATACTTCTCACTTGGAATACCAGATTACATGATTTTCAAAACTACGAGAGTATCTATCTTTTGCAGTCAAATGGGTATTTGCAGATTATATTGTATATAGAGGCAAACGGAGAGACCAGTTACACTTGCCAATGGATAAGTCAATTAAAGTAGCTGTTAATCTAAATAATGTATCTCTCTCTATTGTATCATATGCAGATGTACAGACAAAAATATTACCTGGGATGACCCATTGGCAGAGTCCAAATTATTTCGCATATTATCCTTCTAACAGCAGTATTGCGGGTTTTATGGGAGAGATGCTCAGCGCTGGCCTCAACATTGTTGGCTTCAGTTGGATTACTTCCCCTGCTGCAACAGAGCTTGAAATGATAGTTCTGGATTGGCTCGCTAAACTTCTCAATCTGCCTGATGACTTTCTTTCAACGGGTATGCTAACAATCTTGATGGCGTCAAATGACCTGGTTTTTGTTAAATTACTGTATGACATGAAAATGAAAAATTACTTCTCCCGATTAAATGAGTCAGTAGAAGAGACACTTTTATCTTGCTCATGATGAATTACTGAAGAAAAAACCTAACAGACTGCTGCATCTCTTTTGGCATCAGTGTTACAGCATGAATAATTTTCATTTCACATGTGGTGTCCATTAAGTTTTATGGGCATAGTCTACATCCAATAAAAAGGGAGACATCCCCTGCCGTTCCTTATTCCATGCAATCAGAGAGTAGCTAGAATCATGCATGCCTTTTCTTTTCTGCGTTAGGAGCTTACCTAGCATAATCATTCTAGTACAAAAAATATGGAAACGTCCTTATTCTACAAGGTTACTCTTTCTAATCTATTTTTCGTAAACTGCTCTTGGGACTAGCACTGATCTAAAATCAAGGAAATGACATTGTTCTGCATCTTCCCCTAATAATTATTATTTGGACTTCGTTGGATGAATTGAAGAGTCATAGAGATCAGTTACTTTGTGAATTAGTTTATGGAAAGCGCAGAATTCAAGTTTCATAGAGGATGGCTTCGCAGTTTGCATATTTGATGATTTCTGATTTCTTATGAAGGTAAAGGTGTCATATTTTTCGAAAGTTATTTCACATTGTATGATAATGAGTTAAGAATGAGGGTCATTAACTTGATTATGCAGTGAATATAATGCATAAAACTTTGAGAATTTCATCTTCTGCATTTAAAGCTGAAAGTTTCAGCTTATAGAAAACTGTATCATCAAAACCAAGGAAATAAAGTAGTGGAAGCTGCAGTATATTTGACATGCTGAGACATGCCAAATA
Organism: Eucalyptus tenuipes; assembly: GCA_014182365.1. NCBI lineage: Eukaryota > Viridiplantae > Streptophyta > Magnoliopsida > Myrtales > Myrtaceae > Eucalyptus > Eucalyptus tenuipes. The sequence continues at coordinate 11,073,317 of CM024547.1, forward strand.
TTTCAAAACATTGAAAAAAAAATACTCTTTCTAAAAAGTCCAGAACCTTGTGCCACATTGGATAGCTTACTGTCAAGTATGATGTTGCAGGACCGGGCGGTGGAGTAATACAGGGCACTGCAAGTGAAGCTGTTCTAGTAGTTCTATTGGCTGCTCGAGATAAGTTCTTAAGTAGAATAGGGAAAAGTTCCCTCAATAAGCTCGTTGTTTATTCTTCTGACCAGACCCATTCCTCCATGCAAAAACATGCCAGGTAATCTTGCATGCACTCTCTCGTATATCCCTGGGGATGATACAAGACAATTTCCTCATGAAAGAGGCCAGTGGCTAGTTCACTTAGGCGGACCTAATCTCTATGGTTCATTTACTAGTTTAAATATCCGATTTACCAATCCATTAGGGACATACATTTGGTCTTCCACTGATATTCAATATACGATACAGGATAGGATGCTTTAGTGCTGAAACAAGTAATGGTCAAACCAGAAAGGTAGATCTATGGGTGATATATTACTTGATTTGGTTATAACTTTACAAGGATATCTTGTCATTGGATGTAACAGGAAGCCCAAGAAATTGAGGGTTCAATATGTATAAAGGAAACGATAATGGGTTTTTCCAAGAGTTCTGAGAGTAGTTCTGCAGAAAACCTTCAGTTTTTCCATTTTACAGTCTCAAATATGTGTGTTAAACATATACTGGGCCGAACTTACTGAAAGTTAAACAAGAATGTTATCTATAAAAGCAATCATTTTTAAGATTCTACTGGACAGGATAACTTTCTGCCATCCTGTAAGGTGAGCTTTATAGCTTTGAGCTATTCCATTTGATTGAACAAATTTACCCTTTTAAAGTGCTGGATTTTCCTTGAACCTTTGATGTCCTCAAATACATTCGCCTAAACGTTTCTCCTTCCCTCCTTGTGCTATTTAGATCTCCTTTTACTAGTTTATTGGTAAATGAAAAACCAATGTGGTTGTGAGTGGTGATGCAGAAGAAGTAGAATGCTTCTTCTTCCGCGGCATACATCAATAGTAGAAGATGCAAAAATGATTCTCTAGATCATTCCTTCTAAAGATATTTACCAAGTAGACTATGAACTTTATTAGTTGAGCATTTTGTTTCTATATTTCATGGCAGATAGCAGGTATCTATCCAGAGAACTGCAGGGCTCTAAAAACAGATGCTTCTACCAATTATGCGCTCTCTCCTGATTTACTTAATGAAGTGATTTCTCAAGACATATCCACCGGTTTAGTTCCCTTCTTTTTGTGTGCTACAGTAAGTAAGAAGCTTGACATTAGTTCTCATGTTGCTTTTTGTCCATTGACTTCTCAATGCAGCTATATATTAAGCTATTAAGTATACTGTAGGCTGAGTTCCTATTGGGCTAAGCATAACCGAAAAAAATTGCTTTGTGTAAGCTAATTAGGTTGATATTTCTAAAAAGCATGCTTTCCATATACACATTGTATTTTGACAGCCATATATGCCATGTAAAGTATTACCATAAATTTACAATGATATGACATGTTTGCTAATTATACTGTTCCTAGAAGCAAGGATGAGAGTTTAAGTGTGGAAGAATCAATGGACTCTTATTGCCCCTTGTGTTGATTTGTTATGCTGCGTCTTTTTTGATAAATCTTATATGTTAGATTTTAAAGTAGTGAAATGACTTGGGCTAGTGACAAGTTCTCCATAGATTTCCTTGCCCAAAGAAAATAGTGCTGTAATTGCTAGATTAAGCATTCAAGGATGCATTTGATATATAAAAATTGTCTAATATAATCATAATGAGCAATGATCAAACGGTTAGAAAATGTCAAATGGAGAATTGGTCTCGAGCAGGAAGATAACTCAAAAGACAGTTATATGGAGTGACATGAGCACATTATGCAATTTAAAAATCCTTTGAGATCTCAACATTGCTTCATTTTGAGTTAGGTTTCATCCAAAAGTTTTTGCTCTCTAGGACTAGGACATCAAGTTTCAGACATGCTAAAGAAGCTAAGATATCCTTTATGTCAGATCGATAGGTGGTGAACTCAAAATAGGAACAAGCCATTTCATTTAGTCCAGCTGGTTTTAATTCCTATCATTTATCCAACCAAGATTTCTTCTTCTTCTTCTTCTTCTTCTTCTTCTTTTTGGCTAGTAAATGCTATCTTGTCTGAATTCATTTGCTGCTTACATACACTAAAATATCAGTCGAGAATCTTCAATTTATGTTCAGGTTGGTACAACTTCTTCAACAGCAATTGATCCCTTGCCTACACTAGCAACAGTTGCTAAGGTGAGGCATCTGGTATTGTATGGTTATGTGCTTCAAATGAAGGTCTTAATTATGGCCTAAGTTGTTGAACCTGGTTTGCAGTATCTTAAGGTTGATCCAGCATTATACCTTCTTTAAGCTCTAAATATCTTATGTGCTTGACTCGGTGCCACATTTTAAGAGGTTAAACTTATTGCTCAAAGTTGACCCCATTCCCATTAAGCATTTAAGGGCTAGCTTTTCCAAAACTCCTTGTTGGTAAATTTCTGCTGTATTAAAAGGCTTAAATAAATAATTGTATCCTGAGTAGTTAGGTTAATACTATTAGCTCATGATGGGCCACTGTTGGCTGAAGAAATGCCATTTGGACGAAAGCCATTTCTTTGTCCAGCTTTCAATTTGGGATACCCTGCATCTCTTTTCTTGATTTGAATTATGGCCTCATAATAAGGTAAGAGGTTTTCTGTTGAATGCAATTGCTTCATTACTAAAGAATGAACCCATGGTGGGATAAGTTGGTGCACCGTTAACACCTTCCTTCACTCTTATAATTTTTAGACACTCCTAATTTGACCATTCTTAGTTGAGGTACCCAGTATCGAATGTATCCTCCAACATTTCACTGTATTTTTGCTCTTTCCTTGTTATCCACCTATAAAGAACTTCATTTTACAAACATAAGTCAACTAGTGTTTTTGTATATTATGAGAGATGATAAGATCAGGGTTTACCAGAGCAATCTTTTAATTAACATAAAGGTTCTTTTGCATTCTGGTTGTATGATCCATTCGTTGTATGAGAAGTGCATCTCTGAATGAGGAATTTTATGAATTTTTTCAGAGAAATGGAATGTGGTTCCATATTGATGCTGCATATGCTGGAAGTGCTTGTATATGTCCTGAATATAGGCCATACATTGACGGCGTTGAAGATGCTGATTCATTCAACATGAATGCACATAAGTGGTTTCTGACAAATTTTGATTGCTCACCTCTCTGGATAAAAGTAAACCATATGCTTTCTTATGCCATATGTTGATGAGATTGATGCTCCTTATCCTTGTGTTTGCGATGACTCTCTTACATGTCTAAATATTTGTCTACATTGCCTTTTTTTGTTTTATTATACTGAACAGAAGCAGGCAGGTCTAAGTCCTGCAGTCATAGTACACTTGTCATGCTTAAATTGTCTTCCCCTAAGATTCTATTGCAGACATCCTTTAATATAAATCCCATGGTTCTGTTTTAAAGAAAATTGAATAGCATGAAAATGAGTCTTTTGCATCGTTAGCAGTGGCTGACATGTGAGAAAATACAGCATGCAACACTATGAACACCTCATAGGGCAAGCACCAATGTTCTTACTTGTACATTTTTTTTTTCTAATTCTGCATGTTCTGCAGAATAATGTTATTGTAATTTCCACTCAAATGGTCAGTCAGATTACATATAGTGGCAAGATTGAAATATGGCTTTTTTTTTTTTTGGTTGTCCAATTAGGAAGATATAAGATACGCTGTCTCGTCTGTATTATACAGAAATGGTTCTTTTGTATAGTTTATCTCATGTCAATGCAATACCACAACTGAGATTGATCTTTCTTATAAGTGACCATATTGACAATCCTGCAGAAAAACTCCACTGGTAAAAGGTCATAAAAATTATATGTGAATTCGCTGATTCTTGACATCCTTTTGACCACTGATTATTCAATATCTAGTTAAGTTTGGATAGTGACATCCCAGAGGAACATTGTTTTATCCAAATAGTGCAATTGCATGTCATTTGCCTTTATTTTTACTTTCAAATGCTATTTGTTTTCTTTACCAGGACAGAAATGCGTTGATTCAGGCCCTTTCTACCAATCCAGAGTACCTAAAGAACAAGGTAGTGCTTCATGATGGTTGGTGTGTTACTATGTCCTTGAAGTCTTGTGGAAAAATAGAAATGGAGTCTGTCTACCATTCGCTCATCACTACCCTCTCTTTTATCATTTTTGTATTGTCCTTTAGCTGCTATTTCAGTACTTTCTCCCCAAACCTTTAATGTTAAGACAGAAATGAAAAGATTCACAAGTATGTAGTCTACGCGTTACATCTTGGCTTGTGTTTCATGTTTCCATCTTTTTTGCAAGAGAAAGGGAAATCGCCTTCTACTCCAGAAATAATTGCATTTTACCATCTATACTTGGGAAAGTTTTTATGAGTAAGGAAAAGATCACGATGATCTGCATGTCTTCTAGAACTAATTCTATTAAATAACTCTTAGATAAGTTTATTCACTACAATTTTCTCATGAGTTTTTGAAGCAACTGCCATTCGTCTCGTGAGACACTAAAGAGGTTAGGTCTTGTGGCATTTCAGTGTTTTGGAAACATGAATGTTTTTAGTCTCGCTTTTTCCTCATTTCAGTAGAATCCACATGGAACTATTGTACTCGCTACAAGATGGATAAGATGGGTACTACATGCCTTATCACTAATGGGCCCTCCGTCCTAATGTTAGTAGTGCTGCGAAGAATTAATTCAAACTGGAAAAAGTGGAATTGTCCTTTTTTTCCTGTTTTACAGTGACAAGACTATCTGCAGGCATCACAAGCAAACACGGTTGTGGACTACAGAGACTGGCAAATTCCTCTTGGGCGTCGTTTTAGGTGGATTTTATTGAAATCTTCTCAACAAGTGCTTTGTTATGTGATGTGCCTGTGGGGCTGCAAGGATTGTACATAATTTCTTGTGCTTCTTGCCTATCTGCTAATGGATTACGTTGTATTGATTTCTGCTGTTCTTCATAGATCACTGAAACTTTGGATGGTTTTACGGCTGTATGGTGTACAAAATCTTCAGCAGTATATCAGAAACCACATTGAGCTGGCCAGACAGTTTGAAGGTCTTGTCGGTAATGATCCTAGATTTGAGGTAACTGTCTGGTCACTAGTGAATGATTTTTCATAAATAGTGGTTTATGTTCCTTGACTAATAGGGCTCTGTCTACGCACGCCTGAACTAGACCTCAATTTGTAAACATATCTGCGCACTGTAGAAAGAGAGAATTATCTCTAAAGCTTGTTATTTATGAATTATAATATCTCTTTATTACATTGTACAAGCAGGTTGTCACCCCTCGGGTATTTTCACTGGTCTGTTTCCGTCTCCTCTCTCCTGACAACGATGGAGATCAAGGAAATAAATTGAACCGTGATCTATTAGATGCGGTAAACTCAACTGGGAAAATCTTCATTTCTCACACTGTAAGTTCATTGGTTTCGTCGAACCCTCCAAAGATAACAATGCCCTTTGTCTTCTGTGCTTCCACCTAAAGAAAAGAAGCCATCTTACATATCATACTGATGCAGGTTCTCTCGGGTACATACATCTTACGCTTCGCAGTCGGGGCTCCATTGACAGAAGAGAGACATGTTCATGAAGCATGGAAGGTTCTGCAAGACGAGGCATCTAAGCTGCTGGCTACTGTTCAGAATAACTAAGATATTCTTGTGCCATATAAATCTCAGGATCGACTCTATTTTTGCATGGACCACAAGGTTTCTCTCTTCCTGGGAAAAAGTTCATTAGGCAATATTCTTAAGACATGATATATCCTGATTGCGGTCCTCTGGATAGCCAGTACTGAGTTAATCATATGCAAATCTGTTCACAGTTTTAAAGCACCTACAATCTTTTAATGACAAACCGGACTCGATACAAGAGGATATAGGAACAGCGTTTGAACCGCATCACTCCTGATAGTACTGTCATTATACCCAATAAGGATGAGAAATTACTTATGTGAAGAATGGTTGAGATTAAAGGAAAGAAGTGTAAGTTTGATTGTCCAGTCAGGTTCAACCTCTGATTTAGCTTATGAAAACCATTTTTCCAAAACATTTCTTAGTTTAGAAAATTTATAAATTTAAGAGGCAAAAATCATAGAGAAAAGGGGGACATGCCGGACAGGGACGGTAAGCAAATAAATGAGGTCTGTTCTCTCAAAAACGAACCAGAGAATTCTGCTGCTGATGGGCTAGATTTGCCCACTTCTGTATTTCCCTCTGCCAGTCATTACCGTTCTTAAGATCTCTGGGCTCAACCTGATATGTCAAAGGCCTAGTTGGCCAGACCAAGATGAACTTTCCCTTGTCTTAATTAAACAGACAATGCAGAACTTATCCATGATGGTATCACAGTCGGCGAAGACGGGTATAGTAATGATGCGACGGATATTGGGAGGAAACATTCGGTGATTCGGGAGCACCACGTCAGTAGCTGACGGGGCGTGTACTCCCGTACAGAGTACGTTACTGGATAGTGCTACAAATCGTGCTTAGATATTTTAACAAGTGAATCTTGTTCAAGTAATCGAGGATTCGCTAGCGGTCTTCAAATCGTTTCACTTAGATATTTAAACAAATGAACCATCCCAACTCAAGTAATCCCCCCCACCTCCCTCTTCCATATTAGGGATTCACTAGCTTGGTCTTGCTTACTTTGTGAATTGGTTCTATAAATTAAGCTTGGGGTGAATGGTTACAAGCTAACCGCTCCTCCGGATGATCGACTACAATGAGTGCTTTTCAACAAAGGAATAATAGGTTGGTTAACGCAATTCGATTTCAAACGCAAATCATGCAATAACCGATACTAATCATGTTAAGACGTGCATGCGAGTTGTTTTAAAATAAAACCCCACTCAAAAAATTAGTGTGTTGTGAAATAGTTAATATATCATAATTAGTTTATAATACATTTGTTTAAGCTTTTGAGTAAAGGTGGATTTCACCGGATATGTTAATAAGCTTGGACTTAATCTCTCTTTTGGCAATCTTCCCGAGTGAAGGTATTGAATTTCTACTACGCACTTGCGCACTCCCAACATTACAGTGTTCCTATATATGCGGTTTGCTCTTGTCTGCGGTGGATTTTATAAGTTTCCTAGGCAGACAAAATTAGTGCATACCAATTCGATAAGCGAGCTCTTCGCCATTAAGGGAATATTTGTCGGGGGGCGACGCGATTCGAAGCCAAGGAATAGTGATCCTAGGAGGAGCATCGGACGGAATTCCAGGTTCGATGTTTCGACTCTTAAAACGACTATAGACACCCATAAAAGCATCACGCTTTGGTTACATCTACATGTACTATTGTCCCCGTCGATCGTCAACCACTTTCGGCCTAATTTCGTCGATCATGCACGAAGCGCTTTCCAAACTACGGAAAAATAATTTGATTCTCCGATCAGGAGAGCCAACCACCGCTCCTAGTCACCTGCCCGCGAAGCAAAAAGCGCCCTTGAAGCTCAAGAAAATGGTCTCTATGCCACTTGCTTATACCCGGTCTTTTTCTCGTTCGGTCCAATTGGTTGGAGACTATTTATTCTCTATCGCTACTTAGATATCAATTATTGCACTTTGGTCGTTAATTAATTGACAAATTATTGCTTCAGCAGAAATCCGAGGGGTATTTTTGGGCCTCAAGGGAAGCGACCAACTTCAAAAGCTCGTGCAAGTGCGGCATATGTTGCGAAAATTACCAGGAAATCTTACATCTATAATACGGATATCAATCTAATCTTAAACTTTTCAATGTGACTATTTTTCCATGCCACGTAAGATGACATTAGTAATTTCAGACATAAAAAAAGGCCACAAAGGCTACATTGGCTAATTGTTCAAATATTTCAAAGAAATTATTAGTCAAATTGAAAATATCAAGATTGAATTGGCATCCACTTAATAGGTTTATAATTTTTTTTTATTTAGTCTTCTCTTTATATGTTGCTACCACTCGAGATTTTTTTTTGCACAAAATAGAAGATATTTCGGGACTTACTTTAGCCCACTGTAGTCGAAATACAAATAAGGTGGCCGATTGGTTAGCCAAAGCCCAACGAATGGGCTATCTCCCTAGAAACTGGGTAAATAACCCCCTGCTCTTTTGGACTTGTTATATGCTGATGCTAGCGATGTATTTGCTAAGAACTTAACCTAGTAATGGAATTCCGCTTGTTTGTTAAAAAAAAAAAAAAATCTACCACTCGAGATTAATTGGTCTTCTTCGCATCTAATTATTTCAAACAATTGAATCTCAACACTAATGCTTAGAAACACAAGGTGAGCATGAAGCAATTTTAAAATAATTTGGAGAAATGATCAAACCAACATTCATATTCTAAGTGCATCGATCAAAAATTTAGGGACGACATCTCATGCTAGATGAAAGTTTAGAGACTACTTACAATATTGTCAGTTGGTCAAATGAAATAGGTCTTTTGATTTCACTTGGTCATGGTCTACGAATAATTCTGCTTATGTATACACTACACGTATCATGAAAAATCTTAAATTAGTACACCTAAAATAAATTTACCCTCAAAGTAATTTTTTTAACCATGGAGAACTTCAAATCTATAAATTAACCATGGAGAACTTCAAATCTATAAACTTATGATAAATTTACCATAACTAATTTTTTAACCGCCAAAAGTCTTAAACTGATACAATTGTGATAAACTTACTCTATGTTAATTTCTGTTAAATTGGATTAATACCAAAAAAATCCACAAACTAGTATACATGTGGCAAAGGGAGAGTGAAAATTCAAAATAATAAATTCGTCAATTGCCACATATTATATAACTTACCAGTTTGATGGTTAAATCTAACTTAAATTAATTGAGGTAAATTTATCATATATGTACTATTTTGTGGCTTTTGTAGTCAAAAAATTAATTTAGAATTAATTTATCACAAATATATCAGTTCGAAAATTTTTTGGAGTACTAACCGAAAATGAAATAAAATGGTGTAAAATGACCATCGAGTCCCGGACAATTCCCCTCCAAGCACAACCAACCTTCTGTCCCGACATATCGTCGTCATCCCCGAACGTCCACGTCTTTCCCTCCATCTCCCTGTGCGCACGTCCGCCAGTCAGAGTTGCCACGAGGGAGAGAGAGCGATTGCGATAAAGCTCATTTCTCGCAGGAGCGGAGACCCAGAAGAGCCCCGTTCTTGAGTTCTCCATCGCCGTGCTTCGTCCGAATTATGTAAGTCGCGGCCGCGGCGTTGCTTCGAACGTACCCAGGAGCTTGCGCTGTTCGAGTTTGTTAGTGCGGTGAAGAATGTCAGTGTGTGTGTGTGTGTGTGTGTGTGTGTGGGATGCTAATGCAATCCTTTGTCCCTTTGCTTTTGGCTGTTGCCGAATGCAGGGAGGGAAGGTTGAAGCCGATGGATGCGGAGCAACTGAGGGAAAGCGCGCACAGGATGGTGGATTTCATTGCGGATTACTACAAGTCCATCGAGAGCTTCCCCGTCCTCAGCCAAGTCGAGGTTTCCGTTCATTCCCTTCCTCCTTCAGTTTGCATTTCCATGTTATAACTGATTGGACAGTCTGTGAGTGCGCGTGAGAGAGAGAGAGAGAGAGAGAGAGAGAGTCATGGTTACTACACCTGTGGAGTTTTTATTATGATTGTATAAGCATCTTTTAGTTTTCATAAATGGTGCTACTGCTGATGACAGATAGACTTCTATGTAAGTGATAGCAGTCCCAGAACTTCAGGTTAAAAGCGAGACGATTGGAAAATTTTTGCCTAGAAGTCTGGAAGGATGAAACTATATGGTTCTTTTTTCTTTTGCTTAGCATCAACAGACTTTGAAGTAGAGCCAGGGGGCGGGTGCATGGGAGCGGAGTTGCCCTTCCTGGACCCTAGGTCTCCATCGAATGCTAATCCGGTGCAGTGAAGGAGTGATTCTTTCTTAAACTGAAATGCCTATTGACTCATTTATCTGCACCACGAGTTGGCGTAAAATATTTGTTTCTTTCTCTAAGCACATCAGAGTTATACTAAGAAATTCTTTCTGGTTTCTCCATGCAGCCTGGCTACTTATGTAAACTTCTTCCAGACTCTGCACCTGACCATCCTGAATCATTGCAACAAGTTCTTGAAGGTGAGGTTCTCCTACTGCTCTTGTTTAGAAGGGTCAAACATGGGCAGTTGTTATTTTGTACTTGCAGCAACATTGTCACTTGCAATCCCAGATTACATGATTCGCAAAATTTCATGAGTATCTATCTTGTGCAGTCGAATGAATGTTTGCTGATTATATGTGTATAGAGGCAGACAGAGAGACCATGTAACATTTCCCATGGAATAGTTAGTTGAAGAGGCCGTTAATCTAAATCTAAGCAAAGTATCTTTCTCTCTATTACGTCATTGCAGATGTACAGGCAAAAATATTACCTGGGGTGACTCATTGGCAGAGTCCAAATTATTTTGCATATTATCCTTCCAACAGCAGTATTGCGGGTTTCATGGGAGAGATGCTCAGTGCTGGCCTCAACATAGTTGGCTTCAGTTGGATTACTTCTCCTGCTGCAACAGAACTTGAAATTATAGTTCTGGATTGGCTTGCTAAACTTCTCAATCTGCCTGATGACTTCCTTTCAACAGGTCAGTTTGTATGCCTAACAATCTTCATATCTCGCTCATGATGTTGCTGAAGAAGAAATCGAACAAACTTTTGCATCTTCTTTTGTTTCAATGTTATGGCATGAATAGTTTTCATTTGACATGTGAAGTGTACAATATTGTCAGAAGTTTTATGACAAGGTCTACATCCAATAAAAAGAAAGACATTCCCTGCCCTTCCTTATTTCATGTGATCAATGGGAAGCTAGAATTGCATGCCTTTTCTTTTCTCTGTTATGAGCTTACTTAGCATGAGCACTATAGTACAAAATATGGGATATCAGATGACTATAAGAATATTGGTGAACTTTTTTTTTTTAATCTCTGTTTGGTAACATGCTCTTGGGACCGCACTCATCTGAAATCGAGGAAATGACAATTTACTGCATTTTTCTCTTAATAATTATTTGGACTCAGGCAGATGAATCTTTTAACGAGTCAAAGAGATCAACTATCTTTCTGAATTGGTAAATGAAACTCGCAGAAATCACCCTTAAGTATCATGGAGAGTGGCTTTCCAGTCTATGTAATTGATGATTTCTGCTTTCTAAGGAAAGGAAAGTTGTTATCTTTTTCCAAAGTTATTTCAAAATGTTTGACAATAGTTAAGAATGAGCATCATTAACTTGATCATGCAGTGACTATAATGCATAACACTTTGAGAAATTCATATTCGGCATTTAAAGCTAATATTTTCATCTTTTAGAATTCTAAGACATGCGCCAAATATTTCAAAGCCTTCAGAGTTCCTCTTTCCAAAAGTCCAAAAAGCACATGCCATATTGGAATAGCTTACTGTCAAGTATGATGATGCAGGACCAGGTGGTGGAGTAATTCAGGGTACTGCAAGTGAAGCTGTTCTAGTAGTTCTATTGGCTGCTCGAGATAAGTTCTTAAACAGAGTAGAGAAAAGTTCTCTCGATAAGCTTGTTGTTTATTCTTCTGACCAGACCCACTCGGCCTTGCAAAAAGCATGTCAGGTACTCTTGCATGCACTCAATTTTATATCCCTGGGGATGACACTAGACAATTTTCCCATGAAAGAAGCCAGTAGCTAGTTCACCTAGGAGGACCTAATCTCTATGGTTCATTTACTAGTTAAAGTATTTGATTTACTAATTCATTAAGGACCTGCTTTTGGTCTTCAGCTGATATTTGATATTACAACACTGGATAGGAGGCTTTAGTGCTAAAACATGAATTGGTCAAACCGGGAGAGTAGATCTGTGAGCCATATTTTACTGGATTTGGTTAAATCTTTACAAGGATATCTCGTGTTTGGATTTAACAGGGAGGCCAAGAAATGTAGGGTTCAATATTTATGAAGTAAATGATTGGGTTTTTCCAAGACTTCTGAGGATAGCAGAAAACTTTTACTTTCAATTTTTAGTCTCTAATATTGATATTAAACTCTTGTACTTTTCTTTCAAAAAGTATGCTCAAACAATTAGAAGAGTGTTATCAATTTAATGTACTGGCTCAAATTTATAGAAAGTTAAACAAGAATATTATCTATGAAGGAAAGCTTTCTTAAGTTTCTACTGGATAGGATGATTTTCTGCATTCCTGTAAAGAGAGCTTTATAGCTTTGGGATATTCTATTTGATTAAACAAATTCATCCCTTTTTAAGTTGCTGGATTTCTATCCTCGGACCCTTGATGCCCTAAAATATTTTCACCTAAATGTTTCTTCTCCTTCGGCCTTATGCTGTTTAGATCTTTTGTTACTATTTTATTGGAAAATGAAACGACGTTGTGATTGTGAGTGGTGATGCAGAAGACATAGAAGGCATCTTCTGCCAAGCATACACCAAAAAATGGTAGAAGATGCAAAAACGATTCTCTAGATCATCTATTTTCCTACAAAAGACTATTTACTGGGCAGTCTATGAACTTGTAGTTCGTTGAGCATTTTGTTTCTCATGGCAGATAGGAGGTATTTCTCCAGAGAACTGCAGGGTTCTAAAAACAGATGCTTCTACCAATTATGCGCTCTCTCCCGATTTACTCAATGAAGTGATTTCTCAGGACATATCCACTGGTTTAGTTCCCTTCCTTTTGTGTGCTACAGTAAGAAGCTTGACATTAGTTCTTATGTTGCTTTTTGTCCATTGACTTCTCGATACAGCTACATATTAAGCTATGAAGTGTACTGTAGGCTGAGTCTCTATTGGGCTGGTCAAGATAGTAGAGAAACGTAACTTCAAAAAAATTGCTTTTTGTATGCTAATTAGGTCAATATTTCTGAAAAGCATGCTTTTCATATGCACAAATTGTATTTTGACAGCCATATAAGCCATATACAGTATCACCGTGAATTTGCAATGATATTACATGTTTGCTAATAGAACTATCGGTAGATGCAAAGATGAGTGTTTCATTGTGGAAGTTTTAACGGACTCTTCTTGTCCCTTGAGTCGACTTGGTATGCTGAAGTCTTTTTGATAAATCCTAACTGTTAGTTTTTATAGTGGTGACATGACTGAGGTGGGGGACAAGTTCTCCACTGGGCTTCTTACTATAAAGAAAATAGTACTGAAACTGCCAGATTTAGTATTCGAGGATGCATTCGTTATCAGTAAAAATTGTCTAAAATAAATAATGAGCAATTATTTAAAGGTTCAAAAATGTCGAATTGGCATAGTAGGTTATGGTAGACTATCAGATGGACTGCTTAGCATTTGTCTCAAACAGGAACATAACTCAAAAGACGTATACATGGAGTGAAGTAATTTGAAATCTCGACATCTTTTTTAGAATGCTTCCTTTTAGTTTTTTAGTTCTTTTGCATTCAAATACAGGCGTTGAATTCACAAAAGGAACAAGCTCTTTCATTTAGTCTGACTGGTTTTAGTTACTATCCTTTTACCACACAAAGTTTCATTTGTTGATTTTGGCTAGTGAATTCTATCTAATTCCGAATTTATTTCCTGTTTACATACACTAAAATATCTGTCAAGTTGAGAATCTTCAATTCATATTCAGGTTGGTACTACGTCTTCCTCAGCAGTTGACCCCTTACCTGCACTAGCAAAAGTAGCGAAGGTGATGCATCTGACTTTGAATGGCTATGTGTTTCTTATGAAGGTCTCCATTTTCGTTAAGTTGTTAAACCTGGTTTGAAATGCATTAAGGAATCCAGTATTATAACTTCTTTAAGCTTTACGTACCTTAAATGCTCAACTCACTGCCACATTCCAAGAGGTTAAACTTACTGCTCAAAGTTGACCCCATCATGCAACCTGTCTTCTAGTATATGAAGCAATTAAGAGCTAGCTTTTCCAAAATTCCTGGGGTCCATGAATTTATGCTGTGGAGGATGGCTTTAATAGACAATTGAATCCTGTTTTGTTAGACTAAGCTGCTTTTGGGTGAAGAATATGCCTTTTGGACAGAAGCCATTTCTTTGTCAAGCTTTTAACTTGGGATACTCTGCATTTCTTTTCTCAATTTGAATTTTTGCCTTGTAATTAGGTGAGAAATTTTTTGTTGAATGCAATTGCTTCTTTACTAAAGAATGGACACAGGACGCCATAAGGTGGTGCACTGTTAACCCGTTCCTTCACTCTTATTAACCTTTAGTTTCAATCCTTACTACCATCATTCGTTGAGGTAGCCAGTGTCAAATATATACTCCAAATTTCATGGTATTTTTTTGCTTATAATGAACTATCCATTTATCAAACATAAGTGTACTAGTGTTCTTGTGTTGTATGACAACTGAATAGATCAGGGTTCACTTGAGCAATGTTATATTCTTTTGCATTTGGTTGTATGACTGATTTATTGTATGACAAGTGCATATGTGAAGGAATTTTGTTAGAAAGTCCACCCCAAAAACTTAAGCTAATAGGTGGAGAAGACCAGAGCATTTAGGAATCGTTGCCAATAGATGTGGGATAATACTTCAACACCTTCACTCATGTGCAAGCCGGCAAGCTGGATTACAAGCTGCATGTGAAATTTTGACTGCGCACATTCACATGGAATTTTGACCATGCATATTAGCGAAAGGGATAGCACTAGCCCTAATATCATGTTAGAAAGTCTAATCCAAAAGCTTAAACTATAGGTCAAGGAGACCATATGAATATAAAGAGCACTTAAGACATGTTATCTATCGATGTGGGATAATACCTCAACAAATTTTATGAATTTTTTTAGAGAAATGGAATGTGGTTCCATATTGATGCTGCATATGCTGGAAGTGCTTGTATTTGTCCTGAATATCGGCCTTACATTGATGGTGTTGAAGAAGCTGATTCATTCAACATGAATGCACACAAGTGGTTTCTGACAAATTTTGATTGCTCCGCACTCTGGATAAAAGTAAGCCATATGCTGTCTTATTTGTCATCTGTTTATGAGATTGATGCTCCTTATCCTTGTTTTCGAGATGACTCTCCAACATGTCTATATCTTCATTTACACTGCCCTATTCTGTTTTATTATTTTGAACCATGCGAGCACGTCTAAATTCTGTAGTCAAAGTGAACTTGTCATGTTTAAATTTTCTTCCCTTGAGATTTTATTGGAGACATCCTTTGATATTATCCATGTTACTGCTTTAATGCAAAATTAGATGGCATGGAACAAGTCATTTGCATCGTGATCAGTGGCTAACCTGTGAGAAGATAGAGCATGCAACTCTTTGAGAACAACCTTGAATTTATTTTGTTTTTCTACTAATGCATTTTCTAGGGAATACTGTGTTTTCCACTCAAATGATCAGTCAGATTATAAATAGTGACAGGATTGACAAAGAGTTTTTTCTTATTTAGTTTTTCCAATTGAGAAGATATTTATTTGAATCCTTTTTATCATGAACTTTTGAGCTCCCAAGATTTATGATTCTCTGGCTCATCTTTTTTCTATAAGGATTCCTTTGTGTAGTTATCTCATGCTAATGCAACACCTCAACTGAGATTGATCTATCTTATGGATGAGTATATTTACAAAGTTCATTGGCAATTTTGGCATCTATGGAGCCACCCATTCCTTTGTTATATAATAGTAGGTGCATCTTCTGAATAGATAGATCTTGCCCCCATTGGGGAAGGAAAAACATTGGTAGCATCTTGCTTTCATTCCTCCTACAGATATAATCAAGCACTTTAAATTGATTGAAGTTGACATATACTCTGTACGAAACTCTGCCAGAGAGAGGAAAGTTATATGAGATAATAATGGGGAGCAATGTGAGAAATGTCACAAAGCTGATTAGAGAACCTGCAGCAAGTAGAAAGAGAGAAAGAAGGAAGAGAGAAGGAATAGAGAGAAGGAGGAGAAGGAGAACGTAAAAGAAACAAAGAGAGGGCTGTAGTTTTCCGTGTTAACAGAAACCCTACACCCATTGTATTTATATTGAATATAAACTGTATATGATAATAATACCCTTATGTAAGTAAAAAAGGAAATAAAACTCTGATAATAAAGGAACCTCAATTAAAGTAACTTAACAAGAAACATTGTTAACAAACAAGTAGCTTGTTTGTCTTGGCATGGGTCACTCAGGAAGATGACTGGCTGTGCATTTATGTGGGTGGTATAATTTTGTTATGAGGATTGAGGAATCACGATAAAATTTTACTTCCTATGACCAGGCCAATACTTTTGTTGCTAATACTTCTTGTACACAATTTGCTACACTGACCCATCAAGTTATTTTCCATTATCTGTAAACCATCGTTAAAGTTCCTTATTATGCACTCTTTAAGTCTTACCATTGGAATCCTTCTTGATTATTCTGCAGAAAAAACTCGCTTGTACAAAGTCTCGAAAGATATATGTGAATTTGCTGAGCTTTGACCTCCTCTATCATTATGGTTATTCAGTATCTAGGTGGAGTTTGGAGAGTGACATCCTCGAGGAACATTCTCTTAATTAAATAATGCAATTGCATGTCATTTGCCTTTATCTATTCTTTCAAATGCTTTTTGTTTTCTTTATCAGGACAGAAAGGCGTTGATTCAGGCCCTTTCTACCAATCCAGAGTTCTTAAAGAACAAGGTAACCTTTCATGATATTGATGTGTTACTATTTCCTTGAAGTTTCATGGAAAATTAGATATAGTATTAGCTCATCACAACCCTCTCTTTTTTCATTATTACGTTCTCCTTTATGCTGCAATTGTTTCCAGAACTTTTTCCCCCAACGTTAAGACACAAATGCAAAGATTCACAAGCATGTAGTCTACATGTTACATCTTGGCTAATTTTTTTTATTTCACTTGTCTTGCAAGAGAAAGGGAAATTGCTTTTTACTTCAGAAAAAATTGCATTTTCACCATTTATACTTGGAAATTTTTATGAGTAAGGTACAGATTAAGAGGATCTGCAATTCTTCTAGAACTAATTCGATTGAATAGCTCTTAGATATGTTTTTCACTACAATGTCCTCATGAGTTTTTGAAGCAACTACCATACGTCTTGTGAGACACTAAGGAGATTAGGTCTTTTCTTATATCATCTCTAGGACTATGGCATTTGGCGTTTTGCACAAATATGAATTCTTTTAGTCTTGCATTTTCCTGATTTCAGTAGAATCTATATTCTTCTGGAACTGTTGTGCTCACTACAAGATGGATAAGACAGTATTACATATATCTTATCTCTATTGAGCCATCTGTCTTAAATGTTAGTAGTGCTGCATAGAATTAATTTGAACTGGAAAATGTGGAAGCATCTTTTTTGTCCTATTTTATGGCAGACAAGACTATCTGCAGGCATCACAATCAAACATGGTTGTGGACTACAGAGACTGGCAAATTCCTCTTGGGCGTCGTTTTAGGTGGATTTTCTCGACATTTTTGCAACAAGTGCTTGGTTGTGTGATGTGCCCATGGGACTGCAAGGATCATTCATGTTATAATTTCTTAGTTTTTTGCCTGTCAGTATATGTATCACATTGTATTGATTTCTTTTGTTCTTCATAGATCACTGAAACTTTGGATGGTTTTGCGGCTGTATGGTGTACAAAATCTTCAGCAGTACATTAGAAACCACATTGAGCTGGCCAGACAGTTTGAAGATCTTGTCAGCCAAGACCCTAGATTTGAGGTAATCGTTTGTCTGGTTACTAGCGAATGTTTTTCTCAAAGAGTGTGGTTTGTGTTCCTTGACTAATCTGACACCGTCTATGCATGTCAAAGCCAGACCTCAATATGTATGCATATTTGCACACTATGGAGAGAGAGAGAGGAGAGAGAGTATTATCTCTAAGGCTTAATGTTTTACTAAGTATAATATTTCTTTATTACATTGTACAAGCAGGTTGTCACCCCTCGGATATTTTCATTGGTCTGTTTCCATCTTCTCTCTCCTGACAATGATGGAGATAAAGGAAATAAATTGAACCGTGATCTATTAGATACAGTAAACTCTACTGGGAAAATCTTCATTTCTCACACTGTAAGTTCACTGGTTTCGTTGCACCATCCAAAAATAAGAGCACCTTTCAGCATTCATGCTTCCACGTAAAGATCAGATACCATCTTACATATCGTAATGATGCAGGTTCTCTCGGGTACATACATCTTACGCTTTGCAGTTGGGGCTCCATTGACAGAAGAGAGACATGTTAATGAAGCATGGAAGGTTCTGCAGGACGAGGCATCTAAGCTGCTGGCTACTATTCAAAATAACTAAGATGTATTTGTGCCATGTATAATCTCAGTATCGATTCCATTTTTGCAGAGACCACAAGGCTTCTCTTTTACAGGGAGAAAATTCATCAAGCAATTTGCTTAGACATGATATATCCCGGTTGCAGTCCGCAGGTAGCCAAAAGTGCAAGAAAAAGGTTATTTTGTTTATGCGAATCTGAAGCACTTACAATCTTTTAACGATCGACCGGCCTCAATAGAACAGGATCAGTGCATGAACTGCATAGCTACTAGTAGTACAATCCTTGTATCCATTGAGGATGTGAATGATTAGGGAAAGAAGTTTGAGTTTGATTGTCCAGTCAGGTTCAACCTCTGAGTTAGGTCTTGAAAACCATTTCCCGCAACATTCCCTAGTATAGAAAATCATGAAATCCGAGGGAAAAAGAAAATCATAGAAAAGAGGGACAGGCAGAAGAGGCAATAAGCAAATAAATGAATTCTGTTCTCACGAAAATGAACTAGAGATTTCCATTCCTGATGGGCTGGGTTTGCCTATATCTGCATTTCTCTCTGTCAGCCATTACCAATGTTGAGATCTCTAGGCTCAATAAAAAGTGAACACAGGCCTAGTTGGCCCGACCAAGATGTACTTTCTTTTGTCTTGACCAAACAAGTAATGGACCTCTTGGTCCCTCATATCGTAGTTGAATTAGAAGGTGATAACAGGTGAAGTCGAGTCGAGCAATGCTACGGATACTAAGATCGCATCATGAAATGCGCTTACCAAACAGTACGGTGCGGGAAATTGTAGTTAGGTATTCGAAGGAGTGAATCAAGTTCAAGGATTTAGGAACTTGCAAGCTTATGTTCTTTGTAAACTGATTCTATAAATTATCTTAGGCACCTCTAATGAGAATTGATGAGACTCATCCCGTCTGATCTTTAGGGTGTTGGGGGTATGAGCTAACCGCCGAGCAACGACCACGAGCGCTTTCTCCTTAACGAAAGTCAACAAGACATAACATATCATACAATAAGCAATACCTAACGGCATATCTAATGAGATTTTTTTTTTTTTGACATTATAAATTTTGTTTCGACGATTGCAAATCTGACGATGGTACTTCCCCAATAATTGTGTTTTATTAACTCCATACTATGTAAAATGTGAAATGCTTTCCTCCATTCACTCAATATGGGGGATGGGTACTCTTAACTCTACTCTAGACTCTAGTTGAATTTGGCCCTTCTTGACATGTCACGTTTATCTTTCTTTGTTGCCTTTCATTTGGGAGGGCATCTGGAACAAACTTCGTCACCGAGTGAAGTTCTTGCACGTGAGAAACAAGAACTACCCTTGAATTTGGAAGCTTATGTCTGGTGGAATCTGCATATTGCCCTACAATCCGTCCTCACCAATCATCTTATACAAAATATCAGGTCCGACGGACCTCGAAATATCGGGTCCGACGGACCTCGAGATTCGAGAATCTGCCACTGTTTTTGTCAAGTAGAGATTATCTTATCAGCTGCATTTTGTCCGAGCTGCTATCGCCATATTCCTGTGATTTGCTAGGAGCAAGGGATCGAGACTTGTCTGTGAGACAAGCGCAGAGAGGCCGTACGAAATGATGGTGGCGATAGAACGGAAACCGAAAGCCAAAGCCGGGGTGGACGGTGACCAGAGATGAATCTAAGGTGGAAGATGAGTCACCAAGTGGAAGCTGAGGGAGTTGTTTTTATTCTCATAAATGAAGTGGAGCACCAAGAGAATAAATGCAACGTGACCAAAAGATAAAACAACAAAATAGTATTATTATGATTATTCCAATGTCACGAGCGAAAGCCAAGGAGAAGCCTCCTAGTACATCAGAATTATTTGATTATTTTTTATATGTTATTCTTTTGATGTATTCGTTGATGTTGAGAGATTCTGAAATTAGACCCTCCTTCCACCAAAAAAGAGAGGCAGGCAGGCATGCATGCAAAAAGCGCATATGTATCATTCCTCCGAAGCTTGCTCTTCAGCTTTTATGCGAGATATTTTCTTCGGTAAAAGAAAAAAAAAACGAATGGTCTCGTCAAGACGATATTTGACAGCAATCATGTCAACATCGTAAGCATCATAAGATAATGTGACATAGGACGATCTGCACTACTTTGACATAATTGCAATATGACATTTACATGGAATATCTTTTGTTTTATCCAATACCATATTCGCCCAAGGATGTGGCTGAACCACAATGCAATTGATTCTCAGGTCGTTCTAGAGCATAACTTTTTGAGTCACCTGCGATCAATCTTAGTCTTAATCACACGGTCATCAGAAGATAAAAAGCCAGATTCGATAACGAGATTTTAGGACCTATAATATATCTTATGCAGAAGAATACAATCAAAATTTCCACAAGATTAATATACAGGCATAAAGGTCTCGAAACCTTTCTAGTTAAAATAGTTAAACCTTTATTTAGTGCAAGAATCTCAATTAAAGGTTCCAAGTAGCTATACTTTAAACTTGCCACTTTAATAATATAATCGGATATACCGCAAATATACTAACTTTCAACAAGAAGATCGGTATTGCCAATGGAACCGATAATGGTACAAGCCATGGATATTGAGGTCCAATGCATTAAGTACCATGCAAGGGAATCTCTTTTATCCACAGAGTAGGATGGATATCTTGGTGTTTTGCTTGTCTTCCTCAAATTTGGCAATGAAGGTACCGCGCAATAGAAGATCAGTGAGATATTCCTAGGAAGTGCTTTTGGAATATGTGCTTTTTCCCAAGGTCCTAAGGAATAGTTCGATGCATACACGGTGATGGAGAATCTGGTTCTGATGCATGGTCAGTGTCCATTTGATAATTATGTATTGGATTCTGAGAATGTACCAAGTTGCTGCCTTACGACTACGAGGCCACCATCTGTCTTTCTCTCTTCCACGAGGTACATATATGTATATATCGGACAGAATTGATTGGTTTTTTGGAATAATTTAGGTACTTCTCTTTACTGAGATGTTAAGAGAAAAAGACAGGTCTTGATGATGTATGTAAGTTTTTGAGTTGTGGCCGTAATACGAAGGTAATGATTCTCAAAATACTGTTTCATTAAGTACTCTTTTGGAGGGCATCATGATCCATATGACTTCCGATGGAGTCGTCGGAAGCCTTGTCGAACCTGTCGGTGTAGAGATTCAAGGTTGGGCAGTAGGCGCGGCGGGTCCACGAGATAGAGTCGTCTAGCTCAAGATCGAGGCAACCGCTAACACGGACGTCATGCTTTGCCTCACGAACCAAGGATAGAGATATAGTAGTGAGCTTGTTACACCACAAAACCATGCAGCATTAGGTCACCCAATAATAACTAATTTAACTCTATTTAAATAACTGATACCCAAAAGAGAATTTTCTTATCAATTGCAAACTTAATAACTCGTACCCGAGTCCCTGAATTATTAAAAAATAAATAATAAAAAAAATATTTTTGAGTCTCAGAAAAAAAGGGTCACAAATTTCACAAATGCCATGTATTGTGATCAACTCTATCCGTCATGTCAAATATATGATTAATGGGTACAACATTTATTTAGAATTATTCAAATTTTTATAGCTAATTATCGTGGTTAGGATCCTCTTGAGCGTGAAATGCGAATTACACGATCACTATTGAAATTATGGACATGTGCGCTTGAAGTTATAACGATGCAAGCCGATTGTCGCCACCGACATCCGACCAGATGAAAAATTGCATTATCATAGCCCCCCCCAAAAAAAAAAACTTAATACTTATTGCTATATAGAAGGAGGTTATACAATGAGAATGACTAGCCACGTAGAGGGGGGACGACCACCACAGACGGTCTGCATGTTAAGCACATGCCTGCATATATTGGACACTTCATGCGTTGCACAGAGAGAGAAAGATGGAGACAGAGCGGCGTCGCCATGTGAGCGATTCGGCCGTATGCGTTTGGAACGGCCTGCCGTCTCTCGCCGAAGCTGTGGACACAGGTGGAGAGATTTAGAGAGCGCTTCGCACGGAAACGACAGCAACCCAGCAACGCGACACCCCCCCATCTCCAGTGCACATTACAGCTCACAAGTGTGCTATTCCGTGCTTTTGCCAGTCCAATCCGCCCACCACATTCTGGCATGCATCGATAAACAAATCACGTAAATACATGAATGAATAGACAAATGAGTAAAGTTGTCCGAAAGGGATAGAAAGGTTGGGCACGACACCTGCAGAAACATTATTTTACATGGTTTTGTTCAGTAGATTTTCTTAGAAATTGAATAGGGTTTTCTTTTTCTGCTGTTCGCATGGTGATTTTCTCTTACATTTTGTGTATAGCGGAGAAATTAGGAGACCACTCTTGCAGTTCACGTGCAAGGTCCGTGCAGGCCCGACTCTTAGAAAGTCTGAAGAGAAAAATTTTAATCGCGTAGGTAAAGAGCATATGAATCTGGTAAAAAAGTAATGCGGAATATTTCAACAACAATAACAACAAAAGGATTAGTACCCATATGAATTAATATCTGTAATCGAAATATGAATCGCTGACTCCTTCCTTGTATTTTTTTAATTATCCGATATCAACTACTTCACCCGATGGATTTTATAAATATAATATGATTTCGGAATTTAGCGCCGATATCTCTCGAATGACAAACCAAGTACACCGAGCTTGCAATGTCTTTGTCACTGAGTCAAGAGTTGTGTCATTTTAACAAAGGCACACGAGTTTTGTCGATTTTTGTTAAGATAATGTAGGATTGTACCCTTGATTTTAAAAGTTAGTATGTATTTAATGTAGCCATTTCGACATTGCAAGCCTTATGCTGAGTCATTAGTGGACCACTTCATGGAAAAGTTTCCCTTTTCTTGTTGGGAATCCACAAAAGATGAGCAATTATCAAATTATATATCAGAAAACAGCGTGCTCTGTCTAGAACAAAGCTTGAATATGCTGTCCAGCATGCATTACTTTTAACCTTAGTGGAATTTAATGAAAGAAAAAAGATCCACTTAAAATAAAAATGAGACAAAGAAGAAAAAGAAAAGCTTTTATTCTTCTCTGAATTCCTCAACGAGTTCCTTCATCATCGAGCAACATAACAACTCCTGTGGGTCTAAGTGAAATCCCAAAGAGGAATTCCATTTTTATCTTACATCAGGCATTATACCGATTATATTATATTATTCCATGGTTGAATCTTTATATGCTTTCTTTATCTCCAAACCAACTTGTCCCGATATGCTTTTGATGTGTGTTCCACCAACATGGGATATCCGCAAGATAATCGCGCGCACAAATTTCTCTAAAGAAAAAACGGAGGAGCATCATCATAGGTTTCTTGGAATTTGGGGGATTTTGTCTGAGAATTTGTGATAAGGTGGTTCATATTCTTTTCGATAAGGGGCATCCTCCGACTTCACAGTAATGATGGTGTCGCCCATCTTTAAGGTTTGGTACCCGGCCAAAGACTATTGGCAACTTGCCGACTTTCGGGCACACTCCATTCTAAGAAAATGGAGAAATGCGCACCTGATATATGAATTTTAGTCGAACGTGAATGGTGAAGAAAAAAAGTTACGTGTTGATTATATAATATATATATATATATATATATATATATTCATTCATCATGTGGAATATTTGAAATCCTTAATTTTTTTCCTTTCCTTTTCTAAAGTAGACCAATAAAGGGATTCATATCAAGGATTCATATGCTGATTGATTATTTTTTAAAATCCAACTTTGTATATAATAATTCAGGGTACAAAAGGATCTGTTGGACTAAACTAAACTAGCTGGTTCTAGGTAATGTTGAAAAGCGCCGGTCTAGTTCGTAATATCATAAAATTGAAACCGGTGAATTTTGATCCGATTCCTGATTTTAGGTTTAGAACGACCCACCTAAATTGAATTGATTTTTTTCTTGAAGAGAGGGAAGAGTAAAAAACATGAAGGTTTAGCCTCATCCGTTCCACAAACAAGAAAATAGATATGGATGTGAATGATGGAGACTCTGGAAAATAGATATAGATGTGAAGAATGGAGACAAAGAAAAAGAGATGATGCTCTTGAAAGGACTCGAGAAATAGGAAAGGAGATTCCAAGAAGATCGAGGCTTGAGCAACTTCTAAGAGACACTCTCGGAAAGATGAAGCAATTTGGAAGAACTGATAGGATTCGCATGAACGACCTTAATTTCGTGACTTGAATATTTCTCAAATTATGCCAATCCTAGAGATTGCCATTTATGATCGGGTTAATCTCATAAAAAAGGCTGACCTTTATCCCCGTTGATGTCAACACTCCAAAGTCTCTTTCATCTCACTAATATCTAAAACATGTATCAATCACTTAAAAATATCTTCCGTCATGTTTCCGTCCACAATTACTATAGAGGGCCCTACTCTGTTTGTTAGGATGGCTGTGATTGAAGTTCATTTTCCAGGTCATTAATAGTATTTCAAAAGTGTCGGTTTTTCTTTTTTTTTTTTTTTTTTTTTTGGTGGGGACCTTTAAGGTTTGACGAGTTGTCATTAGCTAAATGGTTAGCAACCAAATTCTAGGTTCTAAGCTAATCTCTATCAAACATTGAGAGGATTATGTGGCTAGCTCGGGATTTCGTTCAACACCTACCAGATCTCTCTCTCTCTCTCTCTCTCTCTCTCTGCTTTCTCATTCTCTCTCTCTCTAATATTATTATAATTGGCTGCTTTCTCATGGCCCCATGTGGCAAAATTCCTGCAGTTTTCATTCAATGTTCGACAACTCAAACTCGAGATACTGAACTGATAAGTCGATTGAAAGATACTATGCGTAGCATAAGTCGATCTAGCAGGAGATTCTTTCAAATTTCCGCCGTCTTACCCTAAGCACAAAATACTACTATACTTATGTCATGCTCTATGATTCTCCCATACCGGTGAACCCTTGAGGAGCAAAGCTTGGGATTATCGAGTGAAGAATGAGGATGTAGAGATGATGAACTCAATTAGCTTGTGGGAGTTGCGTCAAGATGGTTGATGTTAGAAGTTCTAGGATAAAATAATTATATTACTTAGAAACTCTGAAGGCGGGGTTAGCCTCCCATGCACAAATTGGTTGGGAGGTGATGCCGCTCTCCTAATGAGGTCATGGCAAGTCGAAACCAGTTATTAAACCTAAAGAGATATGTTGTTTCATTCGATGGACTAAACGCTCGAAGCCAAACTAAGTGTGGTACGACCTCATATAAAGAAGCTACTCGCCATATTGTTCATTGTAACAACTATAAAAGGAAGACTAGTCTGGGCGTCGCATGGGTCATTTTGTGGCCCAGGAACTATCGACTCACGACAAATGGTATCAGACTAAGGATCCCTCCAATAGGTGGGTGATTCAAGGAAAAGCCTATGGTCTTCCCGATCCTATGAGGATGGAGAGTGATTGCCGAGGCCAGAGCGGCTCAAACAATGTGCGGCTCTCATCTAGCTTCTAGGATGGCAATAGGGGGCATAGGAAGGAACCAAATTGCTCGCTGAATGGAGATAACGTTCATCGATCAATGGGCGAATCTTAAGAGGAGGTCTGCGATCACGTTTCCACCAAGGGGGACCCTCAATTGGCTTGCAGAGATCAGAATGAGCTTAGTAGGCAAAAGAATGTGCCGCCACTAGGGTGTAGTTGGCTAGGTGTGTCACACTTGTTGGGGAGCACAAATGACTAGAGATTCGCGAATGGCTTTGATTGGGGGAAGCAAGCAATAAAGCGGGTGCCCTATTCTATTGGCCGAGCGTTGCCATCTATGTAAGTCTTGGGGAGTGGCATTGATGGTTAGGGAAACTTAGGGAACCGAGACGAACAGCCGCAACGAGCACATTGTGGAATTGAGTGGTGGAGTTCGTCATGGACCATGATTCTCCCATACCCGTGAACCCTTGGGAGCAAAGTTTGGGGTTATCGAGTGAAGAGTGAGGATGTAAAGAAGATGAACTCAACCATTCGTGGGAGTGGCATCAGGACAGTTGATGTTAGGAATTCTAAGATAGAAGAATTATATTACTTAGAATCTGTGAAGGCAGGGTTGGCCTCTCGTGCACAAACTAATCGAGCTATTGCCGCTCTCCTGATGAGGTCATAGCAGGCCAAAACTAGTCGTTGAGCCTAAAAGAGATTTGTCGTTTCTCTCGATGGACTAGATGCCCGATTGTTATTCGCCGTATTGTTCATTGAAACAACTATAGAAGAGAGGCTAGCCTGGCGAATTCTACTCATCAAGTGCCGCACGGGTTATTCCACGGTCGAGGAACTACTGACCCGTGACACTTACCTATCGGTGGGGGAAGTCTACCTTCCCCCGACAACCCCCTATTCCTAAATGAATTTTTGTTCCCAACCTAGGTGAGAATATTTTTGAATTTTACGTGTCGGAGTTGAGACGAAAGAGTTTGAGGATTTATTTAAGTCATAAATCTCCTTCTTCATTATTATAATTGGCTCTTTTCTCATGGCCACAAGTGGCAAAAATCCTGCGGTTTCCGTTCAATGTTCAACAACTCAAAGCCACCTACCCCTCGCCAACCATTTGCCATCCTTTAATTTTCTTTTCTTTTTTTAATGAATACTTGTTTTGTAATTAATCATAATTACCAATAATATCCATATTTACTGAAAATAAGTTGTGCACACGGAGCTAGCTTAATTTTTCGTAACCCCAACAACAAGAGACAACGTCGAAACAGATTTCCATCTCCCACCTCGTGCTTCTTGAGACATGAAATCCGAATCAGCCTTACTAGCTAATTTTTTTTATTAAGAGGCAAGAACTTGCTAATTTTTTTATTAAGAAGCAAGAGCCTTACTTGCTAATTCAGTGTTTAGATTTGCATTTCTTTTTTGAGTATGAAACCCCAGATCTGTCAATCGTCATATTATCACACTACCCAATTTATTAATATCAAAACGATGAAAACCGATCGTATTTTCCTTTCATGATGAATTTGAATTGTTCCGCCATCCGTTAACATATTGTAACATGGCTTGTGGATTGTATCCAATAAATTTTTCTTCAGAGGAAAATTAGGAAAATCTGCAATATTGGATAGTTTACACACAAATTATCATATAGATCGATGGGTTTTATAAGGCAATATTCTGGAGGAGAAAGAGCATGAGAATTTCCCCATCATATTCCCATGCAAATAGAGAGAGAGAGAGAGATTGCTTTACGCTGGTCCAATTTAGGGCCACGTCGCATTGGATCGACAGCGATAGTCAAACCTACCAATACGAACGATTGAAACCTCTACGTACAGCGAAATTTTCCTCCTTTTTTTTTTTTCCATCCTAACTCTTTTCCTAGAAAAGAAGGAAAAAAAAATTACAAAAAAAAACAGAGGTCAAAGGAATGTCGGGACCGGAGGTTGAGATCAGGTGGACGAATCAAATTACGAATTAACTTCTTTTAATTATTCATTAGCGACGCATATAGGTCAAGATTACGTCTTCTTCGTGGGGTATTTTTGACTTTCTAAATAGAAATTCGATTTCCCCTTTTCCAGATTTTGGCTTTGATTTAGCCAATTTCTCTCTCTCGATCTCTCTCCTCAAAGTCGTGCTCAGTCGACATTGGGCTAGTGGTCGGCTTTTCTCTTTCCTGATTTCAGGATATCTTGATTATTAAATTTCCAAACAAACTATAGAATAGTAGGTATGCCAAAAGCATCCTCAACTGTCGTGCTTGGAGAGGATGACTGTCGGTAAGGAGGTCATTAAGCTTGACATGGCCCCCATTGATCGGCCTTTCTCTTTCTCCATTTCGGGATATCTTGATTATTTAATTTTTCAAGAAAAAGAGATATAGAATGGTAGTTATGCCAAAAGGCTCATACATAGTATATGGATAATTATTTAAAAGTCTTAAATCCATTACACTCGTGTCGATTCAACATTACCATTTTAATTTGGTCAATTTAATCATAAATTTTTTTATGTTTTATCAATGTAATCCGTCGACTAATTTTAGCTGAAAATTACTTACAATTTTAAATTTTATTATTATTTTTTCCATTTTCCTTCCTTTTCTTTTCCTTGGCCGGTAAGGATCGCCGAAACTTGCCAGCCACGACAAGGCTGCCAAGTGGCTAGCGAGCTCCAACAACTCTTGCACAATCACTGTGAAAAAAAAAACAAAAAAAAAAAAAAAAAAGAAAAAAAAATAAGAAAAGAAAATGTATAAAAAAATCGAAAAATAATAAATTTTTGTCGTGTTACGTCCAACACCCACTTTTGGCCAAAAGTGATCTAATGGACTATATTAGTGAATTTTTATAAGATTTAGCATTAAATTGGCTAAATTAAAATGCTTGTGATTAAGTTTGCACAAGAGTCAATAGGAGTATGATTTTTTTTAAAAATATTTTTCCCATAGTACATGGGCGGCTCCCACCTTTTTGGGTCAATCTTGGTGGTCAATTGGCCAAATATTTCCGATCGATGAGCCGTCCATAATTGCAATTTTTGACACCAAATAAAACCATATTATTCAAGCGGAGCACCCAAGAAAATTTTGTACTTTTTATTCTCGAAACTTGATGTTATTACTTTACAGGATAAAATTAAGTACGGGGGATCTTTGTCATCATATCCATAAACCCACGTGACTTTGCTTCTTACCTTGCCATTTAATCCTCGAACTTTACTTATATGAGAAGTTCAGCGAATTTATTTTTTATGTTGCTTCCAATATTCGTATTTTTAAAAGACACGCTACACATCCTGAGAATCTCTTATTTTCTCTCTAAGTTTCCATTCCCGCAAAAGTAAGAATTAAATTTCCTTTTCTTTTCTTTTTTCCCTTCTTTACAATCAAATTGAATTACAAAGATGGGAGATCTAAATGGTAAGAAATAAAATAGAATAGTATTTTATATTCACTATTTCTTTTTTAATGATCTATGAACGTGAAAAAGAATTGACCTTTGCTTTTAACATGTGGGTGTCTATCTCAAATTCTATGCAAATATTTCTTTCGTAATTTGTAACAGCCAATATACATTTTTTGTTGACTTTGTGAGCTAGTTTAGTGACTTAAGAAATAAACACGTACAAGTGAATTAAATACATGGCTAGAGTTCAATTATTCACAATGCGTTGACACGACTCCACAAGCTTCGGATCGCATTAATAGAGATTAGTAAGATATTTGGCCCCAATGTGATAATTACATGCCTGAGACGAGTTTTCTCGTGAAAAAAAATGTATACACCAAAAGTCTTAGAACATGAATTGCATAGTAAAAACATTCAACTTGTTTAATCAAAACTTAAAATTTATAAAATTTTGCAACTAATTTCTTTCGTTAGCTCCACCTATTTTGTTTAATAGGCAAAAATCTATGAATGGTTTATATTAACTATTACTTGATTTAGGCAAATAATTTTATTCTTGGCCCCCTCGCCAACATAGGTCTCTCTTTTCCACACATAATTTTATGAGCAAACTCTAATATTTCTTCTCAAATACAGATAGATCGAATCAATGACTCTTAAATATGGGATCTCACTTTACCACTAAATTATATCCAGTCGAGTCAGATTGTACTAGGTTTCCAACATTCATCAACAACGACGCCATCTCCCGGTCCGATCTAATTGCTCCAAACAAGGAAGCGCCTTCTCCCATAAATGGAAAAAAAAAAAAAAAAAGAGGAGGGAGGGGAGGAAATTTATCGAGCAAACACGCGGGCAACTTCCCCCTTCTCTCTTTTTGCCCCAAAGGCACGCCTAGGTTAGCTTGCAAAAAGGTAAAAGCCTCGAGAGACCGGTCGTGACTCGTGATGCTGTTGTTCCGCCCGCCTTTCTTCCTTTTTTTTTTTTTCTTTTTTTGTAATCTTTTGCTTTTGCCTTTTGGATGTCTTGGCGTTTCATAGAAAATGCCAAAGATTGATTGGGACGGCGATAAGTGGGGTAACTGATGTTGTTCAATCCCAGGATGAAAACAAATCGTCCGACTGTGCAGGCTGGCAGCGACTGACTTTTACCCCCCTCCTCTTTTCTTCGGTGGGGGATGGAAATGGCTGCATGCATATGACCTTTGCTGCTGATTCCGTCCTCATGACCTAATAATGCATTCCGGCCCCCGCCCATTTCGACCACCAAAAAAAAAAAAAATTGAAATTTCACTATATTTTTCAGTGCCCATTTGACCAAAAGCAAAACAAAATAAGATGGCAAAATAGTGAATATCAGGGTGATTTTTATTGGTGAAAGTGACCCTCAGAAAGCATGGCCATCATGGCTTGGGACTCGTGTCCTCGTCAATTCCCTCCACCCCCCATTATCCTAGCAAGGGCACAGGAATTTGATTCCCTAGATTATTTGACTAGAAAGGAGTTCGGAATTTCGACATCATTACGCGTATAAAAGAGTGAAATTCACGTGATTTGACAAGTCTTGACTAATTGAATTATGAGAATTTAATGGTCGACGAGAATAGGCTAATGTCTTCTCTTACGTACATATGGATTTTGCTTTCCATTTTACTTAAATTCACGAGTTTAATAGTAGGTTTCATAACATAAGGCTCACTCATTAGATAATATTCCTTCGGATTAAGAGAGTTGTATTACATTAATTGGTTTTTATACATCACTCTACTTGATGTAAAATATGTGGTTTACCTTTTCTCGAAAATCAACATGAGAAATTAGGAGAGCATGTTAGTATTTCAACTCTCGATTTATATCATATATCATGCTGGACAAACTATTTTTCCTTAAAGTCTGCTTTGTTAGGAAACGGCCGATGATATATGTATAGCATATCATTTAACACTTTTTTTTTATCTACTTTCCTAACTTACAATTTAGAGAGAGAGAGAGAGAGTTGAGGGATTACAGTATCTCAAGTGTGTTTCTTCCAGAAGGCATTGTTATCTTTTCATTAATGCATATCTACACAGAGATGCTAAGTTGTATTCTGGAAAATACAGGAGGAAAAATAATAAAATTATGGAAATTCAGAAGATTTTATGAGGGGGTTTTGCCAACATTCTAAAAACTCTTCCATCTTTTGAAGCTAAACTCTAAGCTCCACGCTTAAAATCTTGAAGCTGAGAACGTACTTAGTTTTTTTTTTTTTTTTTTTTTTTTTTGTCTTTTCTTTTGTCTCCAAATCTAATTTGGGAGTTTGTGTATGTGAATAAATTTCTACAGATCCTAGGTAGACGTAGAGACCAGTTCAGCCGTTCATCCAATCAATAGCTGCCAAAGAGGATGTCCTTGACCTATTTGAAATTAGGCTGCTTCTAGATCTAGGATCTTTACTCTCTTGATTTAGATTTAGGTCTAGATTTGGGAGTTCCTTAAGATGTTTTATATGTGTTCTTTTAACATATTGACATTGGTGTCTCTATACGACAATTGTAATTAGAATGTTGAACTTAGATGCGCACCACAAATCGTTTAAAAATGGAGTGAGGGATCTCGACGTATACTTATCACTAAATTTAGTGATCAGTCGTCAAATGTTCGTGATGATAGATTTATTCTCGAGGAACGAGAGTGTATTTGCATTCTAATGTTTGCTTTGTTCAATAATTATTTAGGATTTACTAGGTTTGAAAGCTTTTTATGTACCTCTCGAGAATTATTTTGAGAAATGAATTGAAATTTTCTTTTGACCAAAAAAAAAAAAAAGAAGAAGATTTTATGCAAATCATTCCATTTCTTAAATTCATGATTCAATAAATGCACTTAAGAATTTCTACAATTCCACGAAAAATCAATTCACCGTGTTAAAGTCATAGCCAAGTGCACTTATAACTCGATAATTCCATTTAGGGATTTCTACGGTTCCATGAAAAATCAATCCATTGTACTAAAGGCGCCGTCGGCACATCTTATCTACCTCCCCAAACAAAATAGCATATCTCATAAACACTTTCTAAACTTTCAGTGAACAACCAAGATCTATTCTTTTGTGATCCAACGGTCATGGATGTAAACACTATTAAAGGCGACTACCTCAGTGCATTTTATCATACCTTCCACACAAAGATATCGTATATCATAAAAACTTCAAAAATTTTAGGCAAACAATGACTATCTGTTCTTCTATGATCCAATGGTCACGGGCGCAAGGGTCGGATCCTGAAGAATTTATATAAATGTCCAATTCCCATCAATCTTTCCTCACATGGGCAATGATCGTACTTCAATAAATGGAGAACTTGTGTTCGAGACAGTCCTTGGATATCACATTCACATCGCAATCACAAAAAATATAGGGAAATATAAGTATGGGTAATATTCTCCATTCCATCTTGGATATCTTGCCAACATGCGCAAAACCGAAGTTATTCCTCATCTCGACCGACGACTGTCGATCGCCCATGACGCTATTGTATATATATATTCCATTCCGCAACAGCGAGATTGAGTCGCACCAGAGCTCGATAAAGGTGAAAGAAAAAAAAAACCCAAGAAGAGAGAAGGTCCAGGGAAGGAGAGCACTTCCAAGAAAATAAAAATTCGAACTTTACATGTCGCGTTCATGTGTGCAACGAGGAAGAGGAGAAGAAGGAGCTCTCCACCTTCCGTTCTTCGCAACTACCCTTCCATGGTAGCCATATAGCAAAGCATCGCACGGAAGTGGCAGTGCCCCCGCGCAAGGTACGTAAGCAAATTAGCATATTGTCGACAAACCACGCGTGAACGATATGGAATTTATCAATTATATCGCAATGATATTAGTCTCTTTCCTCTCTCCTCCGTTCTCTCTCTTCTTTCCTCTTTCCTATGAATATGCATTTTAGAGAGAGAGGGAGTTTGGCCTGCTGATTGTCGTCCCAATCTCTTTCCACATTGTTGCTTGTGTAGTGCAGCTGGAGAAAGCTTTTTCTCTCTGCAGCAAGCTCACCCCTCCTTTCCCTGGTGGGTCTATTGCATATCTTATTACAAGTCTTGCCTCGCCCATCACCACCTTGGCCAAGATTCAAATTTCTTCCTGCCATTATCAGAAATCGGGTCATTTTCCTGATTGGTTTCTTACGTTTTCGTGGTTTGTTTTGGTTCTTTTCGTTACGGGTTCTCTTCAGATTTGATTTGCGCTGTCTGGTTTGTTTGCCTGCTTCCTCTGCGTGCGGGAGTAATATTGCGAGAGATAGAGGAGAATCGAGGAGAGAGAGAGAGAGAGAGAGAGAAACGAGAGAGACAATAATTTTCTTTGTTTTTCTCTCTCACTGACCGTCTTTCTCCCTTCCCTTCGTGTTCCGTGCTGGTAAAAACCCGTTGGCGTCTTCTGCCCCTTCATGTGCAATGTGTCTTGAGATCCTGCCACCATGTAACGCAGCTGTTGCTCCTTCTCTGTAATCCCTCAGATGGTGAAATGCCCTCCTCACACCGATTCACTCCTCGTCCTCCTGGCTTAACTCGCCAATACAACGCCCACCGCCGTACTAGAATTGCCACTCCAGCTGCGGCTTCTGCATTCAATTCTCTCCGCCGCGGGCAGAGCTTATTCAAT
Organism: Eucalyptus tenuipes; assembly: GCA_014182365.1. NCBI lineage: Eukaryota > Viridiplantae > Streptophyta > Magnoliopsida > Myrtales > Myrtaceae > Eucalyptus > Eucalyptus tenuipes. The sequence goes on from CM024547.1 coordinate 11,107,192, forward strand.
GATGGGTGTCCCCTTTTGGCTCCATAAATTGGCTTCTCTGTCGTCAGCCGTCGCCCCGGGGTCGCCTCATGGTAATAATGCCCTGCTCTTGAGGACCATCCGGGGCTTGCCCGTGTTGGAGCTGTCCTCCGTTTGCATCAATTTGACGCTCTGTCTGGTGTTCCTCTTCGTCGTCTCCGTGAGGCAGATATCGGTCTGCATAGGCCGGATACGGATTGCCAAGGACGATTCTATCGCGGGTTCGAGCCCGATAAGCCGGAGCTTCGATGGGGAGATCTTCGTGGTTAAGATAGGTTACGGGTTCAAGCTATCGGTGCTTAGTTGTTTCTATGTGCTGTTTGTGCAAGTTCTGGTGTTGGGTTTTGATGGGACTGGCTTGATCAGAGAGGCCTCGAGTGGAAAGTCTGCGGATTGGTCCGGTCTTTGCTCGCCCGCGGCTCAATGTTTAGCTTGGTTCTTGCTGAGCTTCTCCGCTTTCCACTGTAAATTGAATGTGCCCGAGAAATTCCCTCCGTTGTTGAGGGTATGGTGGCTGGCCTCATTTTTTATTTGTTTGTTGACTCTGCATGCTGATGTGAGAGCATTCTTGGTAGAGGGCTCTGCGCATTGGAGTTCACATGTCGTGGCAAATTTCACTTGTGCCCCTGCTCTCGCTTTCCTTTGTTACGTTGCAGCTAAGGGTGATACTGGAGTGCAAACATGTAGAAATCCTGATATTAGGGAGCCATTGCTTCTCGAGGAAGAAGCTGGGTCTGCGAAAGTTACCCCGTACAGTGATGCCGGCTTGTTTAGTTTGGCCACTCTTTCTTGGCTGAACCCACTTCTTTCTATTGGTGCCAAGAGACCACTTGAGCTTAGGGACATCCCCCTTCTCGCCCCAAAGGATCGAGCCAAGACCAATTATAAGGTGTTAAAATCAAATTGGGAGAAACTGAAGGCTGAGAGTCCTTCGAAGCAGCCTTCCTTGGCTTGGGCGATACTCAAGTCATTTTGGAGAGAAGCAGCATGTAATGCCATTTTTGCTGGCTTGAACACTCTAGTTTCATACGTTGGTCCATTCTTGATAAGCTACTTCGTGGATTACCTTGTCGGAAAGGAGACTTTCCGTCATGAAGGTTACATTCTGGCCGGGATCTTCTTTGGTGCGAAGCTAGTGGAGACTTTAACGACCCGGCAATGGTATCTCGGGGTTGATATCCTGGGAATGCACGTGAGATCAGCTTTAACAGCAATGGTGTACCGAAAAGGCCTTCGGCTCTCTAGTGCTGCGAAGCAAAGCCATACCAGTGGGGAAATTGTTAACTACATGGCAGTAGATGTCCAGAGAGTTGGGGACTTCTCATGGTATCTCCATGACATATGGATGCTTCCAATGCAAATTGCTCTTGCCTTGGCTATTTTATATAAGAACGTTGGAATTGCTTCTGTTGCTGCTCTGGTTGCCACCATTGTGTCCATCATTGTCACCGTCCCAGTGGCTAGGATCCAAGAAGATTATCAAGATAAACTCATGGCTGCCAAGGATGATAGAATGAGGAAGACATCAGAATGTCTTAGGAACATGAGGATTCTCAAGTTGCAGGCTTGGGAGGACAGATATCGAGTTAAGCTGGAGGAGATGAGGAATGTTGAGTTCAAGTGGCTCCGCAAAGCACTCTATTCTCAAGCTTTTATCACATTCATATTTTGGAGCTCTCCCATATTTGTTGGTGCCGTCACTTTTGGTACTTCTATATTGATGTCTCAGCAGCTCACTGCTGGCAGTGTTCTTTCTGCATTGGCGACCTTCAGAATTCTCCAAGACCCTCTTAGAAATTTTCCAGACCTGGTGTCAATGATGGCTCAGACAAAAGTTTCACTTGACAGGATTTCTGGGTTCCTCCAGGATGAAGAATTGCAGGAGGACGCAACTATTGTCCTTCCACAAGGTACCACTAAGGTTGCTGTGGAAATAAAAAATGGCGAATTCTGCTGGGACCCCTCTTCCGCAAGACCAACTCTATCGGGAATTCAATTGAAAGTGGAAGCAGGGATGCGGGTGGCTGTCTGTGGCATGGTTGGCTCCGGAAAGTCAAGTTTTCTCTCCTGTATCCTCGGAGAGATTCCAAAAGTTGCCGGTGAAGTATGACTAGCTACTGATATTTCTAAGATTCTTTCAAATGCTCACATTATGTTGGAAACTTTTTGCTAATTGTCGCATGATGGATGATTTTTCAGGTCAGAATTTGTGGTTCTGCAGCTTATGTCTCTCAATCAGCTTGGATACAATCTGGAAATATTGAAGAGAACATTCTTTTCGGTAGCCCTATGGATAAAGCAAGATATAAAAGTGTGATCCATGCTTGTTCACTAAAGAAGGATTTGGAGCTCTTATCCCATGGAGATCAGACCATCATTGGTGATAGAGGCATAAATTTGAGTGGCGGGCAGAAGCAGCGAGTACAGCTTGCTCGGGCGCTCTATCAAGATGCGGACATTTATCTACTTGACGATCCATTCAGTGCGGTTGATGTGCATACAGGATCAGAGTTGTTTAAGGTTGAAATTCTCGAGTGCATTGCCTTTCCTTTGCTTTAAGCTGATGGATCTTTATTGAACATGTTGATCTCATTGCAGGAATACATTTTAACAGCACTAGCTACAAAGACTGTGATATTTGTGACCCATCAAGTTGAATTTTTGCCTGCTGCAGATATGATACTGGTAGGAAATTGTTGTTTAACTGTGTTTGTCTCTTCTCTAGGTTTTGCACTTAACTTTGTTACCATATAAAATTGCTTTAAAACTACTTTTAACTTTAAATTGTTTTACAAGAAGCTACAAGCCTTTTTTCCTGTGAGTGGGTTAAAACATCTTTCCTTTCGAGTGAAAAATACTTGTTTTGTGATTTCTCTTTCTTTATTGGGAAGGAGCAATAATAGCTTGTCGTCACTGGAGAAGGTTTGTTGAAGTACTTCCTGTGCTTGGTGGAAACGACATGGTTATTAGCATTTTATACATATTAGAATGTCAGCTCTTAATGGATTACCAATCATCACATTTATTTGTATGTTCATCTTTCTTTTCTGCAGGTCCTAAAGAGGGGCGCATCATTCAAGCTGGAGAATATGATGATCTTCTACAGGCAGGAACTGATTTTGAAACACTGGTCTCAGCTCACCATGAAGCAATTGGAGCATTAGACATTCCAAACCACTCATCAGAAGATTCAGATGAGAATTTGCCTGGCTCTGTCATACTTGGGAAAAAATGCAATGCAGGAGGCAATGACGTTGATATTTTGGCAAAAGAAGTACACGAGGGTATATCAGCCCCTGAACAGAAAGCAATCAAAGAGAAAAAGAAAGCAAAGCGGTCACGAAAAAAGCAGCTTGTTCAGGAAGAGGAAAGAGAGCGGGGACGAGTCAGTATGACAGTTTATCTCTCATATATGGCTGCTGCATATAAAGGCTTACTGATTCCACTTATAATTATTGCACAATCGTTATTTCAATTTCTTCAAATCGGAAGTAATTGGTGGATGGCTTGGGCAAATCCCCAAACAGAAGGAGACCAACCAAAAGTCAGACCCATGGTGCTCCTGATCGTTTATATGGCACTTGCTTTTGGGAGTTCTTGGTTTATATTTGTAAGGGCTGTTCTCGTGGCTACATTTGGGCTTGCTGCAGCTCAGAAGCTCTTCTCGAGGATGCTGACAAGTGTGTTTCGTGCTCCAATGTCTTTCTTTGACACTACACCAGCCGGACGGATTTTGAATCGTGTATGTTTCCTTTTCTTACAAGAAACTCGCATGCCTATTGACTGTTGTTATGTACATTCTAGAGAGTTAGACCTTGAGACTTGAGAGACTCTTCTGCTTGGTTATTACTGTTGGTGTATTTGCCGACTGATGAATGGGATTCATACTTTCTTTTTAGGTGTCGGTTGATCAAAGTGTCGTGGATCTTGACATTCCCTTTAGACTTGGTGGTTTCGCATCAACAACCATACAGCTTATTGGCATTGTATGCGTAATGGCTAAAGTTACCTGGCAAGTGATTCTTCTTGTCATCCCAATGGCGGCGGCTTGCTTGTGGATGCAGGTGACTTTGAGTTCTGCTTTAACATATTACGTACAACTTTTGTCTTATTTTTTGAGTACCAAACAGAGGAATGCAAAGTTATTTATATATGCTAGTCCAGTGGCCATTACAATTATAACCCTTTTCCTATGATGTTACAAGAATATGATGGCAAGAGAATTTTTGAGGCCTCAAAGAAATTGGATTGTTCAAAGTTGTCTTATGGTGGCATGAAATCTAAACAATATCTCAACCCAGGCCTACCTGGCACTGATCGACTTAACATATTGTTCTCTCCTGCTAAGTCCTAACCCTGTCGCACATTTTTGTGTTCTGAACATATGCGACTGACGTTGAGCTCATTTATATGATCTTTTTCTAAGAGAGGGGAACTCATGAGTAAATAACAGAAGCAGGTGAATTTTCCCTTGTTATTATTGTGATTATACATAGATAGGTTCAGATTTGGATGGCACCCCCTTTGTGCCAATTTGAATAGAAGTTCTTGTTCTTCTGAAGAAACAAGATTGAGCGATTGATGTCACTTTAACTGAAGAGTATCTGAATGCAGAAATACTACATGGCTTCATCAAGGGAACTTGTCCGTATTGTAAGCATCCAGAAATCTCCAATCATGCATCTGTTTGGGGAATCAATTGCTGGAGCCGCCACAATAAGAGGTTTTGGGCAAGAGAAGAGATTTATGAAGAGGAATCTTCATCTTCTTGACTGTTTTGGTCGCCCATTCTTTTATAGTATTGCAGCAATAGAGTGGCTTTGCCTTCGCATGGAATTACTCTCCACTTTCGTGTTCGCTTTTTGCATGATTCTACTAATCAGCTTTCCACATGGAACTATTGATCCTAGTAAGTATTGAATTTTTCTTCTTATCCCCAATTAATCTTACGTAGTTTTTGAAGATTTTCTTTTGGAGCATGTGTGGATCAGACAAAACAATGCTTTACTAGTGGTGGCTTGAGCACATTTTCAGCATCAACCGTTAAACCCTGTGGTGTCTTTGAACCAGTAAAATCTTGAGACTGATTAATTTCTCTGTAGATTTTGTCTTTCCTGATTTTCAGTGGATTTTCGACTTAGATTAAAAAGTTTCCTTTTGTGTATCCTTTAGTCCCATCAATCCAATGCTGTTACAGAAAAAGAGTTTTTAATGCTGGGATAACTATTATGCACTCTCATGTTGAGTGGCTTAAATGGAACTTTAATAGGTAGGATAGGATTTTGGGAAGTATTATAAAGATGTGACTTTAACATACTTTGCTTCTCTCTTATTTTCATAGGCATGGCTGGCCTTGCTGTGACTTACGGTCTAAACTTGAATGCCCGCCTCTCAAGATGGATACTTAGCTTTTGCAAGCTTGAGAACAAAATAATTTCCATAGAAAGAATATACCAGTACTGTCAAATCCCAAGTGAAGCTCCGCCAGTTATAGAGGACTCTCGCCCTCCATCTACATGGCCAGAGTGTGGGATGATTGAACTAATTGATTTGAAGGTATACAGAACCTACATTTCTTGTTAACGTTCTATTTTCAGAGTTTTGAGTTTTCATCTGCTGATGTTTGGTGGGGCCACATATATACACTATTTTCATCAACCAACTGGCCATCAGCCTGGTTGCTGGGGGTTTGTGTTGGGTGCACAAAGGCTGGGTCTAAATCCAATCACGAGAAAAAAAAAAAAAAAGAAAGAAAGAAAGAAAGAAATCCACCCTTGTGAGTTTGTGTCTAGTTGTCTCATAAAACGGGTTATTATAGGCCTTAAATGAGTATTTAGAATTAATTTTCTGTGGAATTGGTCCTATGCATAGTTCATTTAGAATTTTCCAAGAAGCTTGGGAGTATGTGGTGTTAAATATTAGTCCTTGCCCTATTCCTATTTGATCAGCTAATATTGTAAAACTTACGAGACAGGTTTGACCAACAGGCAATAGCTTGTGAGGGCTACTGGCCACCATTGCTTGTAAAATATAATATTACCTAGACTGATATTGCATTTAATCTGTTTTTATTGTGACCATGAAGCAGTCTGTAATTTAAGAAAACCTTGTTGATTATATTATAATTTGCTTGTCGAAACTTTATTCGAAGCTTGTCTCATAAAAAACCAAAAAGATGGTTTCAGTTGCCTTTACCCTTTTATTGTGATTATTTGGCGATACATATAAAATAGGTTGTCGTGTTCAATCTGACTGCTAATATTAGACTTCGTTGTCTGAAAAATATTTACCAAAATGTGACCATCTTGATCTTATACTGGAAAGTGTGAGGGCAGAGTGAGCAGGGAAGGTATCCGCTAGTGGAATTTTCTAGCCTAAAAGGTTTCGACTTCTTAATCAAGCTTCTTCTAACTCCCGAGTATCCTAATGTTGATCACAAGATGCTGATTGTTCCAACTTTCTGCAGGTACGTTACAAGGAGAGTCTCCCCTTGGTGCTCCGTGACATAAACTGCACATTTCCTGGGGGAAAAAGGATCGGCATTGTTGGGCGTACCGGAAGCGGCAAATCAACCTTAATTCAGGCCCTGTTTCGCTTGATTGAACCATCTAGTGGGAGAATCATTATAGACAAGATCGATATATCTAAAATAGGGCTCCATGACCTTCGAAGTCGCTTGAGTATCATACCCCAGGATCCAACATTATTTGAAGGAACTATAAGGGGCAATCTCGATCCCCTTGTGGAGCATTCAGATGTTGAAATTTGGCAGGTTCTGTTCTTTTTGCTTGCCATATCTTTTTTAAGGTTAATCTCATATTTGCATGCCCCTTAACTACTCATTGTGAATGTTAAGCTCTGAAATTTTCGTGTAAACAGAAGTCACCATTATACTTGATGCTTACGACTTTGGTTGTTGAATTTTACTTCATATGATTGGTAGCAATGACTGTCATCTGAAACCCCGATTGGAAACTGACATAGCATGGATGTGGGCACATAGGTAAGGTGCCACATTACATCTCGATTAGATTGGAGTGACCTCATTGTACCATAAAAAAGTTGCTTGCGATAAATGATGCCAATTGATTTCACTCCCGTGACTTTCTGTGCTATTTTCTATGCTCCTGTAGTAGCTCCTGTTAAGGCTCATGATCTTATCATTCTGATTGCAAGCACTTGTTCATAATTTGTGTGTCCATCCATTCATCAGTCAAATCCAGTTTTGAATATGAATTATATGCTTGCGAAGCATCAACACTGCAATAACCTTTGACTTTTTACTTCTTGAGGCTAGAGTTAATAACCTTAAACTTGATTTAGTGCAGGCCTTGGATAAATCTCAGCTTGGGGAGATAGTGCGTGAGAAAGAGCTAAAACTTGATACTCCAGGTGGGTAGCCACCATAGAAATATTTGCGACTTTTTTGTTTTGATTTGTATTCAGATGATCAATCTGCTCTATCTCAATTCAGTTCTTGAAAGTGGAGATAACTGGAGTGTGGGGCAACGGCAATTAGTTTCTCTTGGTCGGGCTTTGCTTAAGCAGGCAAGGATATTGGTTCTTGATGAAGCTACTGCTTCGGTCGACACAGCCACTGATAACCTCATCCAGGGAATTCTCCGGACAGAGTTTAAGGATTGCACCGTGTGCACCATAGCACATCGTATTCCAACAGTTATTGACAGTGATCTGGTTTTAGTCCTCAGTGAAGGTATGTCCAGGTTCTCTCAAAGCCCTTTTTTTCTCTTGATCATCTACTTTAAGGAAAAAGAAGGCAAGAACAAACAGTGAATACAAAAGAAAGAGAAAGTCACGGCATCTGACTAGCATTGCTTAAGCCATGTTAAATATGTCAACTTTTTATGTTTCAAGTTAAGAAGCCAGAGGATGCTCAAGGCTTTAACATGTATATTTGTTTCTAAGGAACCATTAGAGGAAAGTTCACATTTATAATTGTGTAGAAGGGTTTTGCATCTGAGTTATGGCACTTTGAGTCTTTGACAAAGAGTCAAGAGCATCCTATGATATGGGGGGAGTGCAATTTCTCAAGGAATGGCAAAACCCTACTGCACAGTTCTAATCATTGATGTCTCTAGTGAACTGATCCCGCCAAGTTGAATCCCCTCAACATAGCAAAGTAGAAGATGCCATCGCCTCATATTATCTCCAATGCAATGGAAAATCCAATAATGGGAAACAAGGATGCATCCACATAGAGACTTCTAGCACTTGTTGCCCACAATTGTGATCCTGCTTCAGTCTTGAATAATCAAGAATGAACTGTTAAATTTTGACGAGGACCTTTTATCAGTGACTAGATACTAGGAAACATGAAGACACCTAACATTTATTTTTTCTTTTTGGGGTATTGGTGTTTCTCTCTATCAGGACATGCATGCACAGTTGAAATCATCAGTGTACCATAAGCAAGATAATCATTAGCAGTGTCTCCGCAGTTCAGTACTTACCTTCTGAGATTTTCTCCAGGTCGAGTAGCAGAGTTTGACACTCCAGCGCGACTATTAGAGGACAGATCATCCATGTTTCTAAAGTTGGTAACCGAGTATTCATCAAGGTCAAGTGGCATACCCGATTTTTAGTTTGCGCGGCATGCCTGGAGGCCTTGAAAGGACTTGGAGCATCAAAAATGGTAATCCAGACTGACTCACCCGATTCTTCTACATTTGGTGGCGCTGCTTCATTCGGCCCATAAGAACATGCAACTGAGAAGGATCAAAAGGGGGGGCTTTCTGGTTCCAGCTTATCACATGTGGCCGGGAAAAATCATACAAAAGTCATTCTTTGGAGCAGCAGCATGGGGGAGTTCGTGCATGTTCGTTCCAATGGCTACCGAAATAAGAAGGATCAGTCGGAGGCGGGGTAATAATTGGGAGAGAGTAGGAGGGGGTAATAATTATTCAGATTTTGCAATAAAAGTAGATTGTAAATTGGTGCACGATGTCGTTCCAATATCGCAACGAAATTTTGTAGTGCTGGATTAGTCATTGTGAATACACTAGAGTCCAGTGGCCAGAAACCCATTTTGAGGGTAGTACAGTACAGGTTTTTTTCAGTCTTTCTGATCTTGTGCCCTGCTTATCGTGCTTTGTATGGCAACTCAGTGAATCCGCTTTTTCCTTTCCAATCTTTCCCGTCCGAGACGTCGCCATCATTTTGCTGGGGCGACTATTCTTCTCGTCTACTTTCTTGTGTTTAAGTTTGCATGTATGTCATAAGGCGCGATGGGAACTTCAAGCTGAGCATACTGTGAAATCCATCATCTGCATCTTTGTGACAGCCCAAGGAAGTTGGCTTGACCGGCTAACCGTAGCCCAATCGCATGTTCTTGACAGAACTCAAAAGCTAGAACAAACGCATTAGATAGGGTCGATGATGAACTTCCTTCAGAACGAAAAATGATGAAGAAAGCTGTGGTGGAAAGAGAGAGAGAGAGAGAGAGAGAGTTGTCGACCCACCCAGACGAGGCATAGCCTCGGCACGTCTGGTAGGATGGGATGGGACGGGACGGGTGGACAATGAAGCCCGGTGGCTTTCGATTCCATCATCTGGCGGTCATAAGGAAAGCATTAACAAATACGAATCATTAAGTATCGAGTAGGGAAAGAAGAGTCCTAGTCCTAATCGGATTGCACGGCAGTGGCTGATCTGGGTGGATAAAGAGCGTGATTCGTGACCGACCAGTCGTAAGGGGTTTAATGCTCCCGCACGGCACGGACTGCAGGAGATAAACCTGGAACCCCTCTGACACGACGCGTTATGTTTGACTCGCGTACCGACACGAGTTAAAGAGCAATCATGTTTCAATACAAACACAACACTCCGACACCAATGTTAAAGAAAAAAAGTTTTTTTTTTTTAGTAAAAGGTAAGAATATATTAAGCTTTGGACAAAATATAAGAATTTGGAGCCAAAACTCACACTCTAGCTGCGGGAAACAAGAAGAGTGAGAGGGAGCCGAATCAAAAGATACAAAGGCAATAATTAGAACAAGCTAAACAACTCACGGCACCACTACAAACTACCACAAAACAAACCACCAACCCGCAATCAACAATCCAAAGAAAGGCGAAGAACGGAGAGGGTGTTAGGAAGATGTAGTCGAGTCAAACACGGAGGGATCGTAGCCCCAGCTTCTTTGGAGTCTTTTGTTTCTTGGAGTAGGTGGAGCATTTTTAAACGTAAGAGTTTTGTCTTTCACAATCTTGATTAGGTGATTTTTCATAACTGGGATCACCAAGGAATCTCCCCAAAAAATGATGGAATTCCTCTTCTTCCAGATAAGGTGGCACATGGCCCCGAAAGAGAAACGTGCAATACTATAAAAGAAATCCTTTCCGGTTAGGAATTTTGACGCCTAAGATAGGTTATCCACCCACGTCCTATTCCTCCAAGAAAGATTACACTTGGAAGCCCAAAAATATGCAAGAGTTGTGGAGGTCTCACATTCAAAAAACAAGTGGTCAACGGAATCAGGAATCGGGAACGGAACTGCAGAAAGCGCACATTGTAAACTCGATTCTTCCATGAGAAAGGAGTAAGGTTTGAGTTGGCAGCCGATTTTTAGTGATCAGCCACATATTAAATTGAAACCTAGGGGCAATCGCATTATCCCAAATAAAAGAAGCCCAAGGCACACGTTCCTTTTTAATCCTGATAGTATTCCAAGCGGTAGCAATCGAAAACAAACCTAAAGGTCATTGCGCCAAGTGAAGCAGTCATGGGTCGTGGAGCGATCGGGAATAGGGATGCCCCACCTTGCGAGGAAGAGTTTGAGCGATCAACCTGCAGGGGAGAAGAGATCGGCCACCACTGCATAGCTTGGAAGGTCGAAACTCTCCATAAGATTCAGTGGTAGAAACAAGTGTAATGGGCCACAAGTTAGCCAATGGTCGTGCCATAGAGAAATTGAGTAACCATGACCAATCTACCAAAAGAAAGACGACCTGAAAAATCTTCGAATCTGCAATATTTTTTTCCACGCCCACAAACACACGGCGGGTTGGGAAGAATTCCAAAAATTGTCCTTCTTTAAGAAATACGAAAGAACCCAACGACACCATAGAGATTCTTTATTGGTGAAGAGAAACCAAATATATTTAAGAAATGAGGCTGTATTGCAATCTCTCAGCTTACGAATACCTAAACCACATTCCTCCTTAGGGAGACAAATATCATTCCAAGACACTTTGGCCCCGCCACGCCCAAGTGAGGTGCCCTTCCACAAAAATTGTCTTAACAATTGTTCAATCCTATCAATGATAGAAGCAGGCAGAGAAAAAACACTTGCCCAAAAGGCTTGGATAGAATGCAACACTGACCTTATAAGTTGAAGCCTTCCTGCAAAGGATAAAAACCGATGGGTCCAAGATTGAATCCTTGCGGTGATACGATCAATCAGCATAATACAATCAGCTTTCCCGAGTCTAGAAGAGATGATAGGAACCCCAGGTAACGAACCGGAAGTCTACCTTCCTGAAAGCCAAATGCAAGCCGAATATTATCTCTAATAGAAACGGGACCGCCCGAGAGAAACACTTCGCTCTTGTTTTTGTTCGGATTCAACCCACTCCAAGATGAGAAAATGTCTAAACTTCTCTTAAGCACACGTGATGAAATTTATTCTAAATTAATTTTCTGACCACCAAAAATCTTAAATTAATACACATATGATAAATTTACTCTTAATTAATTTCCATTATACCACGAAACAAAAAAAAATATTAATATTATGAAAAAACGTAAATTGATACATATATAAAATTCTAAATTGATTTTTTGTCTATCAAAAATCCTAAATTAGTACATATGTTATAAATTTACCTTTAGTTAATTTCTGTTATACCACGAAACAACATCAACACTAATGTTAAAAAAAAAATGTTAATATCATGAAAAAAATCCCAAATTGATACATATATGATAAATTTACCTCAATTTGTTTATCATCAAAAATCTCAAATTGATACACTTATAACAAATTCATATTTTATTAATTTTCATTATACCATGAAACACCACAACTAGTACATTTGTGATATGATCTTTCAAATTGGTAGAGGCTTTCTAGTTTATGGCCGCTTCTTTATGGTATTGGTTGTTGCTTCATTGAATTTGCTTCATTAATAAGCTCATGATTTATTTTTTTTGGTCGGTCATATTCTACTCCTATTCTAACTCTCACTCTCAGGCAAAAGTCGAAACCTGAAACTAATTCGTCCCCAAAGTGGGATTCGAACCCCCCACCTCCCCCTTTCATGTTGAAAGGGTGGCTACTGGGGCAAACTCCAATGGTTAATATCGCTATGGACCAATCGCACTCAAAGGTAGGGCATTTCCCATTTTCATAGGAACTTCTGTACTATAAACAATGGTATCTCCAATTATAGCCCCTCTAGGATGTAAAATATATCTCTTCTCACCATCTCCATAGTGTATGAGACAAATGGATGCATTTCGCTTAGGGCCATATTCTATGCTTATGAATCTACCATATATGTCTTTTTCATTCCGTCGAAAATTGATTTATCTTAGTATAGAGAATGATAACAAGGATCTGTATTTGTTTATAAACTCTCCTGGTGGATGGGTAATCCCCGAAATAGCTATTTATGATACTATGCAATTTGTACAACCCGATGTGCATACAATATGCATGAGATTAGCCACTTCAATGGGATCTTTTATCCTTGTCGGTGGAGAGATTACCAAAGATCTAGTATTCCCTCACGCTTGGCGCCGATGAGTATTAGATAGTGCCCATAAATTTCATGATAGGTACCCAAAGATTCATAGTGAATCTCGATAGGAACTTCTCTTGAAGCAATAATGCGTTGATCTAGTCGCCATCGAAGCCACAAACTAGTATAGCCATCAACTTTCACATATCATTCCATTCAGCAATTTTGAATGTAAAATTTAACAGAAATTCACGGAAGGTAATCCTGAATTTATCATAGATAAATCATTGTACCGACCCCCCCAAAAAAAAGAACCATCTCGTTCTTTCTTTTTCTTTAGTCGGAGGCCCATTCCATTGAAGCAAGCTTCCAAACTTTCAGGCCCACTCTCAAATCGAGCCGGCCCAAATTCAACCACCCCCTCCCCGATTCCGAGCTTCGCTTTGGTCTCTGCTTCGATTCTCAGTGCTCTCTCTCTCTCTCTCTCTCTCTTTCGCCTTCCATTTCTGCAGTCGCGGTGTGGCAGGAGGAGCACGATGCAGGCCATCTCGCGGCGCCTAGGGCACCAGTCCTCGCTCCACCCCCTCAAATCGGTCTACCCACTCTGCAACCACCGTAAGAACTCGCATTCCCCTTCCCTCCTCGCCGGCCCGGCGCCCGGTCGGCCCTCCGATCGTCGCCGGCGGCGGTTCCGATTAGTGCGGTTGGAGTCTTCCGGAAGTTCGCTGGATCGGAAATTTGGCCTTTTTCTTTTGCAGATTACGGAGCCGATGACGGGCGGTACGTGTCCACGGTCGCGACCAAGGGCGTGGGGCACCTGGTGCAGAAGGGGACCGGCGGGAGATCTTCCGTCAGGTGATTGCTCTATCCTCCGGTCGTGCTCTCCTTCGTTTTCTGTTGGGTTTGCGAGGGGCAATGTGTGAAAAATTGGGGTGGAGGAGGATGTCTTTGCTTTGGGCATCCACAGAAGTCAAGTGCAGTCCTTAATTTAGATTATATGCGGTGCATATTGGGATTGTCGATACTTAAATTTTGCGCTCCCGACATTGATCGAAGCATGCATTTCCCGTTGGCTTTTAACTGATTTCTAGAGAAACTGTGGATTTCCATAGAATTTCTTCTGTGGACCGATTTTATGCTAAGTGTTTTACCCTGAATCCACTATGTCCAGCAAATGAGGCGCAGTATGGCATTCCAAAAGCTAATTTTGATTCGTTTATCATCTCATGTTTTGTCGAGTTTATGAAGGGAAAGATAAAAAGTCGATTCTTTCTTGGCATGATACTTATGTTCATGTACGGAGTATTTACAGGATAGGATAAATGAATTATTGCCATGATCAGATGGTGGAAATCTTTTAGGGCTTGTAGTTAGACAATCTTCTGTTGCAGTGAGCATACCTTTTCACCATGGTCAGTTGTCATTATATTTTTCTGATGTGTTTCAACATCCTGCTCATTTGACCTGGAATTTTTGCAGTGGCATTGTGGCTACGGTTTTTGGAGCAACCGGCTTTCTTGGTCGTTATGTTGTGCAACAACTTGGTGAGTTCACGAAACAGTAGCTTCTTAGACAGTTTATGTCAAGTAAATGTTTGCTGGCACTGGGTATGCTGCATTATATTACCTTCATTCACATGGTCGAAGCAGTCAAAATTGATTGGTTTCAACGTCATAGTAGGGTCAGCTAGGAACTGGCTGTTATACTTTATTAAAGATTATGAGGACGTGCTTAATTAACAATTTTCTGGAGTTTCCTAGGTGTTAAATTTATCTCTTTTTTCCAGCAAAAATGGGGTCACAAGTGTTGGTCCCTTTTCGTTGTTCTGAGGATTCCCATCGTCATCTCAAGTTGATGGGTGATTTGGGGCAGGTACACACTGATATTTTATGTTTGTCAAAGTTAACTTTTTTTGGTCTTTCACCATTTTGTCCATCTCAGATATTAAGCTTATTTATCTTTGTATTTGATTTGCTCAGATAGTGCCGATGCAATTCAATCCAAGAGACGAAGGCTCTATCAAGGCGGTTATGGCAAAAGCTAATGTTGTTATAAATCTCATTGGTACTTGCGCATTTCCTTGTTTCTTTGCCTTGTGAATAATGCATATCCCGGGGTTTCTTTTACATATAAATCTTCCATTTGGCAGGAAGGGAATATGAGACAAGAAATTATAGTTTTGAAGAAGTGAACCATTCTATGGCTGAAGTACTTGCAAATGTAAGCTCTCAAATTACATTACTAGGGTCCTATTGTGATGCTTTAGTCCTGTGACAAGGCAATTTATTGTTATGATCCCCTTGTCATTTTATAAAGGATGTTGATGCATTGCGGTAGTGCTTGAATTGTTTTAAGACCTTCAATGCTTTGTACGACAGCTTTCCTAAGAGTTTTGCTTTATATGAGTCATCTCCCCCCTACGCCTAAACTTATTCTCAAACAAATTGCGGGGGCCTATTTCCAGGGCTTGTGAGTCTGACGTGATCAACATATCAGTCTTGTGATTTAAACCTGACTTCTAATGATCCGACCCCAATGCAGAACTTTGCGAAACCCAAACTCGCTCCCTCCCTCTTCTTTTCCTCCCTCGGTCGCTCTGTGTTTGTGTGTGTGTGTGTGGGTGGGTGATTTGCCACCGTGAACTTTTTTATGAACTTTTTTCTGCTTCTGTATATCATCTGCCTTATTCACTGCAGATCGCTAAAGAACATGGTGGTATCATGAGATATATTCAAGTCTCTTGCTTGGGTGCTTCATCTTCCTCCCCATCAAAATTTCTTCAGACTAAAGCTGCTGGGGAGGCAGCTATTTTGAGAGAGCTACCTGAGGTGGGCACACTGTTTCCTACTTGAACAACCCGCTGCATCAATAACTACCCAAACTTTATTTTCCTTTCATAATTCTGTTGCTCAGTTTTCCAACCTATTATGTTCAAATAATACAACCAAGAATTGACGTTGAGACTTGGATGTTCTGAACAACATTTTATGCAAAGGGCAATTGCTGATAAATGCTAATAGTGTTCTGAAATTTTCTAATAGTAAGCTTTGTCGGAGGATGCGGAGTTAGACCATTGAATTAACTTCTGCTCAGTCATTGTTGCTTTCAAAATGAAAGTGTGTTATGCTTGGGGATAGTCAAACCCTTTTTGGATATGATGTGTGCCCTTGTCATTGCTCAACCATATATTTGTCTTTGTTAAATCAACTTTTTTATGATGGTGTCAAGTACAATCAAACCTATGCCCAGGAAAATAAATAAATAAGTAAAACCTACTTATGACCAATCTTGCTCACTCTTGGAGACAGTCTTAATACATTGGTTTTTGGATATTATCTTAAACTTTTGGCTGGGGATTTTTGGCTTCCCTTAAATAGTGTACAATGTTATAGGGCATAATTGTCTGCTTTTGAAGTGCTGGGAATGCCTGCAAGACCCTCAAAGTCAATGAAAGATGATGGCATCTAATTTCTTAATGAATCGTACAAATCTTAGTCTAGGAAGCTGTTGAAGACTTGGTGCCAGACAGAATAGTAGGTAGCTTAGTTTAGGTCAACAAATCAAAAACTGCTTTTGAATGTTCCGCTATGTGGAGCTGTTTTCATTACCTCCTTTCTCCTTTCTTTAGTTTTTCTAGTTTTGGTACTTCTTTAATATATATTCTTTCTTGTAAAAAAAAAAAAAAGAATTATACCTCAAGTTGCCGCATTGGTTGGAGGGATTACTTGTTTATTAGTCAAAGCTATGCATGTTTTGATCCTTGGCAATAATTTTCTATTTCCAGAAAAAATAATGTTAGCTTCAGGGTTGTTGAATGATGTTGTACAGTCTTCATTCTGCTCTTTATTGTTTCCAGATACACCCCATAGAAAACATAGAGATATGAGCTTTATCAATTTTTTTTTTTTTTATCAGTAGATCTGAGATTTGATCTGCAGGCAACAATTTTGAGACCTGCTGTCATGATTGGCACAGAGGATCGTATTTTGAATACTTGGGCACATTTTGCTAAAAAGTACAGCTTTCTTCCACTTATTGGGGGTGGATCTACCAAGTAAGACTTGATTATAGCGATCTTCTCGCTCATGATGCAATGCCTTTTAAAGAGATTTCTGGATCTGTACTTTAATAAATCTGATTTTGCTACTGGTCATTTGCTTTGCAGAATTCAACCTGTATATGTTTTTGATGTGGCTGCTGCTGTTGTTTCGGCCTTGAAAGATGATGGCAGTAGCATGGGCAAGATATATGAGCTTGGTGGGCCTGACGTGTTTACTGTTCGTGAACTGGTAATCTTTCTCCATTTTTCTATGGTTATTAATATTTGAGAATGCTTGCTAGTTTACTGAAAGTCAAGCACCCTGCAGGCGGAGCTAATGTATGATATGATCCGTGAATGGCCTCGTTATGTATCAGTTCCTTTCCCCATTGCTAAGGTACTGCCGCAGAATAACCATTTATTTCATGTTGTATCTCGATAAGGAAATATATGGACAAGAACTATGGATTACCTTACTTTCCTATTTGTTATGTCAGAATGTATGTGCTTGTTAAGATGGATGCATGAATCAATCAGTTCCAATTATCTGCAAGTCCACTATGCTTAATCATTTCTACCCGATTATGTTTTCAAATGCATGAAACAAATGTTCACAAGGTCCTATTTGCACAGTTTTACATTCCCAGCTAAATATATCTTATATGTTTGTGCTCTTTTCTTACCTTATCCTTGCATTTTTCATGACATTTAGCGTTGTTATGGCATGGTGCTATTTTCAGCTGCAGATATTTGGCACTGATGATGTCCCATTTAAGTGGTCTCTCTTTAGATCTTTTAGCCATATTGGCGTATTGATGTAACTTCTGCAGAATTGATGGGAGAAAATAAGTTGAATACTCGACTATTGTGCAGAGTTTCACCTGATGATGTTTATTTTGTTATGCCATCTTAAATGATTGCTCTGGCTTACTGTACAAGAAAAAGACTAGTTTCTGGCCTTTAATTTTTCTCTTTTCCTTCTTTGTTTGCAGTGCTAATTAATCAATTTGACTTAATTCTAACTTGTGGCATCTTCATGATTTCAGGCCATTGCGACGCCTCGAGAACTACTACTGAAAAAAGTTCCGTTTCCTTTGCCTAATCCTGACATCTTCAATCTAGATCAAATAAATGCTCTCACTGAGGATACGGTTGTATCCAAAGATGGTTAGTTCTCTATGCATTTCGTATCATTCATTGTGTTTGCCAGATTTAGCTTATTTCATTGCTTAATAATGTATGTGTTATAATCATGTGTTGGTGGATTTTGCAGCTCTAACTTTCAATGATCTTGGAATTGTGCCGCACAAGCTGAAAGGATACCCTGTCGAGTTTCTTATCTCATACCGTAAGGGTGGCCCAAACTTCGGCTCTACTGTTAGTGAAAGAGTATCTCCAGATGCATACCCTTGAGACATTTTCACTGTATTATTTCTGAATGTTTCTTTAGCCAAAAACCCGGCGGAAATCTTTCAACATTTCTTTCCACCTCAATTTCTTCATAATAGCCGAGAGATTCTGAATGGAAGAACACTACCCGTCTCCTGCAATCATAAGATGACGTGTCAATAAGATTTTGGGGAACATGATATCTGAACCTCATTCCAGCAGTTTGATTTTGTAAATTATGGAAGGCGTTGTGGCCTCTTCTAGTTTTGATCCTTTACTGAGTGCTAACGAGCCGCTTTGTCTTTCCAACCACTTCAATGAGTCACTTTAAGTTTGTCTAATGGCTCCCTGGACATTGGGACAAAGTTTCCCACAGTAGTGGTGGGCAGAATTACGTCAGGCAGGTTTACAATCAATTCGATAATTTGTTCGGTTTGGCGGATGGAGAGAGAGAGAGAGAGAAACTGATTCAAAGAGAAGAAGATTGCTGTGAACGAGCGACTGAAGTTAACCGCCACGGGGAACAGTTAAGAAAAATCATAAACCCAAAAAGGAACATTTCGATGAACTTATGACATGTGGGACGGCTAGATAATGCACAATTCAATCGGATAGTCGGGTAATGACCGAACCGCCCTCTCCATCTTCTGATGATATATTATTGGAGCAGGAGTGTGCTCCAAGTCATTCAAGGAAGCATCAGGCTTTTCTTGTGATTGGAGCAAAGTAAAATTGCACAAGATTAATCGCCTTCTGCAAGATGAGTATAAAGAGAAATAGACACGGGCTTATCGACGGGGAGTGAGATCGAAGTCATGCAATCTAGAGAACTCTGGTGATGGCACCGGAGACGAGCCGCGCTTCGTTCAACCATGTCAAATTGGAAGAGATGGGTTTCGGGGCAGCAATGTTCGTGCGCCGTGGCTGCACGGGCAAGTCCAAAGACAACTGCTGCATCAACATCTACATAAACAGCAACGTTCAGGGGGTGAGCAATTCCATTTTGGTCGGGAGCGACGTGAGGATGGGCGACCCGGGCGTTTCTCTGTATTTTGGAGACATAAAACTGACAAATGCGCACAAGAAGAGGGGGAGGCATCAGAGAATTAAGTGGAGGTTTGGGCTCGGTGGTTTTGTGGTCTCGTTACTAGTGTTTGCATCGCTCCTCTTGCTGCCACTTCTGATGCTGTAGTCTACACTTTACCACAAAAGAAGTAGGGACTATTCATTCTCGAGTCTTGTTTCTTCACCTTTTCAGTTTCTCATAGTGTGCTTATCGTTCTCGGTTTCTTCTCTTGGTGTCGAATGATGTTTCGTTACTGTGAAGAGTCGACACCGTCTCCCTGAGCTGCATTTGTTCATATTGAAATCACTGTTTTAGGAAAGAAATAAAGTTGAGGCTACATGCATAAAGATGAATGGCGGTGCACCTGCTCCTGGGGGATTCAGAGGAAGTGCTTGTTTTTCTTTTCCTTTCGTATGACAGCCGGGTCTCTAAACCTTCTAAAGCACTTTAAGTGATCCGATTGGGCCACTGCCCTTATGGAGCCCAAAAATGTTCTTTTGAATGAGACTCGACTCATGACCACGCTTTTTTAGATACAGTTTAATTTTGAATCTTAACCAACTCGGCTGATCCTTGAAAGAGAAGAAAAGCCTTGCTTTCTGAAGTGATAGATTGGTAGTGAGTCATAAAACATGAAAATGTGTATGTGTAAGAGAGCTCATAGATTGCTTTTCTCCAAACATTTATCCTATCGTCAAGGCGTGCAGTGCAGAAGGGGTATTGGCATTTTCTTTAGTATTGACAAAATGGGTGCGTCACCTCTGCAATGCCTAGCCAACCACAAAGGGAGGCCACGGGAAATTTTGGTGAAACATGGATTGCTTCGACGGAAGCGTTCCGAGTTCAATCTGTTACATTTACTAGACCACAGCCCGCCCGTACTGACCTGCGCCGCAAGGTTCCGACGATAAATTTGGCCGAACTTGGGGAAGGGCTTTCGGTCATATAGTGCATTTTGTCCCGATGAGTCTAGGACCATTAGCTTGAGAAAATGTAACACAACTTTTTTTTTAGGGAAGGGGACGTCTGGTCAACAAATTAGCCACAATTGGAGGGCCGGTATGGACGTGCCGAGTGATCATCTCTTTTAACTTTTAGATATATGTGGATCATAATCATTATCGTGCATACCAACCAAAGTATGGGCGAATACAGTGACCTCGTGATAAACATAGATCATCATGATTACTACCTTCATAATACACCTGATCATGATCCCAGCGATCCACTGAGCCCGTCTAGTCCCACCCAAGCCAACAGGTCCTCAGCACATCGGGCAAAGCCGAATGATCAGTTCTCTTTGTAAATACACCATTCTGTCCGACACTTTTGGGATATAACCAGGACGTAATCATTCCTCATTATATTCATCTATCATCATGGATATTTCATTTCGTGTCATGCACTCTTCTCGTGTTAAAATACACGTTGCGTTGGTCGATCATTGATGTTTTCTAAGCTCTTGACAATAATAATAGAAGTTCCTCAAGAAAGCTTTGAACCTAATACCAACACTTTTGACATGGGGGATTTAGCCACTGAAAAATATGTTCATTATTGCCAATAATGTATGTCAACCATCTTCGTGCACGATAAATAGTTTTTTTCTTTCATTCAGTTATGTAAGCAACACGAGATTTAACCATTCATTTTCCACAAAACAAATGGAGCTTTACTACACTTCTCATCTAATTTTCTACTTTTTTTCTTTTCCAAATATACTTGCTTATATCTGTCTTACTCCATATCCCGTCCCATTATGCTCTTTCTAGTCGAATGTCTCTTATTTTCATTCCCTTATAGATCAATGATCGATGTCGTCTCTGTTCATTTTTTATTTTCTTCCGTGTGCGGTTCCCTTGCAAACCATTGCCATTATCTGTATGATCACCACTTTCTACAAAAGTAAGTTCCTTTCCATTCCTTCACATGCCTCCCGGACCCGGACTTTAGCCAGTGACATATAACGCAGGCCGACTGGGCACAATACTAGGCTACATCTAGTGGTCTTCCAGGGCTCGCAGTTCTGCCTGTATTCTCGGGGGATTCCTACACCTGAAGGCCGGCCTTCGACTCGATCCCGGCAGGCTGTATACCCGTCTTTTCCCATCCCCAAGGATGACATAAGGAAGAAGAACGTGGAGGAAGGAAATGATTAGTCTTATCCCGGGGATGGTGTACGCGATCTAAGGGTGAAGTTGGAGTTCGTAGAGGACGCGTTGGACATGGCCGTGGAGGCGGTGACTGAGACGGTGGCAAGGCTGAGAAGGAACATGGTTGTTGGACTCAATGAGCATGATGATTTCGTGGAGGGGAACAAGC
The DNA here is from genome assembly GCA_014182365.1 of Eucalyptus tenuipes. Lineage (NCBI taxonomy): Eukaryota > Viridiplantae > Streptophyta > Magnoliopsida > Myrtales > Myrtaceae > Eucalyptus > Eucalyptus tenuipes. The sequence goes on from CM024547.1 coordinate 11,128,728, forward strand.
AATCGGATGGCCTATTTTCCAGAGCCCAGGGATTGAGAAATGGAGATTCTGAGGAATTTCGTAAAGACAAATCAATGACACAGACACCGCCAATCTTAATGCGCAGGATCGTCATTGAACAACAGAGGTTTCGCTCTCCTTTGGTCATTGGCAAGGCCTAGTTTGGGAAAATGGCACTGTCGAGACTCATTCTAGTAGGAATCGAACTGGATTCTACGTAAAAGACATGGAAGATGTATACACTATGCACTTTGATTACCCTAACACTGTTAGCACCACCATGTCCATGAAGAAGAGAAGCAAACAGAGGAAGGCGAGAGACACTAAAGAACATTTTGCAGTTGTTGTGGTAACGCAGTCTTTCCTCAATTTCCTATGGGATTTTCTCTTAAAAGTACGACTGGGAAGGTCTGCATGAGCCGTTCAACTTCAGCTTCAATGACCATTTTCAGTGGAACTAACATATATTTAGTGTTTCAAGCTTCCCTCCATCTTGCAACATCTGCGATCAATTAAGGAGTGCACAACTCACTAACAAAAATTCATCAGTCGATTCCTCATCATCTCCCCCATTGATTCGAGTCTTCTCTCGAGAGATCTTACATCAATTGCTACGGATGCAAGGAGAGGAGTTTCTGATGCACGGTGAATTCAAATACACTGAAGCATGCAAGGAAACCGTACATTCAGGATATTGCTTTTGCATGAGCCAATACGCACGGGAACAATCTGTTTAAGTACTGCCTTAACCACTACCCAAAAACAGAATGCCAAATGAAGACAAATGGGGCCGTCAGAGAGAAGAAATGAGGAGTTTCACTTTTTGATAAATTGCAAGCCGTTCTGGTTGGAATATCGCTCCATGAATCTCATGAATCTATCCCACTCTCTAGGTGACCGCATTATGTACTTGGCCTCGATCCCGGCCGGTTTCCCATTGACAAATTTGGCATTTACATCGACCGACTGAAGAACCCCTTCCTCATCAATCATGTAAAAGCCAGTGATGTCGCCAACATCACCGGATGCATCGAAGACAGAGGGCTGCTCAAACCTGAATATAGCAACACCATTTGTACCGTCTCTTGATTTGGTCAGCCTAACATCAGGAATTGTCTGCTCGTCTGTCCCTTGAACGAACTGAATAGTGGGTTTTACCATCATAATAACAGGTCGAGATGTCCTCCCATTCACTTTTAAAGAGGCCCGTTGAGTGTGAGGCAGATGCAAAGTCTGGCCATGGAATGTGGAGCTTGCACTCTGATGAAGAGGCGAAGATATGAAACCTAGAGACCAAAGCAGAACATAGTTAGAATTATCGCATTAATGACAACTAGCTTATTTCTACCACTTCATATATATTTTCGAGCTCCTAGGCACATTTCAAATATTTTAACAGTTAGATCCCAAACTTTTTATTGCTCAAAATATTGACAAAGTTAAGACTGAGCTGGTAAGGTACGGATCCAGAGAACACTGTGTTTCAGCTTTTTCTCTTAATGATCTTCAAGCATAAAAAATCATCTGGGTACTGTACGGAAGTATCTATCAGCCGGTTCCTTTACATTATATGCATTAAAGTTTGTATAATAATTCTCTGATCCTACTGAATGTATGTCATGTAATATAAAAGAGAAAGAAGAACTGCTGTACTAAATGTGAGACGGATTAAAGCAGAGTGAGATAAGGACCAAACCATGACAGTGTCACACTTAGTCAGTCACAAAGAAACTGTCATATGATTTTGTCATTAACAGTGACAAATCGCAGAACAGGATTTCGAAATCAAAATGATTAAAGCCTTCCCAGCCAAAATTTGCAGTGGCCTTGTCTTTTAGGATTCTTAGAGGAATTGGATCCATTAAGTAAGATATACAATGCAACTTCAACTTCAACACCTTTCAAGAGCAAAAACAGTAAAGCCTAGGTGAAATTCCCACAATGAAAATAGGTTCCCTTCATGAAGTAGATCATGTTAGGAGTCCAAAAAATCGGGTCTTACCAAGTACAACCAATAGGTGTTTTATCCTCAGAGAGAGAGAGAGAGAGAGAGAGGAGGTACAAAAACGACTCATGGACTGATCAATCGATGAGGATTGATGATCAACCACAATAAAAAGACAAAGATCTGTTAAGAAAAGTAACTCCATTTTAATAGTCACAACTTCTATCCGTCGTTTGTACTTTGTGGTAGATTTAATTTGTCCTTTCTTTTTCTTGGTACATGATGTCATTCTCCAAGCACTTGCCATCCACAATTCAAGAAAATTCTCCCTTCCTGAGATCTCAGGTTCATATTAATCAAAATTTACAGCCATCATGCAAATCTAGACTCGAGGAGGCTTACAATATGCACAAATTCACATACATTTTAGAACAATCTTGGTCAGAAGTTGTCAATATGAGAATTTTATGTTTTTAAAAGTCCAGTTTTACAATTATCCTATTTCTATTATGTTAAAGTATAATGCATTGTATAATGCTTCACCATCAGTATCTTCTATTATGTTAAAGCAATGTCCCCTTTTTTCGATTTAGTATGTTTGAGAAATGTTGATACTCTTAAGAAAGCAATCATCTGCTGCAATGGAGCCGCATTACATTTGCACTATACTTCTTTCAGAAGCATCCACAGTCCTTACTTACCCACTATACCTTCAACAAAAATGCGAAATTCTCATTCAGCTGACACCTAAAGCTCTGACATTGCTTGGTTCATAGAGGCCTCTCTTAAATTGAGTTAAAAAAGTGTAACGCCAAGCCTAAAGTTTTAAATGTAAATGAAAAGGAAATATAGAACATCTTCTCAGATGAGCAGAAATCTTGTTCCTTTTCATGAAAACATGCACATCACATGAGAATTGAACCGCATGGATCAGTCATCGGATACTGAACACAGAAGCACAAATAGAATCATAGAAGATAAAGAGGACACTCCAAATATCACTTTGAGAAAAGCTGAACCGCCACATGTGGCACTCAAATTTCCAAAGAGGAAGGGAAGTCCAGTAAGAAGAGTGAAGAATTTACCTGAGTGGGTGCGTGGCTGCTGCTGATGGTAGTAAGAGACTGGGGAAGAGAAAGAAAGAGACTGAAGAGATGCCATTGATGTGAGAGAGGAAGAGGGAGAGGGAGAGGGGGAGATGTGTCCTGAAAGGGTGTGGGATTTAGGAGGAATTGTCTTGTTGTTGAATTGTCAACCATTCACTCACTTCAAAGACGTTCTTAGCTAATGGATAGATTGAGTGGAGAAGATAAAAAATCTGGCCATTGGGATTCTCTGCTCAGCGTGCACCATGCTCTACCTGGAAAAACAAGGGGCTTGTGGGATTTGGGCCGTCTCATTGGGCCTAGAAACCCACCGGTCTCACTCACTGAGATGCTCGGAAATGGTTTCAAGGCAACAACTTCCCCATATTTCAAATTCCAGATATACCAAGTTAATCAAGGAATATGTCCCCATGTTGGTGTTTTCTCGCTTCCAGATGTTGGACCAACCTTTTCTGTCATGAACTTGCAATGGCATGGAGGCCCCTCTTGTTTGGTCCTAGCCCTCACTTGATTCCACATCAAATATGGAGCCGGCTTCGTCCAGGTAAAAGTTAATATAGTAAAGATTCAACTTATGCGAACTTCAGGATCGCTATCGATGAAAGTTAAGTATGTGAATAAATTTCAAGAGATTCATATTAGACGGTCATCTAGATTATAAATCACAAAACCATATAGAAAAACTTCCAGTGGTATTTAGCAAAAAAAAATGTGCACATACCAAGAAAGGTATAATTATTTAAAAAGTTCTAAATTTATTGTACTTTTATCAATTTAGTCATTAACTTTTTTAATTATACCAATTAAGTTTATCCAATCAATTTTGATTGAAAATCACTCATGTAGACGCCGATTATCCTATATGGACGGCCGTCTTGCATGAATAATTTTTTCTTTTAATTATTTTCTTCTCTTTTCCTTTTTCCTTTTCTTTTTTATTATGGCTGGCAAGGGCCACAACGCCCTCACCCACCCTTGCCCAGATCTAGGTGAGGCCATTATAGCTGTGGGCGAGCTAGCCTCGTCAAAATTTGAGCAAGGTTGCCTTGCCTTGACTATCGCGACTATGGGCAAGGCCATGGCAAGGCTAGCCTCACATAGATCTAGGCATCGCCAGCCATAATAATAATAAGTAAAGAAGGAAAAGAGAAGAATAAAAAACAAACAAAAAATAAAGTAATAAAAATTCAAAAAATATATTTAAACATTATTAAAAATTTCTACACATGTGCCGGCCATGCCAAGATGGTTAGGATTTATGATTTCCAGCAAAATTGATCGAATAGACTAAGGGTGTGCAACCGGACTAGGTATTCCGAAACCGGACTGCCCACCCGGAAAACAAAGTCGGGAACCGGTTCCGTTAAAACCGGTCCGAAAACGGTTCCCAAAATTCGGAACCCGTTTAAACCGGTCTCGGAATTGGTTCTGAGTGATTACCCACCTAGGAACTAGTTCCCTGGACCAGGTTTGGAATAGGTTTGGGAACCGGTTTTGTAAGTGGAGGTCTAAAACTCTATTTTTTTCTCCTGATTTCTATTCTTACTCCCGCAATCATACGACATTTTTCCTCTTGGCTCTCTTAAACACGTACGACACTCCACCTTCATCTTTCCTCTTCCTCACTCACTTCCCTCCCTCACCAGCTCCCTCTTGCACCGTCCAATGGACAAACGGCATTTGTCGCCACCAAATTCTTGTGTACCATGTGGATTGGCTCGCCTAAGTTCTTTTTTGTAGGAGGAGTTATGCTTGCATAAATGAACAGCTTCATGTAATAGTTGTGGGAATAAGACTAATATTAGACCCATTTTTGTTGCTAATGTTTATGCAATGTTATGGTATTTGCTTTGCCTTATGATCTTATTTATGATAATTAACCCTATGGATCCTTAATTTTTTCGTTTAGTCAAAAAGTTTATATATTTATTTATTACAAGTGCTTAATGTTTTAATACAAATTAGGATGATTATGTTATTTTCTCGTGTATTAATGTAAAATTCGAAATCGTAAAGGATATCGGGAGGTTGCAAAATAAGTTCCAGTGGAAACATGGTTGACCTTGGAACCATACCAAAAAAAAAAAAAAACGAGGGTAGGTCGGGTACGGATCCAATACAAACATGGTTGGGTATAGAATCCAAAAAAGGAACCTAGGTTATAATAAGATCGGATACATGGTATAGGGTCCGTGTCTGACCTATCCACCCTGAACCCAATCACTCCTGTAATAGACTCAATTGGAAAAAGGTGAAAGGTTTATAAGTTAATTGGTACAATTGAAAGGTTTATGACTAAATTGATAAAAGTGTAATAACTTTAGGATTTTTTAATAATTTTTCCTATCAAAAAATCTCTCCTAGTGGACCCAGCTCAAGTCTAGTATCTATATGATCCAAACTACTTTAGAAGAGATTTGTGAATGTGGGTGTAGAGGCCTTTTTTTTTTTTTACTTTGTCGAAGGGTGTAGAGTTTACAACAATGGTTTCTAACACAAGAAAGACAAGCCAAAAGACAGGACAAGAAGGCCCTTGTTCTTGGTATCTGATCAATCCTACTAGTGTAATACGAAACCAGTTAGTTCCTTCCTTTGCATGTGCCTCCTCTCTCTCTCTCTCTCTGTGATGTGGTGAGAACATGAACATCCATCCAAAGTATAAAATACCCATTTTTTTTCCTACGATCATGAAAGGCTGTCTCGAGTACTAAAAGGCCCGGTTGTGGGTATAAAGCCATGTGTAGAAGCACATCACAAGGGGTTCAATGTTCATGGCCAACTCTTCTTTTTCCCTTCCATTATTTTTTGATCTACAAATACAATCATAAACTGTAAATGACAGGAAAAAGAAGGGGGGAAAATTAATAATCTATAGTGAATGTCAGATGAAAGAGTCTCTCTCCAATAATAGGAATTGCAGAAATGCTGATCCCAGCCGTGGCCTCACATGGCCCCCATCCACTCCATTGCACATCCCACCCTTCAACCCCAAAAAATCAAGTCGCATATTAAATTGTAACTGCACTAACCCACATGTGTGCATGTGAATCTCAAATCTTTTCTTTAAAAACAAAATAAAGGAAAAGATGTTTCTTTTGTCACCCACTTTCTCAGAACTAACCTTGTAGAAGATGGCTATTGGTGGGCACGCATCACTTTCTCCATTTCTTTCCTCACTTTCTTTAATTTCTATATGTATTTCGCTGATTTTCAGCAAAAAAGAGAAATTAGAAGCTCACTTTCCTGCTTTATGCTGCCTTCTACTTGAAGAACCTGAGATTAGATTTCTCAGTTTCTATCCCTCTGGGAATCATTAATATATGTTTTAGCCAAAAAAAAAAAAAAAAACATGGTATCATTTATACATTAGCTGCAAGTATATGTTGACCCAGCATTGCCTCAGTCGTGCCTCACTCTATCTAATAAACACTACTTACTAGATGCAAACTGAATTAATCAATCTGAAAAGATCTGTATTTGTTAGAGTTTTCCCCCCTTTAAACCTTACTAAATCTGTCATATTATATCAAATGAAAATACCTCCTTTACATACTGGTGAGGAATGCGATGTACTTTATCATTTTCCCCCCTCAAAGCATACAAAACCTTGCCATTCAATGTCTCATTTTCTAGATTCTCCTTCATCATGTGTAATTACATATGTTACTAGACGGCTTTCCTCTAAAAACTTAAATAATTTACATTTTAAAAGGAGGCTTAATTACAGTAATACGCATGAAAAGACAATAGTGGAAATTATAGACGTAGGTATTTCTCTTGTTGGGAGTTTTGCCTGTGTAACATGGATAGATTCCAATCTTTTGCCAGACAACTATGAAATAATAATACAACAAAAGTCACCCTTTTTATTTCTATTTATTTTTTGGAGCTAAATCAACAGTAATCAAAAGGTTGTGGTTCTGATCTGCGCCAATTAAAATAATCTCAGCACAACGTGATCATTTCAATCAGTGCCTGAGAGTCTAATTGTTTTCGGTGGAATTATTGACACTCGAAGATAATGGCTCCATTTGCTTTTACTCTAATAAAGAAATCATCATATATCAAAGCCCCTCCAATTATTTTAATGGGAATGTTAGATCTGTGTCCAACGATTCCCGAATGAATCCTTGTCATGCTTAGAAGTTACCCTTTGATAGGGAGAAAAGTTTCAAAAGATTAAACAATAGTAACAAACCTTTAATCATTTGGTCATGCGACTCTGCTTGGAATTCCAATTTTACGCACATTTTTATGGTGTCTGAAGGGAACATAAGACCTCTTTTCGACCAAAAAAAAAAAAAAAAAAAAGGGAACATAAGAACAATCACGGCAGTCCATGAAGCAGCCATCCTATGCTTCAAAATCACGGCAATTAGAAAATGCTATTTTTCACTTTGTTTTGCCATAATAGAAAATGCTATTATTTGCTGCATGTAGAAAAGGACACCGTAGACACTAGCAGTTTTGTTAGGGCTACAAAGAGATAAATTCAGTTTATTGTGAGAGATGTACTAATAAAATATTATTACCATCTAACGACGACAACGGTGGCAACAACAACAAAAGATGCTAACAAAATTTATCTGAAAACCCAAAGAACAAACCAAAGTCACTAATTTTGTTTTTGGATTAGAGTCCATTTTTAGTCCTCTCAAACTTTTGTTGTTCATGTGATTATTTAGTCCTCTAATTCTTATTTTGTACAATCAAGTTCTCTAAAAGCGGAAATAAGTAGTTAACCCATATCTATTCAATCACTGGAATTTCGTTTTAGCAGCAAAAGAAAAACAAGGTGAGATCATTTTTCTGATTTCAATAATATGGCAAACGCTAGCACTTCCTTTTGAATTTTATATTGCTGTTTTGGCTAATTAACTGGGAAAAACCACCACAAAATGGCAAAAGACAAGCGTAGAACACGGGATTTCTTTATTGCCATTTCAATGAGTTGACTAATTACCATGACAGAAGAAGAAGAAGAAGAAGAAGGTAGTTGAAAAGGACAGAGCACTCAGTGGTAAGAAAAACACATTCTCAAACCATGTTTAATGTCGGGGAAACTTCAAATGAGTCCAAAAATCTTCCTCAGTCCATTATTTGCACATGAACAGCCTGTTTGCACGACCCAAGACCTCACGAGCTCTCTCTCTCTCTCTCTCTCTCTCTCTCTGCATTAAAACTAATCAATCATCATTATCTTTTCCTCACATTCATGATCCCGACATACCAACTCCATCTGCTTTAAGCAATGTCTTCTCTTTCGAACTAAGCTTCAAAGCACTCACTGATCACTCGCTGTCCTCCCACCTCCACTTCTCAGTCCCCCTTCACTAGCTGCTTCACCAAAACATCGAACCATTATGGTAGAATACGATTGAGCAGTGAAAGTTTTAAGAAAGTGCAGTGAACAGCAAAGGAAAAGAAAAGAAAATGCGGATTAAGGCTCAGTTTTTGCAGCCGTTCTTCTTCTGCTGCTGCTGCATTCTCTTCTCTTGTTTGGGTTCTGCCTCCACCGATGAAGCGGCGACCTTGTTATCGATAAAGGCCGGCCTCATCGATCCGATAAATAGACTTCGAGATTGGGAATTGCCCAACAATTCGGCAGGCAACAGTGCAGGTCACTGTAACTGGACTGGTGTCCACTGCAACTCAAATGGAGCTGTCGAAGGACTAGATCTTTCACGGATGAATCTGAGCGGGAACATCTCGGACGACATACAGAGACTGCAGAGTCTTTCCCTCCTCAACATTTCTTGCAACAGCTTCACTTTGTTCCCGGAGTCTGTGACGAATCTGTCGTCGCTAAAGATTATTGATGTCAGCCAGAATTTCTTCATTACTAGCTTTCCGGCTGGTTTCGGAAGAATAGCTGGATTGACAATGCTCAATGCCTCGAGCAACAACTTCTCGGGATTGATTCCCGAGGATCTTGGCAATGTGAGCACATTGCAGAGCTTAGACCTCAGAGGGAACTTCTTTCAAGGGTCGATACCGAAGTCTTTCAAGAACCTGCAGAAGCTGAAGTTTCTCGGCCTTTCAGGGAACAATCTCACCGACCAGATTCCAGGAGAGCTCGGCCAACTCACTTCTCTGGAGAGCATTATTCTTGGGTACAACGAATTCACCGGTGGAATCCCAGCAGAGTTCGGAAATCTCACGAATTTAAGGTGTCTCGATTTGGCGTTCGGGAATCTTGGCGGTCAGATTCCTGCCACACTGGGGCAGCTTAGGCGGCTAGAAACTATGCTCTTGTTCAGCAACAATTTCGAAGGTAGTATCCCACCAGAGATAGGAAGCGTTGCATCATTGCAATTGCTTGATCTCTCTGACAACCTGTTATCAGGAGAAGTTCCGGCTGAAATAGCTCAACTGAAGAACTTACAGCTCTTGAATCTCATGTGCAACAACTTGTCTGGGCTGGTACCCCCGGGCATAGGTGGGTTGACACAATTGAAGGCTCTTAAGCTCTGGAACAATTCTTTATCTGGTCCATTGCCAAGTGATCTTGGCAAGAACTCGCCCTTGCAACAGCTGGACATCTCATCCAACTCTTTCTCCGGCGAGGTGCCGGCAAACTTGTGCGGCGGAGGGAATCTCACCAAACTCATCCTCTTCAACAATGCCCTCTCAGGTCCAATCCCAGTTAGCCTTTCGAGTTGCGCCTCCCTAGTTCGGGTTCGTATGCAGAATAATCTTCTATCAGGGACAATTCCGGGAGGATTTGGAAAGCTAGAGAAGCTTGACAGATTGGAGATGGCAAATAACAGTCTTACAGGTCAAATACCTAATGACATCGCCTCTTCTACATCGCTTTCTTTCATTGATCTCTCCACGAACAATTTCCAATCTTCCTTACCCTCCACAATTCTCTCCCTCCCTAACCTCCAAACCTTCAAGGCCTCGCACAATAATTTCGTGGGAGAAATCCCAGACCAGTTCCAAGATTGCCCTTCCCTTTCGGAGCTGGATCTCTCTTCAAACCAGTTATCTGGCACCATCCCATCAAGCATTGCTTCCTGCGAAAGGTTGGTCAAGTTGAACCTGAGGAACAATCTACTAACTGGAGAGATCCCAACCGCCATCGCAATGATGCCCACTTTGGCAGTTTTAGATCTGTCAAACAACTCTTTGACGGGTGGAATACCTAAGAATTTTGGGATGTCGCCTGCCTTGGAAGTGATGAATGTTTCCTACAACCAGCTAAAAGGTCCTGTTCCGGCAAATGGCGTGTTAAGGACCATAAATACCGAAGATCTTGTGGGAAATGCCGGTCTCTGTGGCGGGGTCCTCCCTCCTTGCTCAGGAAGTATGGCATTGACTTCGAATCGAAGGAGCTCACACACAAAGCACATCATTGCCGGGTGGATCATCGGTATATCGACAGCTCTGGCGATTGTCATAGCTCTTTTCGGCATGAGAACTCTCTATAGAAGGTGGTACTTGTCAAAAGGAAGTTGCTTTGGGGAAAAGCTTGAGTTGGAAAGCGGAGAGTGGCCATGGCGACTAATGGCATTCCAAAGGCTCAGGTTCACGAGTACTGATATCCTAGCTAGCCTTAAGGAATCAAACATCATCGGGGCTGGAGCCACTGGAACAGTTTACAAGGCCGAGATACCGAGGTCTAACATTGTTGTGGCCGTTAAAAAGCTCTGGAGATCTGGAACAGATATTGAAGCAGCAAGCGACGATGATCTTGTCGGGGAAGTGAAACTCCTTGGGAGATTAAGGCACCGGAACATAGTACGTTTGCTCGGGTTTCTTCACAACAAGACTAATATGATGATCGTGTATGAGTTCATGCAAAATGGAAATCTTGGAGAAGCATTGCACGGGAAACAAGCGGGGAATCTGCTTGTGGATTGGGTCTCAAGGTACAATATAGCGCTTGGTGTCGCCCAAGGGCTTGCTTATCTCCACCATGATTGCCATCCCCCGATCATTCATCGAGATGTCAAGTCGACCAACATTTTGCTCGATGCGAACCTAGAAGCCAGAATTGCAGATTTCGGCTTGGCAAGAATGATGCTCCGAAAGAACGAAACAGTATCGGTAGTGGCAGGGTCCTATGGATACATTGCGCCTGGTAAGTTGATTATTACTCTCATAATCTTCCATCGAATTGATCAACTATCATATCTTTCCAGTGTCCCAGTTAATAATCGTATTACCCTTGCAAAATAGCTACTAGTCAATGCTAAAAAGTGATGAAAGTATCACATATGCTCATCACCTTTCCTCTGGCTAACAATGCTGCAATTTTTTTATGTTCCCCGACAGAGTACGGATACACCATGAAGGTTGACGAAAAGATAGACATATACAGCTTCGGTGTCGTACTATTGGAGCTCATCACAGGCAAAAGGCCTCTAGACCCCGAGTTTGGAGAATCCGTCGACATTGTCGAGTGGATACGGAGGAAACTCGGAGACAACAGAGCTCTGGAAGAAGCTCTAGACCCCAATGTAGGAAACTGCAAGCATGTGCAAGAAGAGATGCTTTTGGTGCTCAGAATAGCGCTCCTCTGTACTACAAAGCTACCAAGAGATAGGCCCTCCATGAGGGATGTCATAACCATGCTCGGAGAGGCAAAGCCTCGGAGGAAGAGCAGTAGCAATGGCGCTGCAATGTATGAAGCTAGCAAAGACAAGCCAGTTTTCAGCACGTCACCTGTAAATGGCCTTCTCTAGGGACTGAGTTCTGAGCATTTGAGTTCCTTTTGGCTAATAGTTCCTTCAATTTTTCTCTGTATGTAGAATTTCTTAATTGAATGCTTGTAGCTACTTGTTCTGCTATCTGTAGAGATCACCGGTATATGATCTAGGTACCTTTTTTGGCAAATAAAACTTCATTTGTTGTATATGTTCGTGTCCAGAATCACTACAGCAATATGTTTTTAGAGCTTCAGTTTTTCTTCCTATGTTGTTTTCTTGGTAACTTTCACCCGAAAAGCAAAGGATATCAAGATGGTCGTTTCTGTTTAAGAGGTTCTGGTTGGTAATGGCAATGGAAATTAACACATTCTTAAATCTGAGGAAAAAACATTGCATGACATATAAAGCATGTAGACCAAGTTCATCTGGATAATTGATCTTGTACTATTCGTATATAGACCATGCAATAATTTCTCTTTTAGGTCAATGCATTAAAGAGTTCATGGGCTATGAAGGGTATTTTTTGTTTCTTTTTTATAACATGAGTTGTTTCAATCCGTGCTCCATAGTGTAAATAAATACTAAATTGAGCGCCCTAGAAGCCTTAGCAGTTAGTATATATATAGAACAGGACGATAAAAACAAGGATAATCGATTGTCCTGTGGTTTAAGTTAGCACCGGTATGATGCTCTAACAAGTCAATGGGGTTCTTATCTTGGCTGCTTTACCGATGATTAATTGACTTGGAATCTGTTCGAAGGTACAACCTAACTGTTGGAAGAGAGGAGAAAGCATCTGCATCATATAATTAATGTTATAAACTTCTGCTAAAAGTCCAGGTGCATTGTTCATCAGTTTTCAACCTCAATACTAGACTTGCGGCCTTTTACATGCCAAATCTCATGCCATCCATAATTCCACTTTGATAAGCAATTCAAGTGGGCTTGATCAGAAGGACTCTTAATATGAAATCTCATTTCTTCACGGAGAACATGGAGAAACAATGAACAATCCACAAGAAAGAATAGTGTCCATCTCTCTCTCTCTCTCTCTCTCTCTCTCTCTCACTCTCAAGAAATAAGTTGCGAGAATATACGTACACACAACATACATAGGACATCCAAAGTTTGATTTGACCGGCAGTGACAAAAGTTGGGAAAGGGTAGTGTCACCTCAACAAAAAAATAAAGAAAAGGGACACCAAGAGGAGCAAACATGATTTTCAAAATGCTCCATTTATCCAGTCTTTTCATTTCCACAACCGTATAATGGGCAAGCTATACACACCGTTCACTCAAAAGTTCGCAACCATGCTCTACAGGGACCTGGATAGCTTCAGAGCTACCCAGCTTAAGGTTAGCAATCATCCTCAACAATGCTTTAAATATTATGATCATACAAAACCATGTACATGATCAAGTCTCAGAAAATTGACTCTGTAATTCAGTACCAAGTCCATTAGCCTCAGAACTCCTCATAATTCGAAGTCTCTTCACAGAATTCACGAACATCCTGATATAAAAAGTTTAATTCCAGAATCAGATAGAAAGGATGGCATGCATAGAGAAAAACTTAACCGAGAACACATACATAGATATCAATTTGTCGAGCATTTTCTGTCACTACATCGCCTAGTCAGTGCTCTTCTAATATCATGCACTAACCGCTTTTATCCACACAACCCCAAATATCCCAGAAGAAAAGCCATAGAGTATTAAAATGATGATTCTCTTCTTCTCTTAATCTATGAGGTGATGTGGAAAACAGAAGCTAATCCTGAGGTTGATTTGTCACTACTTTTGCTCGAACTTTGTAGGACCAATCAACATGTATCCACCATGAAACCCTTTCTAGATGGAGAAAGGAAGGAAGCAGCTCTTATTGCCATCAAATTGGCAACGAAAACCACTGACAGCATCAGAACTACTGGTAAAAATCTAAGATATGCATAATCTGCAGGATAGCAAGTAGATTCCAGACAAGCACCGTACATATACTGAAGCCAGGAAAGTATCTATGGGCTATACAACTCCCATTCTTTTCTTGTATGTACTGGCACCAATCAGCCAATCCTCAATAGTGCTTTGCCAAAGTACCAATAATCCAAACCAACTAGTCATTTCTCAATTGTGCTCTGCGAAAGTACTCATAATGATGTGACAGGGGTAATGACTTAAAGACTACGTTTACAGAATTTATTGGGAGGGCCACAACTTTCATGGTCAAAGAACTGTCCTCGATACAAATTTTAACATGCTGCAGCTTGCAATTTGCTGCAAGAGAGTATGGAAAGGCAAGTTGTGCTTATCCTTATCCACTTATTTTTACCCTCAAACAATCTGGGCACTTGATGTAATATGCAGAATCTAAGATGATTAATAATTCCTGACTACTTTTCTCTCCTAGGATTTAGCCTGTTGACTCATATGAAGGCTGCTCCCTTGCATAAGAAACAAAAATGGCTCGCACCATCATATGCCAGGGTAGAATGAAAATAAAGATGCGAAACAGAACTTATGCACAGTGCCAACAAAATAAGATAATAGTAACTGCACAAGATCCAAAAAAAAAAAGAGCAGGAACCGAAAAGAAGAATTATTAGTAAGGAATGCTTCTCCTATGTGTAATATAGTGAATTGCAAAAGGAGGGCGATATTTTTCTTTTTTCAAGAAATCTTTCTCTTCATTCAACGTAATTTGTTCATAAAGTGCTTCTGACAATGTTTCCGATGTGGCGTGGTCTCAGCAAGAATGATTAAATTTTTCCACTTGGGCTTCAAAGCTTAAATATGAAAGATGCCAAATGCCAAAATGAATTGGTGCAGGACTTGCATAAGGTAACACACAATATAAACAATCAAAATGAAAGTACCACCGGGCTACATACCTCCAAGGAACATCTCCAATAAGCATCCAATCTCCATCTTTGTCTTCGTAAGTAAGAACATAACCAGATGAACCATCCAGCAATTTTGAGGCACTTGTTGCTCGTACAGATCCGTGATACATCAACCTATTTGAACCTATAATCCAAACACACCACATTTACATGGGTTGCAAACCATATACCAATACTAAGTCCATGTAGTTCCAATCGAGGATCTTCAAAGGGTCTATAAACCCAAACTCCAATTGAGCTCATTATATTGGCTATTGTTGAGACCCAATCAAGACGCAATGGATCACGTGAAAAGTATTGATACTTCAAAATAGTTTCAATAGGAAGATGACCACAAAATAATGACCACCAACTATTAGAATTCATGACGCCCTGATGCAAGATCAGCAAGCAACAGAAGAAAAACTTACGTGGTGCGTTGACTTTTGTAGTGGGATGATCAAACATATCCTCCAACGTCTCTGCTAAACTCTCATAGCATTGATGTGCATTTAGATCTACCTTCCTTCCAATTGCAACTCCATCCATATTGACCTTTACAAAAGGAGAAGTTTTGGGGCACGATACCTTCATGGAGTTACTGCTTTTGTCATTTCTGGCATTATTGATCTTCTCTAACGCAGCAAGCTTGCTATCATTTTTCTCAACTATGGGGTCAAACTCTCCGGTTGAAGTAGATTTTGGAGTGTTAATAAAGATGTTCATTCTGTGAGTTTTTAGAGGAGGCCATCCGACTACCTGACTGCTCAAGAATTGTGTAACAGCAGGAAACATACATACATAAGTGAGAACTGTGCACGATATCAAACTCCAACAGAATGGTCAACTATATATGCAAGAAGAAATCTCTCTAATGTAAATGAAAAATGCAAAGATCATCCATTCATCTAACTCTCAACATTCATACATGGCCAAGAAAGGTAACCTATGCTGCAATTTTATGGACTCTGCCCTCTTGGCAAGGGCGAAAAACTTTTCAGGGAAAACAAGTAGAACAAAAGGGAAAGGAAGCTTGCATGAACCACTCAAACACACTAGCTCAATTGCTAGATCAGATACCACATTAATGTCCAAAGAACATTTCATGGTCTCCAATAGTCAACAGCTATTGCAACTAAAATGCAGCGATGAAAACATGACAGACCAAAATAAAGATAAGATGTCCCTGTAGTTATTTAGGCCAGTAATATATCACCATTTTCCCTGGTCAAGAATTTGATTCCCACAAATGAATGAGCTACTTCCTATTGAATTTCTATGTTTCAATTTTGGGAACTGAAGCAAAGAAAGAAAATTTAACTGGAGCTAGTTTACTCCTCTACTTGGCAACTCTGCAGCAAAGTGAAACCGCACAAGGAGAAAAAAAAAAAAAACCTAGATCCCAGGCAAAACCCCTCATGACTAAGCTTATATTTCACTCTCAGAAAAAGTAGAAGGGAAGATATGCTGATTTCTATGTGCAGAGTACTGGTTTCCGAACTCAACATAGGCGGTTCCGGCCTTCCTTCATCATTACCTTTCTGAATTTCTCATCAAGAATACAGAAGAACAAAAGGAAGGAAAACAGTGGAAATGTGTTTTCATCCCTCCTCTTCCCTTGCAACTTAAGTACCTAAAAATAGTTCCCTTTTTTTTCCTTCCCTTGAACATCCCCCTGGTCCAAACGCAACGTTCTGCAAACTTTTGTGGAAAATATCATATTTCAATTATTAGATTTATCTTTCCATTACATTAATTTCCATTTTCCGTTATCTCCTTGATTATCTCTAAAGTTGCAGAAAGAAATGGACAACAATTATACACCCTTCGATCTCGCCTTTCCAGCAACCAAAGCTATAACTGTTATAGACAAGGAATAAACAGCCGCAATCTTTCATTTTGAGGGTATATCCGGGGTGCTCAAGAAATGTTTCCACTTGGACTGATCTTCCAACTTCTTTAAACCAAGCACAGAGACACGAATGATAAGTACCAAAGACCCGCTGCCCCCAACAAAAAAAGAAAAAAATATTATTTCCCTCCCAAGGAGCCTATCAAAATCAGAGAAGGAAAACCAATGCCCCATGACTACTGGTGTCCGGGGAGCACTCCCCTAATTTCACAAGATCATGACAGTTGCCCGTCCCACAACAATCGGGCAATTACCGGGACGAGAGACGGGCGGAGTGCGGTCCCTTCGCTAGAACTCGAACAGACGAACTCGCTACCCAAACGCAGCATGATCATGATTTTTTGAACAACTAGCCTTGAGGCTCGGTTCCGTCATCGCTCATGTGACAGAAACTAGGCAGGTTTGCCACAAGATATGTGAATTTACAACCCGCGAGATTCATCTCATCACAGATCATACACAACATGCCAAAACCAAAACCAAAACAGACAACCATCAGCTCGACGAAACGCACTACAAGCGGAAACGATCGGCAAGCATACTGCACGGAACCGGACCTACATGCCGAGGATTCGCACAAATTGTCACCGACACGCGCGTCAGAAGTAGCACGGAAGCAAGTACCTGGAAGCAGTAGGAGCGGCCACGGAATCCGCGCCCCTCTTAGTCCCTGCGCCGCCCTCCGCCCGGCTGAGCGTGGATGAAGACGACGACGACGACGCCGACGCCGGCAGCGGCGGCGGCGGCGGCGGCGGCGAGGGGGAGGGGGAGGAGGAGGAGGCGGCGGGGACGAAGGAAGGCAGGCCCTTGGCCGTCAGGATGACGGGGCCGGGCCGCGGGGACTTGAAGGGGCGGGAGTCGCCGACCCCGAGGGTCAGCCCGAGGGCCAGCTCGTCCGGGGTCGAGGAGCCCTCCGACGAGGACGCGACGTAGTCGTCGTCCCCCTTTGACCCGGTCAGCTCCGCCGCCGGCGACGCCGCCTCGCCGGCGCTGTCTCCTTGCATTTCTTCGACGGCGGAGGAGGGAGAAAGAGAGAGAGAGAGAGAGAGAGAGAGACTTGCAGAGATGCGGAGAAGAAGGCGTTTAGAGAGAGAAAGAGAGAGACTTTAGAGAGAGAAGTGAATTTGAAGGCAAGGAGGAGGAGGAGGAGGAGGCAGCTGCAAGCAGGTGACAGGAAAGAGAGAGAGAGAGAGGGAAACGACGGGCGATGGAAACGAACAAGGAGAATTCTTTCCTCCCTTTTGCTGTCTCTCTCTTTTTTCTTTTTTTCTTTTTTTTTTTAGTTTTCTATTTTTTAGGGGTTTCCAAAAAAAATTAAAATTATTTCGTATCACGATTCTTTTTTATGTTATGTAAAAATATTTTTTGATGAATTACATAAAAGAATTCCCCATCATTAATCATTTAAACTTTTTTAAAGATCGCTCTTTTTTGACTGGGTTTGGAGCATCCCGTTCCGCTATCTAAGCTCAAGTCTTTCTTGGATGGAACTACTACACGATAAGATGTTATGATTGTCGGCACGACTATTTACCGACAACACGGGTCTCGCAAAGTCGAAAGAAAAAAATGTTTAATCATGAATGAGTAGATAAAATTCGAAATACAAATAGAGTCGATAAAAAGTTACGATAATTTTTCCAAGTGATCATCAATAAGAAAGTGAAAAGTGAAAAGGATAAAAAAAATAGTGATGTGATCATTAATGTTAAGAGAGAGGAGACAGCTAAAAATGCCTCGTCTAAGCAAAATTTGCCAAAAAGTCGGGGCTCTAATATTGCTCCATTAACTCGTGATTTTACACTAGATGGACATATCACCAAACTGGTAGAAAAAGCTTTCTTCGACATAAATCATGTCGACTCTTTTTAGGGAGACTTATTTATTAGGCTAGACTGTTGCTTCAACGTACAGTAGTCTGATAGCAGGCGACGGAATGTTTGCCCTCATGTTCCTTGTGCGATAATGTAACCCTTTTACTTGGTCAATTAAGCATCGAACACATCGATCATTGAAATCGTTTGGACCGACGAGAAACGTGACTCATAAAAGTTGTTGAGCTGCCTTTATCAGTAACTTTCAAATAACTATTTATAGATACGAGCGGAAACGCCATGTATAATTAAGCACTACTGAAAATTCTAAAATTCCGTCTGGTTTTTATGTAAAGTTATGTGCCAAGCTTTATGGGGGTAGAAAACTTGTTCAGGATAAGGAAAAGAAATCAAAGAACATATGTAGTGTAGTGAGATATAAAGTAAATAAAAGAATAAAATAAAAAATAAAAAATAAGTTGATGCTTCAAATTGGTGAAGTAGCATATGATATATATAATTGAATTTTTTGGGGAAAGAGAAGGAAGTTAGGTGGAGATATGGTGGGGTTGGGAAGATTGATGGGGGTGATGTTTTTGGGGAGAGGACTGTGGGGCCTCCTTGTCTCCTCAATGCGCCCCCCGAAATCGATTGGTTTTGTTTGCCCATTCTTTTCCTCATCATCGACCCTGGCGGTTCCAAGAGTCACTCCATCTCCACTTCAAGTTTTATTTTATTTAAAGTTAAAATGCCAAAAAAAAAAAAAAAAAAACTCCGAATTGATAATTTTATCCTTGAAAATCCAAAGTTGATACATAAGTTTCCATTAAATTTTTCTATCAAATTACAAAATTAGATGACATGCGATAGTTAGCGGATATACCGACTTGGTGTTTAACCACATATTTATCACAAACGTACTAATTTATGATTTTTTGTAGTATTAATCTAATTTAATGAAAATTAACATAAGTAAATTTTTCATATATATACATGTTTTGACGTTTTTTATTGTCAAAAAATTAATTTGAGGTGAAATTATCACATATTTATCAATTTGAAATTTTTCATAATATTAACCATTTTTATTAACAAATGTTCCGGAGATTCTATAAACTGAAAGTACTTATCTAGCTATCTCAAATTAGATTCCACCTATTTTATCAAGATTGGAACAAGGAGGGTGAACGACTAACCCCACTTCCGTGACATTGCCACCGCGTTCATACCCAACACCTTTTTCTCATCAAATTATGGGACATCTGTTAATGATACTTAATCCCTCGAAAATCTCGAGCTTAACAAAAACTACTAGTTGGCTCGGAAACAAAAACGCTCGATGAAAACTAGCATGGAATTAGTCTATCGTTTTTCGATTTATTTTAGTAAATTTATGGTTTATGGTCTGTAATTTATAATAAATAAATAAATAAATAAATAAAGGACAAATCATGAAACCTTGGAGGAGCTCCAATATGTGATCATTTGTCGTCACGAAGTGGAGCATCTAGAAGATGCCAAAATAGGGACACAAAAGAAAGTCGATAAGCGGGAGGAGTGGGGACCAGCGAGCAACCGGCATATTAACGTGATTCCACCTACAATCCGACAGGGCGGGCCCGCCATTTCCCCACAGCTCGACGCGTCGGAGATGGCGACGGACGATATTTGTCCATCCCATCCGAACCGTTGGATCTCGTGAATCTCATAATGAAATGAAGTTACACGACGATAGTGGCCGCGATATTATCCATTTGTAATGATTTTGAATTCTCGCAATAACTTTCGTTACGTGTCCGTCTTACGCATGAGTAAGGTTTCCTATTAAATTAAGTGCTGGTGCCTAAAGACTTGCCGGTTACAAGAGGGACTCCAGGTCATGGGACAGTAGGATTACATTTATTGATTGTCGAATGTACGGCCGCTGAGTGTAGAAACCAATCGTGTGCGTCACTGTCTTGAACTTATTCGGTTCTTTCGTGCGCTCTACCGACATGTAAAATAGAATAAGCCCGAATTCAGTTGTCGTTGGGAAAGACATGAAGGTCTTCTTCGTATGGAGGGGAAAAGCGCTGTCGAGTGACGAAGGAACACGCGTTAATGAAACCGTTGTTACTAAGGCGAATATACTTCGCCACAAGAATATTATTACAATAGCTTTTAGAGCTAATACCACAAAAAAAAAAAAAAATCCAAACTAGTATGCTTATAATAAATATATTTTAAATTAATTTTTTTACTATCAAAAATCTCAAACTAATACACTTGTGACATGTTTTCGCTTAAATTAATTTTTGATTATAAAAAATTTTAGACGATACATTTGTGTCAAATTTACTCTATATTAATTACCACAAGAACCTATAAATCGATAAACCAGTGACAAACGAAGAGTAAAACCCCAATCCCGTACATCCGTCAACTATCACATCTTTCACCTATCGCGACCTAATCTCAGATGAAGCGCCTAGGATTTGGTTAATGGATTACTAAGCCTAAATTTAGTTCAGGCTCTCCCAAACCCATACAAATTCGTGATTTAGATTCAAATTCTTAATATCCAAATGATTTTTCAATTAGGAGTTGCCACTAATCGGCTTATGGTAAGTCGATTAGACACTTAAGTAAAATGACAATAAAATTATTTTACTCCTACGAACAAAAGATTTTAAGTACGGGAACTTGATTATACTATATTTCTCTAATACACTTTCAGTACCATTATTTTCATGAAAAAATATTTATCAGGCAATTTGAGTTCAATTTATTAATCCCTAACATGTGAGGTGATTATACTGATGGGCACTCTCCAATTTAACACCCAATAAAATAATAAATAAATTGCAAGACTTATCTCATAACAATGAAATGATCTGCAATGTTAGCTCAAACTTCACATCAATAACCCTAAATATGATTTTTAATTAGCATGTAATTACTCAATATTTTACGATTTTTCCTTATTTAATGAAACATAATTTACGTGCAATGCAATATAATGATGCATAAAAATGTATCTATATTAACATGACATGTAACATGCAATTTAATATGCAATCTATATGTCATGCGACATTACTTACGTGACATAATCTAATGACAGACAAATATTAATGCAACTATCATAATACGTCACACATTTAAATTAATGTTGTATTCAAATAATTTTTGATAGAATGGGAGATTTTCCGTATCCCGTACATCGTATCTCGTAGGTAGAGATCAAATGGTTGTCCAAGTACATTGTTGAGTTAGGAAAGTTTCCTAACTTGAGGAGTATTTTAAGATTTTGTAGATATTACATTATTTAAGTAAATATCTAATAGAATATTCTAAAATCCAATAAGATATGTCTAAAGTCTAACAAGATATATCAAAATATACCAAATCACTCAAATAAAGCAATAAAGATAAGCATCTTACCTAATTTAAGGATACTCTTTCCAAACTTGGACCAAGCACAATCGGACTAGGATCGCAATCGGCTCCTCAGCGATGAACGGTGAACGGCGGCAACGACTCGTGCACAGCGGCGGTAGGCAGCTTGGCACGACAAGGCTAGTGACACGGCCCACGGACGGAGCATGATCCAAGACCGTCCGTGATAGGCCGTGTCACGCACAAAGGGCTGCCCAAGAACAGCCCACGACCGACCCACGGTCAATCCATGAGCGGTACAAGCAAAGGCCCATGCGCGACCCATGAACGACCCATGAGCAATGTTCGGCCAGCCCACGTGCAGCCCGTGACCGTTCAGCTGCTCTCGTGTCAGGCCCTACAAACCCCGATTTTGCTTCTGACACACGCTCATAGCCTACCCAAGGACCTGCCATGTACAACCATTGAAGTAGCTTGCTGTGTAGCCTTGTAATGATGATACGGATTCAAAATGAACCGTTGGATCGAAGGGACGATCAACGGATGAGATGCGACCCGCACTTATATAAATAGGGGTCTCTCTCCCTCATTGTAACAGTTCATTCACAAGTAAATATACACTCTCTTTGCCCATTCGACTCTTGTGTTCGAGTGTGTGTGTGTAAGGTTGACTCGGGATCGATAATCCTAAGGCCGCATGGTGTTTTGATCAATCGAAATCAACTGACTCGTGACAAGTGGTATCAGAGCCTTCGTTCCAAACGCAATGGCTAATCCTCGTGCTGATGCTCCGGTCGTTCAAGGCGATGACCAAGAAGATCGTGGGCGTCCAACCGAGAAGGTCACCCAATCGAAGAAGAATCTTGTTGTCTCGTGTTCGAGGGATCCGAAGTGGATCTGGAGAACTGAATGATGGTCTTAGAAGAGACCATCACGAACAACCAAGCGTTGATGGACGACCTGCACCACACCGTTGAGGGAGCGGAAGCCGGTAGGGAGGAGTTCTTGGCCGAAGTGCAAGAACTCCAGGCCGGCATGGGAGAGCTCCATGTCGAGGTGCTAGGATCCATCACGCACGAGCTACAGCAGCAGGACGAGACTTGGGAGGCCACGATGGTGACCATGCGCACGGAGATGGCCGAGCTAAAAAGCAAAGTTGCCGAGCTTAAAGCTGCATGCGTGAACGGAGTGATCACCGTGCAACCACGTGCCGATGCACCCAAGCCAAAAGAGTTCAAGGGCTCACGGGTGGCAAAGGATGTGGACAACTTCCTGTGATATATGGAACGCTACTTCCAGACCATGAAAATGACCAATGACGTAATCCGAGTAAACACCGCAGCCATGTATTTAGCTGATGATGCGTTGCTGTGGTGGCGTTGTAGGTCGGATGGTAGAAATGGCGATTCTATCGCGACATGGGCTTGGTTCGTTGAGGAATTTCGGTGAACCTACTATCCCGCTTATGCGGAGGAGGAAGCCCACGGGGAACTCAAGCGCCTAAAGCAAAAAGGCGGAGTCCACGACTATGTAAACCGATTCTCGAAGCTGCTGCTCCAAATCCCGTCCATGACCGAGACGGAGGCATTCCACTAATTCATGAGCGGACTCAAACCATGGGTCAAGCAAGAGCTCAAACGGTGCAACGCAACAGATCTCTCAACGGCTACTTCTGTGGCTGAGTCCCTCATGGAATACAAACCATCGCCCTCGGTCAAACCAGACTCTCTAAATCTCATAATAAAATGGACTTACACGATGGTAGTGGCCGCGATATTATCCATATATAATGGTTTTGAATTCGCGCAATAACTTTTCCCTACGTGTCCGTTTTACGCATGAGTAAGGTTTCTTATTAAAATAAGTGCTGGTGCCTAAAAACTTGCCAGTTACAAGAGGGACTTCAGGTCATGGGAGAGTAGGATTACATTTATTGATTATCGAATGTACGGCCGCTGAGTGTAGAAACCAATCGTGTGCGTCACTGTCTTGAACTTATTCGGTTCTTTCGTGCGCTCTACCGACAAGTGAAATAGAATAAGCCCGAATGCAGTTGCCTTTTGGGAAAGACATGAAGGTCTTCTTCGTATGGAGGGAAAAAGCGCTGTCCAGTGACGAAGGAACACGCGTTAATAAAACCGTTGTTACTTAGGCGAAAATACTTAGCCACAAGAATATTATTACAATAACTTTTAGAGTTAATATAAAAAAAAATCCAAATTAGTACACTTATAATAAATTTACTTTAAATTAATTTTTTTGCCATCAAAAACTCATCACTGGTACACTTGTGATATATTTAGCCTAAATTAATTTTTTGATTATAAAAAATCTCAAATTGATACATTTGTGATAAATTTACTTTCTATTAGTTTCCATTAAATTTGATTAAAACCACAAGAAACTACAGATCAATAAATTTGTGACAAACGAAGAGTAAAATCACAATCCGGTACATCCGTCAACCGACACTTCTTCCACCTGTCGGACCTAACCTCAGGTGAAGCAAGCTTAAATTTAGTTCGAGCTCTCCCAAGCTCATACAAATTCGTAACTTAGATTCAAATTCTTAATATGCAAATGATTTTTCAATTACGAGTTGCTACTAATTAGTTTATGGTAAGTCGATTAGACACCTAAGTAAAACAAACAAACAAGAGATTTTGAATACAGGGATTTGATTATACTAGATTTTCTAGTGCACTTTCAGCACCATTCTTTTCATGAGTTCAATTTATTACTCCCTAACATATGAGGTGACTATACTGGTAGTCACTCTTCAATTTAACACCCAATAAAAAAAATTGCAATATTTATCTCATAACAACGAAATGATCTGCAATGTTAGCTCAAACTTCACATCAATAATCCTAAATATGATTTTGAATTAGCATGTAATTACTCAATCTTTTACGATAATTTACGTGCAATGCAATGTCATGATGCATAAAAATGTATCTATATTAACATGACATGGAACGTGCAATTTAATATGCAATCTATATGTCATGCGACATTACTTACGTGACATAAACTAATGACAAACAAATACTAATGCAACTATCATAATACGTCACACATTTAAATTAATGTTCTATTCGAATAATTTTGGATAGAATGGGAGATTTTCTGCATCCCTTACATCGTATCTTGTAGTTAGAGATCAAATGGTTGTCCAAGTACATTGTTGAGTTAGGAAAGTTTCCTAACTTGAGGAGTATTTTAAGATTTTATAGATATTACATTATTTAAGTAAATATCTAACAGGATATTCTAAAATCCAATAGAATATGTCTAATGTCTAACAAGACATATCAAAATATACCAAATCACTCAAATAAAGCAATAAAGATAAGCACCTTACCTAATTTGAGGATACTCTTTCAAACTTGGACCAAGCACAATCGGACTGGGATCGCAACCGGCTCCTCAGCGATGAACGGCGAGCAGCGCCAACAACTCGTGCGTGGCGGCGGCAGGCAGCTTGGCACGACAAGGCTAGCATGTCGGCACCGGTCGACGAGCGTGGCTTCATAGTGGAGGCGCGCCCCTTTTGGAGTCGTCTTAGAATGCACAGAACGTGCTCCTCTTTTGAACAGTGGTCAAAAGTCCTCCTTCACCCAATTTCCACGACTTGGCGCTCGCTCTCTCTGACTTCTCCTTTGCTGGTGTCATCTCCGGCTCTGCACTCCTTCAGGGACGTGAAGACAAGTTCTTCGTTGGAGGCTCGACCAATTGCGATATCGTTCTGGACAGCAACGGTTGGGCTAAAGACCAGCGCCAAACTCGGCAGAAGCTTTGCTTTGTTGGTCTCCACAGCTGGGATGCTAGTTCTCGCCGGAATGCTGGTTGATGGGTGTGGAGTGCATTACCAAAACTCACGTTCTCAGTTGAAAGAGCAGCAGATCAGCAACGGGGGCAGTGGATAGTTGTCGTTGCGAGGCAAAATGTTTGCCGTCGTCGAGATCAGCAAGGCAGCTAACGGTGGAAACGACGACGCAACGGAGGGCGGTGCGGCAACAAGATGTCTTGGCCAAGGTGTGACCAAGAGCTGCCTCTCTCTCCCTCTCCCGCGGGTTTTCAATGTGTCTCCCAATGTGTGTCTCTCTATTGTGCTTTGAGAAAGAATTTACCAACCTCCAATTTCTAAGGCATAACGCTCTATTTATGATGCAAACCTAAGTTAACTTCAATATCATGGGCTTAACTTAAGCATTTTCTAATGTGATGGGCTCTAAAAACCTAAAGATTGTCCCTAATTAAACTCTCAACGGGCTGAATTAAGTTCAAATTAGACCAATTAAAGCCTTTCTCATGTGATTTTCAGCCACCATAACCCTCTAATGCCAGCCTAATTTTGGCTTCTCTTGCAAGCTCAACTTATCGAATTTCAAGCTCAAAACCATCCGCCGGTCCAATGCAATTAATGAAAATATAAACTAAATAATATATGCTCCTAAAATTATATGCTATATGCTATATGCAATTTAATTTTAATATTTTTGTTTATGGGTTAAAAATTGATCCCTAATTTTCTTTGCAATAGATGAATGATCGGGATGTCAAAATTTAGGTATCAACTCCACCTCAATAATTTAACAATAAAATTTTATTAAAATTAACTGAAGATAAATTTGTCATAGAAATATCAGCTTAGGAATTTTTATGATTAAAAAATTAATTTGAAGTAAATTTATCATAAGTATATCACTTTGGTTTTCGTAGTATTAAATCTAAAAGAAAAGAAAAGAGGGAAGCTAAGAAAGTGGCGCCACTATAAGTGAAATCATTACAACGGCTGACACAAATTACTTTTGAGTGCAAAATACAGGTATCATATTTCTCACCTATCTTTGAGTCTCATGTTACATTACATGATCCGCTCCGGACAGCACTGTACCGACCATGCAAAGCATTCTAAAACTCTTACTCACTTTGATAATATTCACCCTGTTGATGTAAAACAACTATTCAACCTAGTGACATCAACGATTCTATAAGCCAGTTTACACTCTAAAATGGTGCATGGCCTTTGCTGCCCAAACAGCACCAATTGAAAAAAGAATTGCATATATGGGTCGGAGATTTGAACCTCTAGCTTCTTTCGTCGCCAACCCAGTTGTTCTTTTCCTTTGGCCCTGTAGGACCGTCTTCACCGTGAAGCTCAATTGGAAGCTTCTCAATATGTATGCCGCCGGGTGTCCGAACATATCCGGCAAGGATTTGATTACTTTGTCCAGCTTGGTTCTTGAATTGTAGACGACAGTCGGACCCCATTTTCTCATATACTGCAACCAGCAAGGCTCGGCAACAACACCATCTCCCAGATATTCGGCAGCTACAATCTCATAGCTGGTGCTCGAGTCCAATTTAAAATCACTCCGAGCTGCGTCATTCCTTATCCCAATGCCAAGCATTTTCGATCCCTGAATGTAGGTTCCGGGACGAGGGTAGCTAGCGTGCCCACTTTTTGATGAGAAAATAGCAGCTTTGTTTCCGTCTATAAATTCCAAATCACACGCATCTACCCACTGACCACCGCTGTGCTGTGAGAAGTAGATGCTCCACAGCTCTCCACTGAAGTTGCTTATACGGAGAGTAAAATGTTCCCAGTCACCTACATGCTGTCCAATGCTCAAAGGAATATTCATGCCAACTTTGAGAGTGGCTGGCCCATTGAAGGGGCAAAAGATCCACATCACAATGTCTGTAAATGCACCACCCAAAGCTGGCTTCACATGGACATAAAGCTTAGCTGAATCCAAGTTCCCATTCTTGATGCTATCGTTCCGCCGATCACTAGGCAAATCAATCCAATACTCTCCATCGTTTTTCCCACCACTAGGCAAGTTTGAACCACTTACGTCTATGGGCTCCCCTACGGGATCTCCTTTTCTGTATAATAGTGATCCATTTTCGAAGAACCATGAAACAGAAGATGGCAAGAACACCTCATCCGGGTGAAAGAACACGGTTGGCCCATAGTGCTTGATGAGTGTGTGGACCTGATCAATGTTTGGCATCGCATTCAGCACAGGGTTGCAGTTCTTTAGGCATGAAATACATTGTTCGTCACCAGAACTCCAGCAGCTGCTGCAGGAAAAAGTCCCAACTGAGACACCTTTACCCAGCATTCCCCTATGAGTTGGTCTAATGCTACATACTGTCAATGGCAGTAGTGGATATTTTGAAATGCTGAGAATCACGTGATGATTTTCACACGTATCTGTCAAGTCAGACCGAACAACTCTGACTTCCTCCAATGCAGGCTTAGCCGGCTGGTCAGTGACCAAAAGTCCCATAGGCTTGTACCCCTCAGGCGCCTGAGGTAGCCAGAAATAACCACCTTCCCCACCATCTTCGCCGCCATCATCTGAACTCCAAACAAGCATGTAATCGACTGGCTCCTTAAGAGCTGGTGATTTACCAGATGTGCATTCAGGAGGTTTAATACCAGAAGAAATAACTTCCCTTGCCACTAGTACAAAGCCTCGCAAAGGTCGATCATTTGATTGGCAGTAGTGCCCCAGACAAAAAAATCCATCAGGTATTGCCACAGGCCTATAGAAACTGACACCTTTTCTCTCATCGCTTGACCAATCCCAACCCCAGATAAATTCAAAACTTTTGACTTTACAGACTTCTATTTCCCCAAGATTTGGACTTCCACTGGCAAATCCATGACCTGGGATCATAAGCAAAACATGAAGAGATGAAAAGGAAATGAGAAAAGGTTAAGCTCTTTTGTCAATGGGCCAGAATGCCATAAGACGTGCGATAACAATGCAACAATTTTCTGCAATACTTGACACAGAGTGCGGCAAACCACTACTAGCATCATTAGAGAACCAACTTCTCGAGCATAATAAAAACATTCAAGATAGCTATACCAGCAACTAGCAGCTTTCTTCATACAGCATGCCAATAACTAACCAAGCAAATTACTAAATAAGATTTGGGAAAGAACATACATTTAGGTGCTCGGAAATGAAATCACATGTGGAAAATAGCAACGGGCAGTAAAGCAAAGAATCTTCAGATTCTAGCCATATATAACAAAGCATGTCGGCAGCGACATTTGACAGGCGGTGTTGTGACGGTCTTACATTAAACCAGAAAAACCCAAGACATTTGTTTGCTCTTGTTTCAGTAAGACTCCTGACTATTAGACCCAAAAAAAGCCATCAAATTCCATGGGCATAATCTAGAAGCTGAAGGAAGTTTCCGCATTCTGGAATCAATAACATGTCCAATAATCCATTTCGCCTCCAACAATGCAAAGTGACTATCTTTATTGCGACAGCATTAACTCACTCGAGATATTATCCACTTTGACCCGTGTCATACCGAGACTCGCAATTTTGTATCTTGTTCCAATGCTAAACAAAACAATGTAAAGAAGGCATATTTTATGAATTAATTCCAGTTTCCTCGTATTTGGTGCACAATTTGATTCATCTCCCACTTCTTGTACAAATTAATTCCAATTTTTCGTATTTGGTGTACAATTCAGTTCATCCCCAGACTTCTTCACCATCCTAGACGCCTGCTGGGAGCAGCTCATTGGCCACCGGAGATTTGCCATGACCCAACCGAGGAAACAAACAAAAAAAATATATATTTAAAATAAAATAAAAACAAAACGCCCAAGGAGAAAGTCAGAGAAAACGAGGCGATCATCCATCGCCATCGCATCACGAATCAAGAAACCGCTTCGCCGTCTCGACATTCGACCCAACAGAGCAAAAACGACTCGCCGCACCAACCCACCAACCAACCTGGCGGCCATTCCGGGATCGGGGCGGGCAGAGAGAAGGGCTCGGGCCGGCGACGGGGCGGCCGGCGGCGGCGGCGGCGGCGGCCCCGGTCCAAGACAGGCACCTGCATCCGAACATCCTCCCTCGCTTTCGCGGCGGCGCGGCGCCGGATCAGAAGAGCGCCCCGCCGTCTCGATCTGGGCGATCCCGAGGGAGCCCATGAGAGAGAGAGAGAGAGAGAGAGAGAAGGGAAGAGGGACGTGACGCGCGCCATTGTAGGGGGCAAGGCTGTGCAGCGCCATTTACCTTTTCGCCGACATGACACGGAAAAGACACGGGGTTCGGTGTTGGCCCTCGCGTTATTATAATTATTATACCCGTTGGTGTTGAGTAACTTACAGCTGAGCCATCGTGAGTGTTCTGCTCCAATGTCGGCCTAATGACGTCTAGGATGTGCCAAAAAAAAACTGAGAATCGAACCAAGCTGGATTGGAATCGGCGATTTCCAAAGGAGTATCTGATTCTCGGTTCTAAATGTGAAATTACCCACCCGCCCGTCCGGACAACACCATATTTAATTTTTTAAGAAAATTTTCTGATCAAAAAACAATTTGAGAAAAATAAAAATCCTAAAACCTTTGATTTGGAGTTCAACACCCATTAATTGAGTGCTCATTTTATCTCACTCTTATCTCATCTAAGTCGTCTCACTATCTCTCACTTGCGGCCTCAATTCTCAATCTCAACAACCATCAACTCACTGCTTTGACTCTCAACTTTTAATATGAGTTCAATCTTTTTACTGATATTACAACTAAGAATATGTAAGTTCTTTGTTTTTTGCTTTACTCCAGCTTGCTAGAAAATGTCGCACAAAGTGTGTGAAGTTTGATAGGACTGGTTCCATGAACTCACATGGGAACCAGATCATATTGGCGGTCCGATCTCCATGGAACCAACAAGTGGTTTCCAATTCCAATTTTTTAGAACAGATCTTTAGTGGACAGTTTCTGGTTCTAATGTGAAATCCATCTATTCGAACCATGCTCATCCCTAATCAAAATATTGAGCACTCTTTTCAAAATATATAGTTATATCAATAGGCAATGGTTGAATTTTTCTTTTTTGGTCAGAATTGTCCAACTAATTTCACTCGACATATCATCTCCAAATAAATTTTCATCTCACAAAGAATCCCAATCCATGCTCTACAGCACATTTACCCCAACTTTCAGTACCCTTAAATCCATCCTGACTATCAAATTTGTCAATCCCCACGTTACATCTGCTGTGCACTCATCTACAACTTGTGTTAACGCCTATGCACTTTTAACAGGATATTGAAGGCGATGCTAATGGAAGGATCAGAGGTATTGGTGCGGGCGGCGTTGACGTTTTTCATCTACTTCTTTTTGTTCTTTCTGGCAGAGCTGAAGGCCGGTAAAGTTTGTCGGCCTACCCTTACCCTTACCAACACTAAACGAGGGCCACAACGGCCTCGCCGGTTCTGGGCATCGCAGCCTTTGCCTGGATCGGGTGAGGGCTAAGGCCCCCTCGCCCGGCCCAGCATGCCAACCACAGCTAGGGCCCACAAGGCCCTTGTCCGGTGAATTTTGATTTCGGCAAGGAAACAAGTCTGTCCACAATCACTTGTATTCCCCAACACTTCAAATTTTTGTACAGAAAAACTCCCTAAGCATCATAGTAAAGATAATACAATCTTGCGCGTCCCTTGGTAGAGAACGAAAGGGTCTTCTACTTACGATTTTTATGTGCATGCAAAAGATGAAGAAGTCGAAAGATTGATTGCAGCACTAGCCAAGCAAAAGGCTCGCTACTTATGGCCAAGGTAGGAATTCCATCAGCCTCTCGACTCCGTGATGAGGTCAAATCAACAGTTTCCATTAATAATTAAAAACAGCACAGTAAGTACCTCACATACACCACTCGAGAATTGAGAATCCCTTGTTCTCCATTGTAGAGGTACCCTCGACAAACAGTCGCAGCGATGAAGATGAGCAGAGCATATTGCTGGAGACTCACGAGGGAATAAAACAGGAAGAAAAAACCCTATAAGGGCTTGATGTTGACCATAACTCCAGGATCTTGTTACACCCCTCAGTGTAAAGGCTCAATGGGGCCCAAAACTCCCGCTTGAATTGCATCACAAAAACCACTCAAGGGGAAAGGCTCATCTAAGCTCTTCGCAAGGGCTAAAAGGTAAAAAAGGTCTTAACAATCTAATCATGCCAAAAAGGAAGAAACACACCTCAAGAAGCACAGACCACGACTTCAGGAAACCATCGTACATGGAATCACCATAGCAACCTAACGAGCCTTTGGCCACAGCTATAACGGTTCGAAAAGGTCGAACGAATAACTCATTGTGAACCACGGAAGTAGGAGCCATTGCCCCTCGGACGGCTGTAGTCATTATCCAGGTTGCTTCCCCTGCCCAAACTCTGACCACCCAGGCGTCCCCTTAGGCCCTCTGATTGGTATCCGCCTCTGCCTCTTCCTCGTCCTGGCATTCATTCGAAGAAAGTGTCAAATGCAGAAGTAACGATGATTTATAAGCATAATTTTATCTTCATGTTCTCCAAAAAAGATACTCGTCAAACATAATCAAGATTTTAGCTGTTCCAAATTTACAAGCACTTGCAGAGAAATGTCACTCAAACCCCAAACATCACTTTAACAGTTTAATTGTGACATCACCATATCTCTATTTCTATCTCTAAATGAACAGGAAATTATATTGCGAACCAATTTTATTGCTCATACCCACTCACCTGTAAACTATAGTCACCCCATAAAATCTATACTCTTACTCTGTGAAACACACAAACCCTACAAAAAGTCTGAGAGACCAAGCCTGCACACAGATGGTGAAGATGCTGCAAAAGACTCATCTCTAAGCAAAACCTCTAGGATGACATAAAAATCATGAACATTAAAAAGCTGAATACACCAGGGTCCATGAATAGGCACAGCTACTGCTCCCAATGTTGGAAGACACTTTGAAAAGTTGACCATATTATCATGGAACACTTCCACTAAGGAAGGAAAAAACAATAAAGCAGCTAGTTATATAAGGCAAGAAAAACAAAAAAGATAAGACCACATACTTCCACCTCGAACACCGCCCGTGGTGTTTGCTCTTCTCTCTTCAACGTAAACTGGCTTTCCAGCCACCATAACAGGAGAAGCCTACAAATTAAAAACAAAACAAAAACTATAACTATGTTATTTTCCAAACATATGTACTTTTTGAAGTAAATTATATGAGTAACCAAATCAATTATAAGATACAGAACAGCATGCACAAAAACATTTTAGTCCCCTCTGATTCATACATGGTCAATTTTAATTGATATGTTCCTATGCTACTTGTATGCATCACAATAATCAGGGATTAGAAAGCTAACCATTATGCCCATAAGTTTAAGATTTCAATAAAAGAACATATCATGCATATCAAGTACATTCCTTAACATTACACAAATGTAAGCCAGAGCCAGAACTTAGGCATCTAATAGACTGGATGACAACAACTGGAAGACAGAAAAGAGTCAGAAATTATCACAACAACAGAGATGAGAAAATTTGAACACTAGACCCAAAGGTCGGACACCATGTGAACAAACCGGTTACCCAACAGCAGTTCTGGGGAACGCATCCATAAAGTGTACCAAGCATGTTTCTTAACAGATGAAATACAGTGTGCGTGGAGAAATATTTGGGTCTTAATATAAGGACAGAAGGATGACAGCTCAAAACATAGATCCACAATAACGCATCTATGCTAAGGAAATAACTAAATAAAAAAAATGTAAATAGCTGTAAAGCGCATGCAATGCGTTATTGATGAGCTACCTTTAATGCATTCTGGACTCCAAAAAGGTCTTCAAACTCAACAAAGGCATAACAAACACCAATTTCCTGCACGTTGCTTCCAATTTTAGCCTCCTCCAACATTACATATTAAGTCAAAGCCAAGTGGCTGATAGCAAAAGAGAAAGGTCAATGTTAAGTGGGACAGAACCTTCCGTATCTTGATAGCAACACCATCTGGTCGGATGGTGCCAAAGTTCCTGAAAACCTCTTCAATGTCCGCATTCGTAACGGTTGGGGGCAAATTCCTTACGTAGACAGATTTCGACAGACCTGCCAGAAATGATAAAGGCCAACTTCAAAATGGGCCTTGCTACAAGACTCCAGTGATAATGCACAATAATGGTCTACATAGATAAACATTCAGTAACTCCCAGCTATCTTATCTAAATATACAATCAGATGTAAAGTAGAAAATCAAAATTCCAAATCACAAGGAAGTTCTATCTGTTTTTCAGATATTCTTTAAGATTGGATGAAATGCCCCATTTCCACATAGTTGTTTTTAACATCAAATATACACTTCACGATAAAGTAGGACAGTGGTATACATTTCTCAAATAAAGATGTAATCATAAAAAAAAATACAATTCACCACAATGCAGACACCTTCAAAGAAAACTATCATGACTCACTGGATGGATCACATGTAATATATTTTTCATAGTAAAGCAAAACAATGCATAAGTAATTATCCCATGGTCTAAATGTAACAGTTCACCAAAAACCCAGTAAACTTTAACTAATCCCTTGTAGAAACATAATGGCAATCCATGATGAACTCCAAATTGATTCCCCTCCCCCCTCCCCCAAAAAAAAAAAAAAGACAGTAGCCTTCATCTTCACCAAAATGATCAACACCAAGCAGCCTAGAACGAAACAGGAAATCACAATTACATGACATGATTAAGCAACAGCATGACAAATTTTAAGAATACAACCTTCATCTTCACCATAACCATCATCTGCTGCCTCAACAACTGATACAGGCTCAACATACGGCGCGGTTTTGGTAGCTGAGCTGGAGCTGCGGGCTGCGGGTTATATTCCCAATCCGACATGTTGGGAAGAGTCCTGCCATAAGATGGCTGTGCAGTGGCTGCTGCTGCGGACTGCGCTTTCGCAGCTCGTAACTGGCAAGCATACAACATATAGACCAATTGAGACCACATCAAGCAAAAACAAAAGAATATGACTTTAATTAAAAAAAATAAATAGTAAAAATTATATTATGGAAAAAAAAAAAGGGAGAAGAAGAAGAACATATCGGCTACTTCTTCAGCCCCTAATTTGGACTGGCATCATGTATTTGACAAATTTCTTTTCTCGTGCCCTGAATATAAAACCAGCCAATCTAAAGCACAAGTTATAAACAATTCCATAATTAGCACTCCACTCCCAATTGGTGACCCCAGAATGTCTCACATACATGAGGGCGTTGACCATTCACGATCAACTTAACATGATCCGCAGAATAATTTATGGCTAAATGAAATTTCAGATACCAAGAGTTATAAAAAATTTTACAACCACAGAAAAGCGATCCTTTCATTTATGGAGATGAAATACTTGGTTTAAAGTCCACATTCGAACTCTTCAGAAAATGGGTCAGAGATGCAAATTGGGTCTACCTCCTGAGAAGTACTTAACTTCATAGTCAGCTCAATCAACTATATGCCCATAAAGATAAGCACAACCAAAATCTTCTGCCAAATACCATCTAGTCACCATTTCATGCAGACCAGAAATGACTAGATTCAAACTTCCTGTGTGATTACTTTATAAATTCTAACATATAATGCACAAGCTCTAAATAGCATCAAACAAGTAGTAGAAATAGAAGCAGGATAAGAGGATGAGCAAAGATAAGCGGCAACAATAGAGCAGATCCATACGATAGAAGCGTAGGTTTTCCTCTGAGGTTCTTCTGCCGGTTCATCCAGAACATCTGGAGGAACAGGGATAGCATCCAAAGTATGAAGCGAAGATGAATTGTCCTCTGCATAGGCATTTTCTAACACAGCTTCAGCTTCAGCTTCATCGTAGTGCTGTTGTTCTTGGAGATTGTATTCATCATCCAGATTATCTTCTATATTTACTGAGTTTACGTATTCCCTTGGCTCTTCCTCCAAAACATAGTTGTGAACTGCCAACACCCATATTAGATGTGCCGAAGCAAGAGAAAAGAAATTAAGCCTATTTGAAAACAAAGGCTCAGGAATTCTTCATGAATAACCACCTCTAAACTAGTGTGGCAGACTTTTCGTTAACTATGGGACAATCATTTGCAAGATTCACAAACTTTTTAGATAAAGATTTTCCAATCCAAGATTTTATCCTTTTCCATACTGTATACATCTTCTGAATACACCTACTTTATTAATGACGGGATCAAAATCATTGTTCATGTCGATGATATAAAGGCACACACATTTGACATTTTGGGTAAGATAAAGGGCAATATTCTAGGATAGCAAGCAGGGACATCAATGGTTACAAGGAGACCCTATCAACCACACCGCAACTCTAAGGCAGAGGGAGTCTGGCAGTCACTGCTTCGATGCATTCCAAATAGCATGTATCATATCCCAACAAAAAATTAATATTTACCTGGTGGATCCATGACAGGGCTAGATGCGTTTAACTGCACATCAATTCTGCTTTCTGATACCATGGGAGCAGAGTGCTGAGGTACTGTTGCATCTTCGAAGAATTGAAAGATATCGTTAAGGACAAAGAAACCCTTATCCTGAGGTGCGAGAAAGAAGGTTTGCACAAACTTCCTCCGGACGATGGAGTCCTTAGTTTTAACCAGACCAGAGACCATCACCACGATACCACCATTCCAAGATTCAAGAGAGTTTATTGTCTTGACCTCGATCGTAGCTAAGTTTAGTGACATGAGAAGAGAATGGATTTGCTGCACATAAAAAGGAGAAGACCGTCAGCAAATTCAACTACATCAATACCATAATGCTCGAGTTTAAAATAATGAAATTCAGCATAAGTTGTATAAAGCAAAAGGGGAAGAAATTTGATTTTCAAGGTTTAGCCACTACTGTCGATAATAGGAATTATTAGAAACCCTGTCACAGCCAAAAATGATCCAAAAAGATATGATCATAAGTGCCATGGGTAGTGTTAAGACTTCAAAAACAGCCAGCAGCCATTGCCACCTTTAAGAACAAAGAATTTAAACACGGGTAATGTTTCTCACTAGGAAAACTCTGTCAAGAACAACTTCAAGATAGAGAGTATGAAGAAGGTTCTGTGCTCCTACTTTGTGCGTACGAAAATTTATGTACAGGCGTCTGGGGATTCTATGTATGACTACATCTTATGATTATTTTCTACGCGGATCACTACATTCTTCCGTATCCTCAAGTGGGATTCCTCCACTTAACAAGTAAATAACGGTCATAATAGGAATAACAGAACCATCCGGATGAAAAGCAGAATGACATCACCACAAAGAAGTGACACTGACAACCTAACATAGAGGGAACTGCCAGAGACCATTTCTCAGCCACCAAAATCCTCGACTTTTTTATGAACTAGAAGCGCCCATCAAAAGTATCCGAACGTCTTAACCAACGGCGGACATTTACAGATCTCTGCAAAGGCAATCACGCCGCACTCGGGAAAAAGATGAAATCACACCCCCGCACAAACCTCCGAACGAGGACCACTCAACAACAGCAAAAAGCAGAACTTGGGCGTCCCAGTCATATAGAAAGAGAGAGAAAGAGGGGGGGGGAAATATGACTAGCCAAAAGCTACTGCAATCAGCAGAAAACGAGCTCCGACGACTGCATAGAACGAAGAAACGAGCTGCTAACGACGGACGAGATTGGAGCGCATCCACCACTCACCAGCATGGTCGACCCGGACTCGCTGCTCTCGCCGTCGACCCGGACCATGGAGCTGGTCTCCGTGTAGAACTGATGCGCCAGCTCCGGACGCTCCTTCAGCACCTGGTAGTACTGGCCGATGAAGTAAGAACCAACCTGCGCGCAACCCCAAAAAAAGAACCCTCCTTTCAAAAAACATCAACCGGAATCTCTTGCCGCCGCCGCCGCCGCCGCCGCCGCCGGCGGCAGAGGAGCAGCCAACGGAGAAGACGTCGAGGGAGGGGGTAATCACCTGCATCGCGGTGACGGGAGCGGGGTACGAAGTCGCCATTGCAGAACCGATACCGGCTTCACTGAATCTCAGTCCTCCCCAGCCTCCAACAGAAGCATCAAAACCACAAAAAAAATTAAAAATAAAAAAGGGGGAAGGGGAGGGGCGAAGAGCTCGAGCTCAAAGGCCCGACTAGACGACCAGATCGAGCCGGGGGCGAACGACAGCAAGAGGCAAAAACCCTAAAAATCTCAGAGAGAGAGAGAGAGAGAGAGAGAGAGAGAGCTGGTTAGGGTTGATAGGTGCAGAGATGGAGGGAGGGAGAGAGAGAGAATAGCAGCTCTCAAAAAGGAAGCGTTGGGCGTGCGATAACCAAATGAAGGCGAAAAGATAATTTAAAAAAAAAAAAAAGGAAAAGAGAAAAAAAAGGAAGGGGAGAGGAGAGGGAGATCTGGACCTTTTTTTTTTTTTTTTTTTTTTTTTTTACGGGCCCTGCGCAAAATCTAATTTTTATAAATATTACGAAATTGGGGAGGGTTTTGGGCTCGCGGAACCGGCCTAAAATCGGAATCCATCTGGAGTTTACCATAACTTCAAAAGAGGCAGACCCAGAAAAAAGGCAAATTTCTGATATCATTTAATTTTTTTTCCTTTTTTGGAGGAGGGGAGGGGGTGAGGGGATCTGGGATCTTATTGGAGAGAGGGTTCGGTCAATCTCTGACATGTGCTGACCTCTGGCCTTGCCGTAATTGGGCAAGACAAATCTTAGGGGCGTTGGATTTTTGCCCTTTTGCCATGGTGAAAAAATGAATCCCTTGCATTCCCCCTCCGATGTCGGAGAATGCAGGGCTTAGGGTACGCTTTTTGTGCTCATTGTCTCGTACATTTAGTTCGGCGGGGCGGCAGGGCAATCTTCCGCCCAGTGATTTTGAATGCTTTAGAACACGTTCCTATTTGCTCGAGACAAATCCCCGGTAGTTAGCACACTGTCGTGAAGAAAGACGGAATGGTGTCAGATCGGGACTGTTCCCCCCCAACCCCTAATTTCAAGTACGGTATTCTTGTTTGGGCACTGGATGCTCTGGATTTTTCCATGCCGAGCTGAGACTTCTATAGCGAGAGCTACCCCATTTCGAGAAGATGGCAGTCAGATCGGTCCACAAACAAAATAGAGACCGAGATATTGATGATACTAGCGTGACCCACTCCATGAAGAATCTACATCTGGCGTATCTATCGTCTCGTTCCGACCTGTCCCGAAATTCAGTTCTCTGGATCATGAGAAGACATAGGCTGCAAAGAGTTGTAACCAGAGAAATCATCGGCACAAGTAAAAAAGAACCTAAAAAAGAACCGAGCACGACGTTAAAAGTGCATCGCTCTTTTTGGATCAAATACACTAATAATCATAAATGTGGAAGAAACAGAAAAAACATAAACTAACAGTAGCTAAACAATCCGGGAACGAAGAAAAAAGAAAAAGAAAATAAAGAGGAGGAACTGATTGACTATCCATCCCCACGAATATCGAAGTACATCCTAACTCAGTTACTGCTATCAAAAGAAAATGACCAGATCACAGCAATCATTCAGATCCGAACATGATCAAGAACAAGAGTTTGCTCTTCTGCTCTCTACCATCGACATCATTAGCTCCCCCCTTGCTGTGTTCGAAAAACCACAGGCAACATACTTCTCGTGAGACCTAGGGAAGAGGTGTTCTGTACAACAATCATGCAAACAAGAATGCTGCTGCAGCTGCTATCCCTGTTCAGTAGTATGTCCCATAATAAGCCTGAGGCGCTGCTGCTGCTTGCTGAGATGGGGCTGTCGCGGCTGTGGCAACTGGTTGTGCGTAACTCTGCTGTGGAGCGGCCTGATTACGTTGTCACAAAACGTCAGCTCCTAATACCACCATAAATTTACAGACAAAAAGAAATTATTGAACACGGCTTTATATCCCTTTCCAGCGATATTTGTTTAGTCAGACTGGAGTTAATGAACAGCGATGCTATTGTCACTCTCCTGAATAATCACATCTCTTGAATGATTGCGTCTTTTCACATGGCAGACACCTCCAAACAAACTCAAAAGTATTAAAAATGACTTTTAACTAATTTACCCATTAGAGACTGCCGTTTCTACTACTCCGAGACTTCACTGTTCAAAAGAGCACAAAACCAGCAAATACACTTTTGGCAATCTAGAGCTTATGAAGGTGAGCAAAATACAATTTCGTGGTTCATCATCACCAACAAAACACAACCAATAGCAATTGCCTCATCTTCCAAATCGAGGATAAGCTACCTAGACAGCTGCTTCCAAAGTCATAATGTCCCGTGAAATAACATCTTAAGTTCAAGATGAGGAGTACAGACTGTAAATACCAACAACTAAATTTAATAAAACTCAAACTAGTAACACTGACATGTGACTTAATGACAAACCCCAAAATCAGAGAACAAAAAGCAACCACCAATACAAGTGATCATCATGAGCATCTTCTGCCCACTTGTTTCCATACTAAATTCTCGATGTTATAATCTTGCAGATATAAAGAATAACAAAGCAAAATATGCAGAAACTGCAATATTGAATGCTAAAGTTTCCACTACCTGCGCAGGATAAGTTGGAGGATAAGCCCCATATGAGGCACTTTGTGCCACCGGTGTTGATACTTGTGGAGTGGCATAGCTTGCTGTATAACCACCATATGCAGCCTAATTCCAGAACAGTGAGGATCAAAATGATCATGTTGTTTTATGGTTAAGAAATTTCATACTATGAGAAGGATACCAAGAGCCAATACCGCATTACTATAATAAGCAGAACATTTAAAACAGCAAGGTCAAAGTCGCCATCTAATCACTGAAGCAGTCACTGGAATTCAGCCAATACGTGACAAGGACGATGCAAGTTACACATTACGAAAACTCAATACAACATTCAACATTTTATTGTCTATCTTCCGTCATTTTCAACAAATGCTTTGCCTCGTAGGTAAAAGGTAAATTACCAAAAATCAAAATACTTATGAAGCAGATAAAAAGGATTGGTCCACACGAAAAGCCCTGTGTTCCCATCTAAAGGCAAGTATAACAGAAAAAGGAATATTTCAAATGTCATGCACGTCCATATCTCTTCAACCAACAAATCTTTACACCAAGGTGTTTGTATTATATTGTAAAGCATCAAAAAGATCATATGGATACAGCACACTACATCAAGCAAGCCAAGGGACTGATCAGAGATGCGAATGAGTGCATTTTTAACCAAAGGTAAACGTGTACTTTGTCACACATTGACCAACAAGCACCACAGTAATCAAATTGCAATATCGGACAGAGCAAGATATAGGTTGTGTGTGTGTGTATATTACCGTCTGCTGGGCATAGGCGGGGTTCCATTGTTGCGCTGGTGCTTGGGTAACATTCGGCCAAGTTTGTGGTTGTACACCATATCCAGCTGTCCATTGGTTCTGTACACCTGGATATGCACCCATCAAAGACTGGACAGATGAAGGAACAGAAGCATCGGGTTTCATTAGCTTAGATTTGTCTGAAGCTAGAACATCCTCCGCCTGACGTTTTTTCAACTGTGAAGCCATCCTATTGTGCAGGAAGATTTTAAGATGTCTATCATGAGCCTTCTTTATAGCCTCGGCATCTCCCACTAAATCCAGAAACTGCAGCAGAAAATGGCAAGATAATGAACTTGATCAGCATAACTCATAAATCAGACTACAATCTCTCCAGCATCACC
This sequence comes from Eucalyptus tenuipes, assembly GCA_014182365.1. Taxonomy (NCBI): domain Eukaryota; kingdom Viridiplantae; phylum Streptophyta; class Magnoliopsida; order Myrtales; family Myrtaceae; genus Eucalyptus; species Eucalyptus tenuipes. The sequence continues at coordinate 11,169,951 of CM024547.1, forward strand.
TTTGACCCTTGAAATCATTCAATCGCAAGCCTAAATATAAAAGAAAATGACACAAATGGACACTTAACTTTGGTCCAATATGCAATGTGGTCTCTAAACTTTTATTCTGTTCAATGTGATCCTTGAATTATCAATTATGTTCAATTTAGTCCCTAAACTATATGAAAATGTTCAATATTGTGCTTCTGTTAATTCAAGTCCAATCTGTCAAGTCTGGACAGTGAACAAAAATAAAAGCTACACGTAAGATATTCATTTCTAATCAAAATATAATAATCCTATGTCATCAAATAAAGATGGACATATTAATGCCTAATTGTTTTCCTTGTCTAAAGTAGATGGATAAAAAGATGGACATATTGACTAATCATTTTTAAAAATCCAATTTGGCATATAAAAATCTACATCATCAAAATAACCTTTGATTTGTCATTTGAGCAAACGAAATGACTACATTAAATATTTACCAATAGTTCCTGGACCATATTGAACGTGTTAAAAATGCAAGAATGACATTGGACAATGGGACAAAGTTAAGGGACCATTTGAGTCATATCCCCTAAATGTTACAACATTAAAAAACAGAGCATTCCCTTCTCAATCTCCTGTGCTAATGCATAACAGGTTTGCATAATTTGAAAGAGAGATGATGCTGAAAAGACAATAAATAAACAAAAAACCCAAGCAAAGGATCCTTGTAGGTTTTTCCACCCAATCCAATCAGGGGTCAAATTGAATATAGAAACATGACGTATGGCGATATCTTGGTTTGTACAAGAATGAGCAAAACAAATGCATTAAATAAGCACCTACAGTGTTCCAGCTTAACTAGTAACCAACGTGCCCTGATAATAGGAAAATCACTGAACCAAATTATAAAAAATTACACCATGTTCAGCCATTAGGACTTCAATCAGAATCATTTTCCAAAAAACTATCTCTCTGATTTCTCAACACATGTACGCTAGCCAAAACAATTTAAAAAGATTTAAATATAATAGATTAAAGCAAGAAAACAGTATCACAATATTAAGTTTTAGAGTCCACAGTGTCCAATGATTGAAGTTTTTGGTGTGGTTGTTCATTTGCAAATTCCAAAATGATAACTGAAATACAAAACCCGTTTCTGGTGCTTCAAGTGAAAAGGTCATTTCCAGAAAATTGACAAGTGAAAAACAAAAAGACTTTGTTGGTTTCCTGAGTGTCAATATTAGAACAATTCCAGAAAATCCTACCCAAAAAAAAAAAAAAAAAAACAAGTACAATGTACCAGAATGACAACAATCAATCCAACAAATGCACTGTTCAGCAGAATCTTAAAACTTTTACCTCCAAAAAAATGGAGGATACATCCTCTCTCTCAGCTATACTTGCAGTATTAGGGCTGTCAGTGTTGGGATTAATGAACTTCTCGACCAAGGTATCTAAGTGATCAATTCTTTTCGGCAATGGCATCACTGTCTCCATAAAAATTAATATCTGCCCAAACCAAAAAGGCAATAATCAGCACTAGTATTGGTTTAAGAGTAAACAATTAAAAAGATCCTCAAAATTACACGGTGACAAGGCAAGCAGGAGCACCTCAAGAAATGGCTTTGACAGCTGGACATGTTCAGAAGCCTCATCTAGAACTTCCCTAGCCTTTTCCACTTTACCCATGGCCTACCAAAGGAGAGAGAATCAGAAGAAATAGAGAAACTGTTAAGAAGAGATATACACTCCAAAGAAAGGACAAACAGGTGAAATTCAGTTACAGCAAACATGGATGTATTTGCACATACCTACACAGCAGAAAAATAGCTTTCTCAGATTTTATCGGCAAACAAGACCATTACATTGCAACACTACCAGACTGGCAACAGCTGCTTAATAAGGATCAGCTGCTCCATAGACTATGATTATCCAACGTGTAGAGTACGACAAAAACGCAGTCAAATGTTTGCACACTATGGACCAATTCTCTCAATGACTACACCAAGAAAGGTGAAAAATGTCAATGACTCAGAACCTTATCTGCTAGGTTTCTGGTCAATAGGCTAGTTAGAGCCTCACTTTTCCATCTAAATTTGAATGCAATTTTAAGGCCCTGACAGCACCCTAAAGGAATACAAAAGCTAGGTAAATTGGATTATCTCACCCTTTAAGAAAACAAGAATATTCTTGCTCGAGACAAAGGATAAATAACCCATGATAATGCTTCCACACTGCATGATTTCAGACAGGCTCCAAAACCAAGTGGCAGTTATTAAAATGATGATAGCAAGGTCTAACATAATGTGTTCGATCAGCTCATCCTCAGTAATATAAGTCCTTTCTGCTCCATTTTCAATCATTTGATTTAAATGGAAATTTAAAAATTGACAGAAACAGAAGCTGAGTGAAAATATCCCTTCCCTATGAGAGCAAAAAAATTAATTTTTTCCTGTCAGAGAGGCCCAGCCCTCATTCATATTAAAAGCACAGAGATACGCAGCACTATGTCGTAAGAAAAGCAGAAATGTATAGTAAAAGAGACCTACCAAGAACAGAAAACGTGCATACTGAGCAAACAACACTGGTAAAGCTTGTGAGTGTTCCTTTCCTTTCTCAATAGCAATTGCCTGCTCATAAACCGCCAAAGCATCATCCAAGTTCCCCTGAAATACCAGAAGCCATAAAATGCTTATCACAATCACCATAAGAATGTTTAACAACACTGATGTTACACAAAACCACACAAAAGAAAAATGGTATAATCGACCTTGTTAAAGAGTTCAAAGCTCTATTTCTAATACAGCAAGTTGTCAATCTACTAATGCTCATCAAAAGGAAAATAGTTAATTTTCCCAGACATCTCACATGGTTGCATGAAATACCAAGTTTGCATCATATTGAAATGCATTTTTTGAATGAGTCGATATATAATCCAAGCACAAGAATTCCCTTATCATAATAATCTAACAAAAACAGGTTACAAGTCGGGCTGCAGGTTAGTCGATCGAGAGAAGATGAGAAAACTACCAAAAACTAGAAACATGATTCATGCATTTCTGCAGAATCTATTTGAGAGAGAACCTGAACCCTCAAAACAATGGTCTAGCAAACAGACCTAAAGACAGTTTGTTGCTAAGGTCTGAAAGATAAATTTTCACAGTTCTTCAAACAGTCCACCCTTCCCCACTTCACCAAAAAAAGCAGCTTTTTGAAGTTGGGAGGTAAACAGAAACAAATTTTGACGCCATTCAACCAAAAAAATAAGGATCAAGTTTGGGGTAATCTAAAAAAAATTAATTTATATCTTGAATTTTCGACAAAATAAAATATATTAGCAAAAAATATAGACTTTAAATGCCTTCAAACTTTTATTAAAAGGTGACGGATGTTTAATACAATTGAAACTGGAGTTCGTAATGCTGAAAAGGCCTAAAAAATTTATTGTTCCAAGCATAAGTCAACCCAAACACACAATCATGAACTTACCACCCTTCTTTCCATATTGGCATGCTTTATTATGGCCTCAAGCAGACCTGGTGAAATTTCAGTGTGGACTAGTTGATAAGCAGCTCTAGCAGCCAGTATGTCACCATTATGTTCCTTAAACCAAGCAGCAAAAAGGTGGATCTCCGGTTGTCTCTGCAAATTTACTCGATGATAAGTCGCAAGTGGATAACCCAACTACACAGATACAGCATAGAAATTCTAAATTATAGAGCTCACTTGGTCAACTGGTGTACAGAAAGCTCAACTGGAGTATAGGAAGCTCACAGCAGTTTACTTCTAAAATCAAAATCCTTTCCCTATATCTAGATTCTAGTAGTCTTTATGCAGTAAGATATTATCATATCCAAAAGAAAGAACCTAAATCAAAGTATCTTACAAGTTAACTATAGAAATCAACTAACTTTAAGTCGAATTACTACCTTTCCACATCATAATACAACTCCAACATCTCATTGCACAAAATTGTCACTAGCAATGGTGTTTTACTCTATTGAACCTCAATATTTGCAAGAGTTCATAAATTTCAGGATACAGCTCCTAAATGCAAGGGAAAGTTTGTTTGCTGACAGAGATAAATGGAGAGGTGGCAAGGGATGGCTGTTCCCTCCCCTCCCTGATTCATAGAGGGCACTAATGTCCAGTAGCAAGATAGAGCCCCCCAGTTCTTTTTTAGTCGATTAGCCCCTTCATTTAGAACAAGGCAATTCAAATCCAATACATTAACATTGCTGCTGGAGCTTGTTTCACAGATCATATGAAACGAGTCATATGAAACTAGATGAGATGAATCCATTAAGAAATCTAGATAACTCCATTTAAACTGCTAATAGCACACTAACTTTCAAATCATGTAACTTTCAAAAGTAAGATCACTAATTTCTACTTGCCTAGACCTTTAGCACAGATACTTTAGTCATCCACAAGAATGCAACACGCTGGCACGGTCCCACATAAGGTGCAAAAGTGTCCAAGTTTTGGAAGAGAAGAAAAAGAGAGAAAAAAAGTGAGCTGTATAAGCACTGGAACCCATGCACTTAGCAGGCCTACAACAGCCTGGAAATCCACGTGTAGACATGGAATTGGGAGTTCATTAAAAAGCTAACGTACTCAAGCACATGCACACAATAACACATAAGAGCACTCGGATATGGACTAGCGACACAGACAAGGACTGACAGGAGTTGAGAGAAGATTGAAATAAGAATTATCCACATCACAGGTCTCACAATTAAGCATCACTGCATATAGGACATAAGATGTGCCCAAAGACATGCTAATGATTGAAGAGTCAAACTGCTAAATATCTTTGATGTACACAACCAAAATTGATAGCTAAGACCATTTTATATAGAGAATATGTTGCTGAACTGAAAATCCTATCACGCAGGAACAAGTTTCCACCCCTAGACCATAAGAAGTATGTTTTCATACCTTTACAAAAACTTGAGTAGCACGGATGAGAGCATTTTCCGCAAGATCCATACTTCCATGTGCTTCCATGCATTTAACATATCTTATCCAATACTCAGGGTAGTTGGCACATGCTATTAGACATCTTTCATACAGCTTTACCACCTGACACCCACAAAATTTTATAATGTTATCATGTCGCCGCATGCTACGCCAGAGAAAGAGACAAATAACACAAAGCACGGGGAGATATGCATAAGAAGTACTCCGTTGCGGAATAGAGAGGCCCCTCAAATAGGAAAGGAGGGAACCTCCTTGCCTGACAGACAGATGGTTAGGAAGATAAGTAGACACCTGCATGCATAACATTGGAACTTTAAAAATAACAGAATTTATGGAAGACATCACAAACCTAATATGTCCACTGACAAATGAGGGTTTGAAATACTTAGCCTCAAAGAAACCAAATGGTAGGCCCATGCTTTAGTCTCAGTACAATTTGCCGTTTAAAAAGTAGCTTCATCCAACGGTTTACCCAAAAAAGCATATCATGCAGCAGATATTACTGATTGTAAGCCAATGCATAAAACACAACTAAAAAATCAAATAATAGTGATAATAAAATTGACAAGAGATCACAATACCTTGCTAAAGTCACCTTCTCTTTCTATAAAATTCAGATAGTTATGCCAATTTTCAAGTTCTCCAACATTCAGGGGCTTCACATGGAAGTACGGCCTCCCAATAGCTGTTTCAAAACCAACGATCTTAGAATCGAACTCTTTAGCTTTCTTATACATCTCTTCTCTAATGGCGATATACTTCTCCAACTCCTCCGCTTCTGTTAAGCCAGCACTTACAAGTTTAGGAGACTGCCCACTAGCATCAGGACGAACTTCCCCTTCATTCACTTGGTCAACAACCTCTGATACTATACTGGCTGCTGCTGCTGCTTCCTCAGCAGTCCTTAACTCGGATACAGGCCTATTGGCAGCCAATTCCTTAAAGCTGCAGCATCATTCAAGCCAGATAAACAAACCAATGGAAGTTATTTGCTTGTCGCTAATCCATTCATTTGTAAAAGTGACAGGATATCAAATTGTAAAATTTAAAATGCAGATGAAATAAGAAGGAAAAGAAAATTAACAAACACAGGATCCAGAAACAGTCACCCCAAAATTTTCAGTAACTGTAGGAATTCACACTTTGGATGGCATAGAACCCCAAGAAATCCATTTTTAATCAAAAAGAATATTCAACATAAATTAACCAAAAACTTTTCTTGACAAGCCAGATGTCTACAACTTACATATAAAGGACTAAGATGAAGCATCAATAAAAACTCTGAAAAATAAGGAACTGCAGTCGAGGCTCAACCAGCATCCCTTGAACAGAGTTTACAACGTTTAACCAGCACAGTGCTTACTACCAGCTAAAATGCAGGTCTTTCCACTAAAAAATTTCTAAAAGTTACCATATTAGTTAAAAATTATTAGAGCCTACTGCGCACAATACAAAAATTTTAATATAAAAGGAAAAGAAGCTTCACATGGATATAAGACAATCTCAAGACATGCCAAATAGTAATGACTCACAAGACATAAAAGAAAAAAATCATACGGCACGTATATGCGGTTATGGCAACCAAAAAGAAATTCCTACTGTATTTGAGGAAAGCTAACACAAATGCCAATTATTTTAATATATAAGCTCAACAAGAAAACTAGTATCCAATAAGGATCAAATATACAAAATTACTTGCTGCTCAAAAATAGACGACCAATTCATCTGATAGAGAAAACCAAGCAAGAGAAAAAAGAACCATTTTGGAGTAAAAATTGACCAGCACAGGTGAAGGCATTCTTTTCTTTTCTGTTCTTTTTTTTTTTTATGAAAATCATGCTTTTGATCCTTCATCATAATCTTTGTTATGAAGAAAACATACACTAATACCTCAAAAAGCCTTGAGAGTAATTAATGGGTTTATAAAACTCTACGAAAGCCAACCATCTCTGAGCTAACAATCGATGTCAACATGTTATATCCTCTTTCTTTAGTAACTTCCTCCTGAATTATGACAACAGGTCTTTCAATCGTAAGAAAATTCTTATCTTCTGACTTGATAATGCAATGGTCAAGACATGCTTCTCTCCAGGCTTTTCTATTTTATTTACCACTCTCTGCTTTGATTCTTAGAGGAACGACAGATGATTCAGCTGCATCAATAAGAATGATCCCACAACCTGAAGTAATAGGGTCCCCAATCAAGCTAGAAAAACAAAAGGCAGTAAATGTTGCTCAAAGGATCAATATGAACAAACTCAAGCCTTATTGAGTTATGATCCCTCTAGAGACTTTGGGGCTGATTTGGAGGGAAAGAATTTTCCACAAATGCAGAAAGCCTTCTTGTAAAAATCACGGATTCTTGGCTTTTTGCTTTGAACTTCTGGTATGCGCAACATCTGAGTATTGATCTAAATGCTTTTCTAGACCTAGAGGACTCCTTCTCCGGTACTTGATTTTATATATGGATTGGCATCCCTTTGCTGCCACGTATTATCATATATTGTACTATATAGTTTATGACATTATAGTATAAACACTTGGATACATGATATTACAAAAAAAAAAATTAAGGTGAATTAAAACTACCTGTTATAGTATTTATCCAGGTACAAAATTGGACTCTCAAATATCCTTGTGTAGATCATTGCTATCCGGCACCAGTCCTGCTGTCTATACTCGTATTCTATGTATTCATCCCAAAGAGAGTAAGAGAGGTAATCAGTTCCAACATAAGTTAATCCCCGTTCAAAGAGCCTGCAAAACAAACAAAATTACTTGACATAAGTAGAATCATCGACTCCAAAATTAAAAAAAAGGTCAACCACGGCGCTAACATTGAAGGAACAATTCATTCTAACGGCGTGTAATGCTGACAAATGCCACATTTACCTTCCTCAAACAAATCATATAATGTCCGTCAAATTGAGGAGAGATAAGGTCATCTTAGCCCATAACTGGATGAATCTTCCCAGCAGCGATTTGCATATCGATGCACCGATATCAAAGCTAAATACAGCCATAAGTTGGGCACTAGATGACTATGACTCATTTCTTCCAAAGAAAGAACACCAAGACTTAGGCATACCAAAGGTCCATTTAAGAGACATGTCCTAAAATTCACAACCTATAATAAAGATAGTGACAAAATAAATGACTCTTATTCCATCGTTCCTCCATACACGTGGGCATCACTGTTCCAGGCATATTAAGACATGGTGAGAAAGAAGGAAATGACCAAGGTGACCAAGAAAGGAAAGGAATGGAAAAAACTAACCCAAAAGCACAGAAACAGATAGACAAAGAAAGAGCTTTACCTTCTTATGACCTCTGGATCTTCATACTTGCTAATGGTGAATCGGCAAAAGTGCAACCAGATGTCAACAGAATAAGTCACCCCCAGCACAGCTCTCTCATAAACCTCCACAGCTTTTTCAGTAGAGCTGGCTGCCTCATGCTCTGCATACTTCTTCCAGTAACCATAGCACAGTGGAAATTCTGCCAAAAAGGCATCATAGACTCTCCGAATTTTCAGTAAATTTCCCTGCATTTGAGATAAAAATAAATGACTGAGAATTATGATTTAGGCCATACTTCAAGTTAATGTCAAACGCAATATATTCTGAGGACTCAAAAGATTAGGGAAAGAAACCTTCATTAATTTGATCATTACAATGGTTAAGCCAACAAAGTTGGGGATTCTTTACAAGGTAAAGGGCAGGACAAAAAGACTAAATGCAAATCATACCATGGCAAATCACTAAGAAGAGTAGCAGTCCCAAAGCAGAGATCGCAAATAATAAGTTAACAGAAGGCTAGGATTGAAACTGATATGCAAATATCCAAGTGCATAAGCATGCATAAGGCTGTGCCAAATAGCAGCTGAGTACCCGATTACAAACAACAAATAAGTGCTTCAAATAGTAGGAATCCAATTCCCCTCGATCAAGCAATAATAAGTACAAAGTATTATGTTTTCTAAACTTACTAACCACAGAACAATATACTGATGACTAAGCATAGTAACATTTTGAAAAGCAAAAACAAACAGAAGTGTCATTATTTTACTCAAGGAGAATAAGCTACACGGGGATAATCTGGTTTAGCATACAGGAGAATTCTAAATAGGAATACCCCTTTTACACAAGCCTTTTGGATCCTCATACTATCAAGTCAATTTTGGGATTTAGTACAAAAAGAGAGCTCAAAAGTCAAAATAGACCTCTGGGAAAGTAGAAAAGTAATACCCTTCCCTTAAGGCTTATGGATTTGTCTTCTTATTAGGAAAATGAGAAAAAACAGTCAATCTGCTACAGCCAAAATAACTTAGTAAATCGTGTCTGGCTGCAGCCGTAGAAGATGGTGGGATGGGAATCAAATCAAGGTAGAAAAAGGCATTTACACAATGGCTTTATTTAGCTAGTGGCCCTTTTGACAAAAAAGGTTATGGAAATTGCACAATGCCAAATATCAGAAGGTGCACTGAAAGAATGATCACAGCCCTTAAGCCAGGGGTATGAATTCCAAAAGATTTGGGTTTCAAGTTCAATATTCCTTTAATTCAGAAGGGCATTTTGAGGTGTCCTTTGAGAACAATAACATTTGGCAAAAAATACTTACATTGGTGAATCCTTTCTCATGAATTTTTCCCTTTTAGGTGGGGCTATAGTTTTGCTAAAGTTTCACTTATCATTCGTTCACAAGCCCCTCAGATACAGAACATTTTCTTACCTCTGGGACAGTCCTAATATAAATAAACACTTCTAATATGCCTTATCAGATCTGTCCAGCAAAATTCACTCAGACCAATGCAATAAAAAAGATGGACACCGTTAAAACCTACAATATCCAGTATGCCATGAATTTACCTCAGCTACCTTCTCTGTCTCTTCAATCAAAGCAACCCAAGCATCAAAATCTAGAGAATTTGTCCTCACAATGCTCCATAATCGATCTTCTTCCGCAGACATAGCAAGCACTACACATAAAAGGAGAGACGATGCATATCAGAACCAGAAGAAAGCCAGAACAATAATGAAATCAAGAATAAACTATGCCCAATAAAAGGAATACTGAACTGTAGAACAAACAGAAAAAAACTTCAAAATACAAATTCTCAGCACACCATGTTCTAGCCATATATAAGCACCCAGAAGGAGAAGATTTAGGAGAGTAATGAATTATAACAATGGTTGTCATATTTCAAGGGGTATCCAAGTGTAAAGAAAAGGGGTAGTGTTGCAATGATATCCAAAATCATTAACCATTATATAAGACATCCGTGTGTGAATAGGAATAATATAACTCATTTTCTCCTCAGCTAATGCATGCAAAAACTTTTGACGGCATTTTAGGTGAGAAATTGAAAGGCATGAGGAGAGAGACCACCAAAAACATTTAAAACAAATCTACAAGGAAAAAAAAATAAAATAAATGAACAATATACACAGGCCACATCTGAGGTAAAGAAAAAGTGCCAGTTGAATCAAAAGGTAGATGTCAATGCCAGAAAGTTCACTAACACAGACCATTTAAACTTAAGATTAACAGAAAAGAATAAACTTAAGATCAGTAAAAGAGAAAATTTGGCATAAACTCTAAATTTGACCCAATACAAAAATTTCAAAAAGCTAAACCTTCCTGGAAAGATCAGTTATTAGATGCCATAGTTCACCTGATCCTTAAACAGACTCCATCTCATTGATTTCACATTCTGCTAGAAAGCTTTATCTGGTAAAGGATATGCAAGCTAATTGCTTTGCCAGATCCACAGATGCTAACACAACTTTCAATAAATTAGTACTCTAAGGCTCATTCAAGCAAAAAGCACCTCAAGAACTCTTACACCAGCATATATAAACCTCACTATTATGATGTCAAAAAGTTGAATTCTTGAACCTCGTCCTAAAGAGTACATGTCTGCAAACAACATTCCTGACTATTGATTAACACCAAATTGGGGCTACTGAATACCTTACAACCTTCATAAGTGTACAGCATAAAAACTTTTGTGCTGCTAAATCCCCATAAAGAATAGGCATTTCTCAAAAATAATTCTTGCTAGTTCGTATGCTCAAGAAAGAGCACTGCACCGCATGAGAATGCAAATGATAACAGAAAACAATGGACGCCCACAAGTGGCCAATACACAACATTCAATAGTCCAAACATCAATATAAGAAAGGCAGAAGAGAACATACCAGAACCATCTTCTAACGGTGGCTCCGCTGCACTTGCGCCTGCGTCATGGGAACTGTTGCCATTCTCAGCAGACACAGCTTCACTAGTAATACTACCATTAGCAAAGGAATCATAACCAGAAGCTCCAGATGAAACAGCTCCCGCATTCTCAAAGTTAGCAATGCCCTGACTTATATTAGCCATCCCAACAGTTGGTTTACCCTCGTATGTCTTATTCACATATGGTCCCTGAGTAGAAGCATTCAAATCCATGTTGAGAGCATTAGCTGAAGTTGCGGATGCTGGAAAATCTCCTGTAACCCCACTGATGGCATTAGCTTCCTGGATGATATTCGAAGCCCCATCAACATTAGCAACAGAATTGTGCCCAGCAGTTGAATATCCCATGGTACTAGATGTTTGGGCAATCAGCATTTCACTATCTCCCATGCTTATGGACAAATTTTAGACTGTATGGAGTAAACTGCAAAATAAATTTCGTGTAAGGACCAGCTTCGGTAGCAAAGTTAGTCCAGAAATTTGTTTGGAGGATTGCACCATACGACTTAGAGTCATTTTCAAAATACAAAGTGCATATGACCGATTGTAACTCAAATTTGTATTTGCATGACTCTTTTCATAAATTCATTGATAGACACACTTACAATATATAGCCAACAGAAAAGGAAACCAGAAACATAACTCATCCTATTACCAAAAGATTACTTAAAGGAATGCGGAGAAATTTCGATAGAACAAAATAGATTGAGCGAAACTCGCGCAATGAAACCACTGAGCTTAAACAAACTCCACGGCAACAATAAAAGTAGCACATTTATACAAGAGTGCCGAGGATGCGAGACGGTACCAGGACCCAAAGGATGGTAGTGAATCGTGTAATTCCTTGTACCGCAGAGATTCTAGCGCATCGCTTTCATATCTTTCTAGCAAAGAATCTAAATGCAGGAGCGCTCAAAATGTGACACAATAAGGGCGCCCCACATATATAACGATGAATGCAGAGTTCCTCGGCTAACTAAACGCTATAAAGTTCGACACCCGAGCCGCCCACAGAGTCGAGCCGCCCTCGACATCAAGGAAGGGATCCCCAATACTAAAAAACACGACACGTAGCAATCACACTAAAGAATCCCCACCTCGCTCGGCTCCTCTGGGGAAAACCAAAACCGGCCAGAGAATTCCCCGGCGCCGATCACCGGGAAAGAACTCGCAAAATGCTCAGCACAACACGGCCACCATTGCGGCGGCTAAAACCGCAAGCAGAGGAGCGGCGCGACGAATCCGGAAATCGCGCGCACAAATTAAGCTGCCGAGACGCACCGAACGCAGTCGCGACACAGAGACAGAGAGAGAGAGAGAGATTACCGTCGCGGAGCAGCGTGCCGACACCGAAGGAGGACCGGTCGGAGGTCGGCGGCGGGCGCTCGGCGTGGAGAGAGGCGGGGCCGAGCAGCGCCGGGAGAGAGCCGGGAGAGCGAGGAGAGAGAGAGAGAGAGAGAGAGGATTTGAGGATTAGGGTTTGCTTTCCTCTTTTTATTTTTTTCTTCGGTGGTTTTGGGAGGGAAGTTATACGCAGCAGTGGCTTTCTCTGGAAGGGATGTGAAAGGGCGTGAGTGTTGTGGCAGACGCAAATGCAGAGCGCTCTCGCGTTTTTCTTTCTTTACCGAATTTAAAATAATGGAAAAAAAAAAAAAAAAAGAGGTACTTTCTTCTCTTTTTTTTTTTTTTAATTTTTCTCGCAAATTTTTTTTAATTTAAATTTTATTTTAGCGGCCCCTTACCGCAAAAATTTCACACCAGCTGAGAAAAATTTAAGCCACGGTTGCTCCCGAACAACTCCCGAGGGTGGGTACCCCTGTCATGGTAAGTCCCATCAAACGCTAGAGTTAGCAGTTAGCACCTAGCTTGCCTATATGGGAAATGTCGAGGGTAGGTGATGTAGCACGAGCCGGTCCAGAAACTCGCGTGCAATTTGAATCGAGCTCGTGAAGATCCATTTTGGATTACGGGTATCGTGCATCTCTTTGCGTTGCTTTTCTAATGTGATTCTTCAGCATGTTATTTGTGAAATCGAATTCCCCAAATTGAAGAGTATTTTCAATTATAATTGCTCGGATATTTGATACAAACAAATTAAAACTAACTATCGAATTAGTATCAACCGAAAGTCTAATGTAAAAAGAATCTGTGCTGCCATGGAGCAATAACGCGTAGTGACACATTAAGCCAAATTTCCCATGGCTATCTTTATTTTGTGGTAAGGGTAATTGTTTTTTACATCAGCCTTTTAATTGATTTCATAAATTACAATTTTGATGGCCATATTGAAGAGAGAAGGGCAAGTAAGATTAGGGGTGAGCGCAGTTTCCAGGTAAAAGTGGGAACCGGAAAACTAAGGGTCTGGTTCGGTTCCCCGTTCTAAAGAGACCAGTTCTGGTTCCCGGTTCCTTTTTTCTGGGAACTGGAATCGGAACCGGAACTGTTACAAAACCGATTACGAAATGAAAAGTTCTTGAGAAACACAAAAAGGGAAGAAAACCTGCCGAGGAAAAACAATAAAAGAAAAGGAAGGAAAAGTTATTGAGAAAAGGGGAGGTCAGTAAAAGAAGACAGCAGGAGAGAAAGTGACGTGAGAGAGAGATGTGAGAGCAGAAGGAATAAAAGGAAAAAAAAAAAACATAGGGCTCCGCTACGCCGGCCGCCGCATGGCGTTGCGCTCGTCCGCGAGCACTGCGCCGCGTTTCCGTGCCAAGCTTCACTGTGGGCAGCCTAGCCGTCGGCCACCGCTGTTGCTGGTCTGTTGCTTCCCTCTGCCGAACCTCCACACGAGCACCCTTCCGCGATGCCAGAACCGGTCGCCGAGCCACCATGCTCCTCCGCCTCTGCTCTGACGCCCAGCAGCCCTCGCTTGTGCTACTCTCCGTCTGAAGTTTTGCCCCATCTCCGCATAGCCCTGCTGATGCCGCTCCACCAACAACTTGCGCTCTGCCCGACGCCACAGCAGCTAGCCACTGTCATCGGCACCCCTATTGCAGCACCTTTGCACGCCGGACGCCGCGTCGTTGCCACACCAGCGCCACAGCTCAACGACCCGACGCCCCTTCTGCCCAAGCGTCTCACCGTCTCGCCGCACCAACCTCGCCCGCACTACCCTCCCTTTTTGTGTTTCTTTTTCCACAGGTTCGAAGGAAAAATAAGGTACTAGCTAGTTTTCATATTCTCTTTCTAAATGTTTGCCATGTGATTTTAATGTTAGCAGCAGTAGAGATTTCAAGACCATTCTTTTATGGGCAATTTATTTTTTTGATGGGTCATGACCAATTTGCTGCTAGTGCTAGCTGTTACTCTATAAAATGTCATCATTTTCATTTGACTCGACTGATAAGGCATATGGCATATGGCAAATGTGACGATTTAAGCTCTAGTGCACATATATTGACATATGTGGGCACAATAATTATAGTTAATCAAGCATCTCATTTTCTCTTTGGAAACTTCTTATTAGTTTTGATTATGTATGTCTAGATTATTGGCACTGGTATGTTTGTTAAGATGTCGGAAGTTACTGTAGAGTATGCGTGTACATTATAGTTCAAATCTAAAAGTAAAATAAAAGAAAAAAAAATCTGTTGGAACCTAGAATCGACATTGGAACCTGTGACAGGGTAGGTTCCAAATTCCTGAAGGAACCGAACCGGAACCTAGAACTGCTCACCCTTAAGTAAGATGATCAAATCTAATTTCCCCCTTTCTGAAATTATATTTATTAGTGGATTACGTGATTAGTTAACGTCAAATGATAATAAATCTACCACCATGTGACTTGCTAGATAAGGACTATCGACGAATCCACTATCCCTCCTAATCCCCCCACCCTCTGCAATCTCTCTCTTGCTAGTTTTTTTTTTTTTAATTTTTTTTATCTCTATCATTGGTTTTCTTTTGCTTTTCTTTTTTTACGTTACGTTCATTTTGCAAAAAATGTGACCTTCAAGAAAGTCAATTTTCAGGAAAATGACAATACTTTTTTCATTATGCGGCTAAAACTTGAGAATATATTAGAAAATGTTTTTCGGCATTCAATGTGAAAAGTTCGATTCAATTTTCCTTTATGCACTCATTTTGATAAAATTTTTATTTTTCTAAGAAATTAATTTTATTTTTCTACTTTTTTATTTTTTATTTTTATGTTTTCGTTTCCCCCTCCTTCTTCGGTTGCTTGTCAGTCGCAAGCCTTGCCAAATCAAGTGAACTCCAAGCTCACTAACCTTGGGCCTCGCTAGAGGTTTAAGCTCGTCAATCTAGCTATTGGTGAGCTAGGCTCACCTATGGCTAGTCATCAACTATTGCTAGCCGTCACCATGGCCAACAACGATCAATGACCGCTCAAGAAAGAAGAAAAGTAAAAAGAAAGAACAAATAAAAAAAGAAAAAGTATAAAGAATAAAAATTCAATTTTTTTTAAAGTGAGGGTTAGAAGGGGTGTGAATTAAGAGAGAGAGAACGGGTGAATAAAATGTTTTCTCCCAATTGAAAAGTATAAAACATCTTCTCTTATTTTAGAAGATTTTTTTTTTTTATTGTAGATATTTTCCCCAATCAATTCATTTTTCATAAAACAAACGCTAAAGTTAGGAAAATATTTTTCACGAAATAAACAAAACTTATAATTTAGGAATTTTTTTCTAATACTATGCTAAGCTGGGGTTACATCGGCATTACATGTCCTAAAAAATATATTAAAAATGCCACACTTATTTTTCTTCTTTCAAACAGGTAACAACTTTTTTGCTTGTCCTCCATATTTAAAAATAAGTACGTTCAGAGTTTTCAGAGTCAAAACTTTGATTTATTTCCATTTACATATATTTATTAAATTTATGCCGAAATTAACATTTGCAAGGAACAAATAATCGAGAATCCCAGCACCGAAGAAGAAAATCTACGAATCTCTAGCGAGACAACACGTTTTGAAGAGCAACACCTACAGCGACGTTCCGTTTTTGCGAAATTTATCCATTATCATAAAAAATAAACAATTATTGAGACATAAGTACTTACAAATTACACTCTTTCGCGAGACAAAATTGCACGAAAGAAATATATTTTGCTTCGTATCAATATCGGCTACCAAATTTGCTTCAATTAAAATCAATTTAAAGATAACAATCGCTCCATTATAATTTCCGCGATGTTAATAACGTATTTCACATGATACAATGTTACGTATTTTGTTATACGTCATGATTTTTTCAAACGCGCGTCATGCAAAAGGCACAGCCACGCCAATTCATAGCAAAGTTTACTATGATATATTCGGATCGATTCGATTCAATTTCATTCCCAAGGTTGAGTAGGGTTCGGGGCCTTCGGGCATACAGCCGCAGGACAAGGACACCTGTCCGGGCCGGTACGTCACACATCAGCGAAACGGTCCGACCGGCCTTTTCGGCCGGTTCTATTCACTCCAGCGAACCGGACGGACCGATTCCCATCATTCGAACCGGCCCAAACCCTCTCTTCCTCTCAAGCGTCGACCCCCTTTCAAAACCCTCGTTCCACACTTCTCTCCTCCTCCTCTCTCTCTCTCTCCCTCTCTTACATTTCTTTCTCTCTCTTCATCGCCGCCCTTCGTCGCCGCGAGATCAATGGCTTCCACGGCGCGCAAAGGCGGGGTCTCCCTCCCCGACAAGCGGAACCCTAGGGGCGGCGCCGGCGCCGGCGGCGCCGGGAGCGGCATCATCTCCAGAATCTCGGAGTCGCCGATCGTCGCCCGGGGAAGCGGGCGGCCGGCGACGCGGCGTTCGTGACGAAGAAGCTCTTGAAGAGCACGGGGAAGGCGGCCTGGATCGCCGGCACCACCTTCCTCGTCCTCGTCGTGCCCCTCATCATCGAGATGGACCGCGAGCAGCAGCTCAACGAGCTCGAGCTCCAGCAGGCCAGCCTCCTCGGCACCCCTCCCGTCGGGCAGAAATGAAAGGGCGCGGTAACGGCTCCGGCCCCCTCTTAGATTGGTTGCTTGTGTGAATTTGGTGCGCTCCCCGGTTGGGATTTCTAGCTACCGCTTCCTTTTTTTTTTTCTCGATATAGATGTAGTCGTAGCCATTGGACAATGGTCATCTGAATCAGTGTAATTTCTGGAATTTTGTTAGTTCAATATGAACTCGAGATGAGATTTGGCGATTATATTATTTCTGTTGTAGTGGTATGGTCTCTTTGGTTTTCGTTTTTCTTTTTCAAATTTGCAGTGAATTGGAATTCTGTGCGTTCGTGTTGCATGTGCTGGTATCTACTTTATGCCTAAATTGAGGGGTACTGTATAGGCCAAGATGTGTTCTTTGCTGTGCATTCTTAGAATATGGTAAATTTTAAGTTCGGAATAGTTCTGAAGGATGGATGTATTCAATTTATCATTGGAATGGACTGTGCCTTCAAGAATCCCCATTTGATTCTTCTGTGTTACTCATAGTAGGACATTACTTTGGATGGGGTGATTTTGATGAAAGAGAAGGCGTCAAGCTGATTACCCAGGGAAAAAGAGATGAAAGGAAAATAATGAATCAAACACACATCGTGTTTGGTAGGAGGGATAAAATTCACTATGTTGTCACAATATCCCCGCCTTTTGAGAGATTTAAGATTTACGTCATAGCTTGGGACTGTTTTGGAAAAGGAGGATATTCGTCTTACTTTCAATCTCTCTCCTTCACTATGGTAAACCCAACAAGGTATAGATGTTCATGGATCCAAATTTGGATTGTTTTTGTGTTAGGATAGATTCATAGTTGGGTTGTTTAGGAGGATTGACTTCATAGATAGAAAATATAAATCGAAGATGTACTTATTTTTTATCTACTCCTGGATGAGCCCGAGGAGAAAATTGTTATTCCCTTTGCTTTCCACTTCTTGTTGATTGGCAGGCTGGAAACCAGACATTTTTTAGATTGAACATTTATGATTAACCGAAGACGTTTTTATATGCGTGCAAAGGTGTGCGTGTGTCTGATCAGATGGCACTCCGTTTCTTTGTGTGCTTGTTCGTGTGTGCTTGTGTGCGCGAGTGAGTGTGTGTGTGTGTGTGTGTGTGTGTGTGTGAGAGAGAGAGAGAGAGAGAGAGAGAGTAAACTAGAAGAGTATGTGCTAGGTAAGTGTCACAGGGGAATTTTTCCTAACTTTGCGTGGATCAAGCAGTTGCATCTGAGTGGAGGACTACAGGGGAAGCTTCTCCTTCGGTCTATAAATATGAATTGCCTACCCTGCCTAAATTCCTCCTTCCAAGTTCCGACTTAGTCAAAATGCCATTCTCTAGCTGTCAACATTTACGGAGACCAAGAAGAAATTAACTTTGCATACTTGGCAGTGTGTTGCGTAGGTTCTTGGGATGAACTATTCTTTATCCTGCAAGTGATGTTTGGTATCGTTTTGATAGTGTAGATCTTGTATAAATGCCTTTACTTTGAAGGGGTAATGGTGGGAGCAGCTACTTAAGTAATATCTGGTTTTTTTTCCTTCCTATGAAGCTGGTGAGGATATGTTTTCCTTTAGATATGGCTTTTAATTTGAAGCCAATACCAATATGGTGAAATTCGATTGGATCGTTGGAAGATGTGGCTGGAGAGAAGAGTATGATAAGAATCTTCCTCTCCACCCAATTCTATTAAGCAAGCTTACCTTGTACTTGTCAACTGATCAAATGTATTCCCATCCTCGCTGTTGTACTGCATTTCCAATCAACGATAGAGAACACATCCTTCCTCGAGGGTCTATGCAATTAATAGCTTGTATCCACTAACCCCGAGCTTGTGTTTTCTCTAGTGATGCAACTTGAGTTTTGTCCAGAGTGGTCAATGCTTTCAATTGCTTTTCACGGTGCGAATCCATATGCCGCCATTAAATGTTTAATGCTTTCAACTGCTCTTTTCCCAGTAGTTTGTTTGGGTTGATTTGGCTGGAATCGGCATGGGTTGGTTATTGCAAAGGAAGATGCGCATATCTTGAATTTCCTTCTTGAAAGAAGATTTTATGCAACTTAGCACGAGCAGATGCGGTTTAAACTTGTCTTGGATATTATCTTCGATCTCGTGGCCATTAAGGAGTTGGCATACTCAGTCGCCGTCTTTTAGGGAGAATATTTTCTTCATCCGAAGTTAACTATTTCCTGGAATTGCTTTGCCTTTAGGGTTGCAATTTGTGTCCCTGTTGGGTTCATGTCAACAGTCGTTTAGGGGGATATTGGATTGGGTTTGACCAAATAAAGCATGACTAATTCATCGTGGCAACCTATGAAACACGAACGCCATCTAAGTGTATAGCCACCAGGTAGTCATGCTTACGAAGTGCGACCAATTTTTGATTTGTGATCTCTATCATTTGTAGGGACAACTACAGTCCTCTCAATGAGGTGTTGATCTATTAATTGACCACGAAGTCGGTCATATGACGCTATAAAACGCACTTTCAAACCAAATTACAAAAGCTTCCGAATGCACATCATCATCAGTGAATTAGACAGCTTGCACCAAATCAACTAACCCACAAACAATCAAAACCGTACATATTTCTGGAAATTTACAAATTTCTCGGTACGATTAATGAATCTTAACGAGTGCACTGGGGGCACGTGTTTAAACAAAGTCATTCTCTGAATGTCGCTGTAAGCTCTAGAGGAAAGGTGAAACTTCGAAGCGATTATTTTCATCGCATTCGATGCGACGGCTAAATGCTGATCCGAAGAGCAAGAGTTGTGTACGAAACAAAGCGTAATTAAGACAGCCTAATTCCTACCTTTTACTTTATCTCATAAAGAAGAAAGTGGGTCCGAAAGGTAGAGGGCCTACTCCTACTCACCATCTTTCGAAAAAGAAAGCAATGCAATCTTTGAATCTCTGTCTCGTTCTCTATGTACATGCCTAATCCTCTGTGCGCGTGATCAAAAAGGAAAATGCACAAATCTCCTTGAATTCCTCCTGTGTATACTTGATCTACTTACGGCCCCATCGACGTATGAGGCAGAGGGGCGACATCAACTCTCGTACCTGTAGGCATCCCGCTTCTTGAACAGCGACTTCGCGAAGAGCAAGCAGACGATCCCGAACCCCACGGCGGCCACTCCCCCTACCACCACTGCCACTGTCTTCTGCGCGTGGCCGCCGCCACTGCCGCCGCCGCTGCCTTCCCCTGCTCCTGAAAAAACAACCCCACAGCTGCTTTTACTCCTTTACTTGCTCGAATTATCATGATGTTCCATGCATTGTCGGCGTACAGAAATGGTGAACTCATGTTTACTTCTCAGTAAAGGAAAGATTCTTACACACAATTTTCTGGCCGAAGCAACGTCGTTAATTAGCCATTGATCTTTAACAAACTTCTCTAAAAATAAACCTAAGAGAACAAGAATGAAAGAACATGCTAGAGAGAGAGAGAGAGAGAGAGATTTCACTCACCGGCCAGCGACGACGACGGAGGAGAGACGCCGGGGACGCCACTGGGGTAGTAGCTGAAGCTCACGTAGCACTTGTTCATGTACACCTGCCCTGAGATCGCCTCGCCGCAATCCGCCCCCACTCTCTCCAACGCCCTCTTCACGCACCCCTCGCAGTCGCCGCCGACCACGGCGTCCCCCTCGCACTGTCCCAACACGTACACATTCTCGTAGGTCCCCGTATAGAACCCGCCGCCGTCGACCACCCCGCTCTCCACCATCCCGAACGCCGCCTCCCTCTTCGCTCCGAACCCGCGGTCCTTCTCCGACCCGCAGACCTTGAACACCACGTCTGTGTCCGGCGCCTCCTGGAAGCCGCTGATCCGGTACTTCAGGTAGCACCCTTTGAGCTGGACCCTCGCGGCGGGGACGGCGCCCCCGCAGAGCTTCCGGGCCAGGTCGGGCGTCTTGCCGATGCAGTCGCCGCACTGGGCGGCGGTGAGGTCGCCCCTGCACTGGAAGAGCCCGGAGACGGCCGTCGCGCCATCGCCGACGGCGGTGGAGTAGTAGGTCTTCTGGGAGGCCTGCGAGGTGAGCGTGGAGAGGAGGGATTTGAGGTTCTGGGCGAACGCGTCGGTCGGGTCTGGGACCTTCTGTTGGGCGCAGCCCTTGAAGACCAGGTCGGTATAGTCGGAAGAGGGTTCAGCGGGCGACAGCCAGAGGAGGAGGAGGAGGAGGACGAAGAAGCAGAACTTGCGGAGTGTAATTCGAGACAGAAGCAAGCCCATTTCTTTAGGGGATGATATTGATCAGAATTCAGGTCCGGCCATTGATATGTGCTCTGTTCCTGTGTACTCTGAAGCCTTCCTTGGGAGTTTCTGGAAATCGGTATCCTGCCTTCTTTTTCTCAAGCGATGAGAACAGAGCAACTTCGATTGAAAAACAGGGGAATTAGTAAAGCGCGTACCGATGTGTACTTCCAAATTAGTCGTACAAACTTTCCTTCGCAGCAGCTCGAATTGGGGTTGTCCGTATCTTTTCTGAGGGGGTTTTTGCTTTTGCTTTGCCTTGCTTGCTTCGGGGTGTTGTTTTTTTATTTCTTCGGTGTTGCTTTTCCTCTCATTTACTTCACTCCTCTGGTCTGACAGCGAAATGACTAAAGACGATCTCTTTTGCTTCATTAATTCTTAAGACGAGAGCTTTGTGCGGGCTGAGTCTCGATTCGGGGGTGTGTTCTCTTCTTTTCAATAATTGGAGTTGTTATTAAGACGGCTTTATTGATGTGAGAAAAGGTGATGGAGGGGATGGAGATTAGTGCAGATCTTGTTGTGTTAGCGTGTTGGGCAGATAGAGTATAAGAATGGCATCATCCGATTCGATCCCGGTGCTCATTTCTGATGCAGGGGCCCTAAAAAGTGCACGGGAATTTGGTTTGACCGGAGCAAGGCTGAAAGGTTTCCGGACAGTCTTGTTCTTAATTGGAAATCGAGAACTGGACTAAGAGAGAATGATTCCTGAGATTTTGGATCCGGGAATTTTATTGAACCTAGATGGGCCAATGGAGCTAATCTCACGTTCCTTTTTTTTTTTGGTGTGGTTTTTAATGGTATATCCATTATGATCTGACGCCAAGTGCAAAGTTCACGTGATTCCATTGCAATTTAGCACTCTCAAAGGATCATCCTCTCTTATTCTGATTCTCATCGTCAACCCTCGACACTTCCGATTTTGACACTCTCTCTCTCTCTCAAGTGTGTTGCGGAGACCTACTTTGTGAGTTCACTCAATTCACAGCCCTCTCATTTTCCGATTTGCGCATGCTAGTGAAGCCTGAAATTGGGGATAGATTAGACTTTTTTTAAAAAAAATATTTTTAAGAAATGAAAGAAATTTAAAAATAATAATCAATTCAGTTCGGATGGTCCAAGTGAGCAATTACACCCTCAAAACCGAGAATTGAAACCACTCACCCATACCGAAATTCATTGATTCCAAATTTATGGAATCGGGATTGGGCCGGTGACCCAAAAATCTTAGAATCGACCGATACGGTCTAGAAGGTTCCTTTTGCTGTGATCCCTAGACCGGAGCGCAATTTCCTTAATCTTTTCTTGTTTTTTCCCCTCTCCTTTGGAAAAGAAAAGGGAAAGGTGTGTTTTTCACTATTGATTTTTTCTTGCTGCTTTGAGTATTTTTGCTGTGTCCTGGGTTCCTTCACTAGAAATCTCCGGCGGCTATTAAACTACGCGCTGCCCCTCCATTACCAAACGGCTACGTTCATGCACACTATTAAAACCTTAAATCTCAAGGTTCGAATGTTCCCAAAAGTTTCCCCCTGTGTAATGTAAAAATTAATCAAGCTTCAAAGACTTTAATAATAATAATAATAATGATGATGATGATGATAATGAGAATGATAATAATAATAATAATAATGTATTTCAAGTTGTTTCATGAGACAAGGCCCCTTGTGTAATTTCATATTGCTTTCGACACGGGTAGTGAAGCAAAGTAAGTTTATTTATAAAACATGGGTCCAGATAAAGGTCTTGAGCTTGATATTGCCAATCCATGTGAAAGAAGGTAGATCAAAAACTTATCGCTCACGCATGTAATGCGGAGCATTGCACTGGAGAATAGTCTATCCAAGCTCCCCTGAACATGACTTCGATTAGCAGCATGTATCTGTTACCCAAATGAAAAATCGCAGCGGGATGAAATGTTACACTTTTAAGTAATATCGTGTTAATTATTTGGTCATTGCATGCATGGGCTTTGAAACTAAATCAATAATTTAGATTTTTTGAAAATAAATAAAAAGAGATTCCAACATTGGGTTGGTCCTAAACCAACTCTCACATGATTTAATTAATTTGGTTCGAGTCAGATTTAGGTTAACTTAGGCTTGAAACTAGAAAATTATCTAATAAGTCATAAGCTTAGTGTAATTCAATCCAAAAGTTTTCCACTTTTACCAATATAATCCTATACCTTTACCCAAAATTTCAGCGAAGTTCTTTCGGCTAATTACCCTCGAAAATTGTTGATATGACAGTCTAGTCATTATCGGCTATTCTACGGGTCACAACTATTGATCGGATGTGTACAACTCTACTCAAAATGACCTGGTTTTGCTTATTTTTCTCTTATTATTTTTTTTTTCAGTTTATTTCCTTTTTATTTTCTTCAGCATCGCCTTCGAATCCTAGCTTCTCTTATTATCCCGGACACGCCAATTAGCTGCCACAATTTCTTAAGCGAAATGGTGAAGCTGGAAGCGCTGATGCGTATGCGTGCGCGTGTATGAATGTGAGTTGCTCGCACCTGTTGCGGCTTTTCTGAAGGCTCGACCATGGCTCGAGATCTGCAGAAGGTTTGGCCATGGCTTGGCTTTTCTAAAGCCTCGACGGCAAGTTGCTCGGAGGAGGTGTCGCTGAGCTCGCCGAGATCTGGAGGCTTGGCCATGGCCACTGAGGTTGCTGAGGTTTCAACGACCACGAGCTCGACGAGCATGGAGGAGGAGTGTTGAGCTCGCGAGATTGGGTTCGACGGTTGTCGTCCGTCGCATGTAGCGACCAGAGAGTGGATCGGTCGTGCTCCACCTTTGTTCAGCAAACATGGCGGCACTATTCATCTGAAAAAGAAAAAAAGAAGAAAATTTAGCAAAATAACATCATTTCATCTAAAATCGTCAACGTCATATCGCTAGCGCGTAAATGGCCGGCGATGACCGGATACCATGTTGGCGGTTTTTCAATGGTAATAAGAAGAACTATATTGAAATGACGTGCAAAGCTTTATGATTATATTAGCAAAATTGAAAAGTTGAGAATCGAATTATTATTGATATTATACCGATTGGGTAACTTTCTCAGCTTAAAGTTCTAATAATGAACTGACCAAAAGACAAGAACCTTATGAACTAACCAAAAGACAAGAACGTTGTGCGGGTTAAGCCTCGAGTTGGGTGCGTTTCTCCTTTTCAATAATTGGAGTTGTGACACGATGGCCTTTATTGAAGTGGGGAAAGTTGATAAAGGGAATGAAGATTAGTGCATTTCTTGGCGTGTTTGTGTGTTCTGATTCGAGTCCATTCGATTCTCTGCTTCTCATGCAGGCTCAGAAAAGAAAAGTTCTCAGATGATTTGACGTGCATGCGTGAGCCTAATGCATCTAAGCACAGCGCGTTCGCTGATGTGATGATATTTTGTGATTTGAACACATCAACGCTAATAAACGACCCAACTATAGTCGGCTCGTCGTATGTTTTCCGGATAAAGACTTTGGGAGGTCTATAAAGAAAAAATGGTACAGAGTTCGAGTTCGTGGAGGTACAACATTTAAAATACCATGAAAAACTCTAAATAAAGCCACTTTGACACTAGAGTTCCAAACTTTTATCACACCACCAAATATTTTAAACTACACCCACAATGATTCATCACATTAGTATGAATTTGAAGTGTTGGTGGCATGAAAAAAGTTTTGGGTATTAGTGTCATAAATGAGCAAAGTTTATATATTTTTTTGGGTAAACATAGGGTTTTTATATATTTATCAAAATGGCACAGAAATCTTGACGGGACAAAGAAAGGTTTGGAGTGTTGATGCCGGCGTTGGTATAATGTAAGGTTTTTTTTTTTTGACATCTTCTCAATTTTGAAATAGCCTGGATCAAAGTGGAATCTTCCTTCGTCTATAAGAGTTTGAAGATGCGAACAAAAGGCATGCTTTCCTCATTGATTTTTTTTTTGGCTGCTTTGGGACTTTAATAATCAAATGCAATCTTTTGTACTTTAGGTACTCCGTTGGAAATCCCCTTTCGCTTCACTGCCCCTACATTACCAAAAAGTTTGGTTCATGCACACTATTAAGACAAAAATAACCTGAAGTTTGAATATTACAGAAAGTTTCCCCCGTGCACAAAAATATTAATCAAACATTAGAGACTTAAAGAAACGACGATAATAATACACTTCATGTTGTTGCACGAGACGAGCCCCCTTGCAATTCCTAGCTGCTTACGACGTGGGAAAGAACGAAAGTAGGCCTGTGAACAAAAGAGGGTACGGATAGATGTCTTAAGACGCCCATTGCTGATCCATGTCGAAGAAGTTGGTCCAAATTCTTATCGCTCACGTTATAGGTGTTAACTCGAGCATAGAATAAGATATCGTCTAGTTAAGTTGCATTGAACATGACATTGATTACTAGTAGGAAACTATCACCCACAAGGTAAAAAAAAGAAAAAGAAAAAAGAAAAACATTGTAGCAAGGACCTTCCCTGATCTAGAAAATTATAAATGTGTCCAATAGCGTGAAAACGAACATAAAAGGAAAAATAAGGGACGAGTAAGTGAAATTTTGGCCCCAAGTATTAACTATTTTTAGCTCTTAGATTTGTTCTCAATAACTTCCAAGCGGGCCTAGATCCAAATTCGATTGGGGCCTTAAAAGCACGTAAAGGACCATCCATATTTAAAGAATTGAAAATACATTTAAAAACAATTAAAATAAAAAGAAAGCTCAGATAAAAAAAAAAAAATTCATCATCAAATGACCTGGCAAAGTCACTAAGAAGGAGCTGAACTTGCTGAAAGCAAACCAAATTAGTAGGCTAAAAAATAAGCCCCAACTCTCTTTAATTTTTAGCATCCTGATGTGCGGCTTTGAACATAATTTGTGAAATTCACGAGCCATTAAAAAGGATAAGTTTATTAAGAGTCCTAAAATTTGTCATGAAAATACAATTGAGTACTAAAACTTACAAAAAGTGCAATCGAGTCCTAAAATTTGTGAAATGGATGCAACCAAGTCATAAAAAGTTAACACAATCAATTTATTTAATAGAAAATGCAAACCTGTTCGATAACACAACCCATATCATCCACAAGTTTGATAATGCTATCAAAATTTTTCTTATAAGGGAGAGAGGTAGGATTGAAACTGGAAGACTGGGAGACTAGATTGAAAGCTTATGTGCTTTGGGGATGTTAGCTGGTATTTGTTTAGTCATTCAGATAGCTGGTATTTGTTTAGTCATTCAGATAGTGACTGGTGTTTTTTTAGCTATGTGGTAATTTTAAATTAATTTCTCTCCCCTAGTTGGCTTTTTTTTTTATTGTTTTCTATTTAATTTCTTATTTAAATCAAATTAAAAAAACTGAAAAAGCTAAAATTTTATTAAAAATAAAACTGAAAAAAAAAAAAAGAGAAAAGAGAAGGGCAACGTAGAGTGAGGCCACGTCAGTAGGCGCTATTGTCGCTACCACCCATCGCCGAAGAACTTTGCCAGCCCTCAGCAAGGGTGGTTGGCACTCACCAGTCTTGAGCAAGGCCTTGTTGGCCCCATGCAAAGGCGAGCGACCCTCGTTAGGCTTGAGCTTGCACTCGGGCACCCAGATTTGGGTGACGCTGGCGCTCACCTAGGTTTAGCGAGTGTCGCCGGCTCTAGGTGATAATTGGCATTGCCCAGATCTAGGTGCCCTTGCTTGGGCTGGCGAGGGTTGCTTGCCCTCGCTTGGGGCTGGCAAGGCCTCGCTTGGAGCTAGTGAGGGTCGACCACCCTCTTCTAGGGCTAGCAACCTCGGTCGACCCCTCTGGTGATGGCTGGCAACGGCAACGGTGCCCACCGACATCCTACCCTGCCCTTCTCTCTCTCTCTCTCTCTCTCTCTCTAGTTTTGTTTTTTTTAATAAAATGTTAGCTATTTTTTTTTTAATATGATTTAAATAATATTTAAAAAAGAAAATAATAAAAAATGCCAACTAAGAGAGAGAAATTAATTTAAAAATACCACATCGGTATTTTCCGTTAAATAAACTGACGGTGTTAACTTTAGAACTTAATTGTGCCTATTTAACTTTAGAACTTAATTGCACCTATTTGACAAACTTTATGATTTGATTATACTTTTTGCAAGTTTTTGGATTAATTACATTTTTGTGACAAGTTTTAGAACTTTTAGTGAACTTATCCCTCGTTAAAATTAGATGGCACAAAATTCTTGTAAATGAAATTGTATAATTTTTTAAGTAATATTATGTTAATTATTCAGTAATTGCATGCTCAGGTTTTGAAACTAAATGAATGCTTAGATTTTTTTATAAAAAAAAAAGAAAAATATTTTGACTAGGCTTAATCAGCTCTCACCTAATATGATTAATTTGGTTTGAGTCGACCTAGGTTGATTCGGGCTTGGGGAGCTCTAGCATCAAACCTTCCAGTCAGGCCTAATCTGGGACAAACGCTTGGCCGACTCGGTGTGTGAATATTCGTGACCATCAATGGGACCGAAACGGTCACCGATCAATTTCGAGTTGCCACCAAGTCAATTGGATGTAACGCAAACTATTTTGAGTAGGTGCCAGTTCGTCGGTCCATTAATTACCATCTCTTACCTTTTTGTGGTTCATTTGGATATATTTTTCCATCTAACTCTTGTTTTTACTAGTTGATATAGGTAAAGGAAAAAAGAAATGCTAATCCCTACGATTGGCCCTCACGATTTGGAAAACGCTTAAGCCGTATATGGACAATCAAAGAGGGAATACATGGACATCTACATGACTCGTGTTTACTGCTACGTTGCCCTTTCAAGAACTAATAATGATGATGATCATATATAAACCGACCATCTTGATCATATATGGAATTATATAGCTTGTTTTTTGAAACTCTCAGCTAACTTATTTTCCTAAACTTCTTTTCCTTCCCCTCTGCTTCAGATATGCTACTGCATTCATAGGGTTTCTCTACCAACATTTATTCTATAATTCGAGCACATTTTGCTGTCGTCTTTTATCCTTGTGACTGTCAACTATCGCATACATCTTCACCAAACTATCAATAAAGAAAAGTTACGCTTAATCCACTCAAAATACAAATAACTTTTTTCTTAAATTAAAGCTTTTCCTAAAATATAATGGTGTTTTTATATCCCAAGAGCATGACCGTAATTGGCCGATTTTCTTATGGGAACTAATGCAGCACCCCCACCCCCAAGACCGTTCTCTAAGATACAGTGGCGCTAATGAAGAAAAATGGCGGACAATTTTTTTTTGTCCAGATTACATTTCCTATTTCAATTATTTTTAAGGAGGGATTTATCCATCAAGCACGCCCAGTAATTATTAGAAACACCATTACGTCAAAAAAATACACTTTATAATGTGAACAAATTGCATTTTATTTTCTTCCTTAAAACTTATTTTGTTTTATTTTTTATTTTAATTTAAAACTCATTATATGCATATCCTTGTTTATTTCTTTCCTAGTGAAACATGTCACCTGTAAAGTGTCATCCTCGCGAACTATAATGTTCATCGTATTATCATGTTTCATTTTTTTTTTCAATTTGTAAATTGGGGTAGTACATTAAACATGTTAACAAAATAGATTCTACCTAGGAAACAAAAGAGGTTATGATGCCAAATTATATAACAGTATAATTGGTCTTGGTCTTGACATTGTAATATTGGTGGTTCATAATATTCAGCAAACATTGCAAATAAAGGCCCGAAATGTCTCATTTTCTTAAAAAAGGTTCAAAGTCAACTTTATTTCAAACAAGAACTTGAAGTAGCCATGATTGTTTTGAATAAGGATCTAAAGTGGTCATGGTTATTTTAAATAAGGGCATGATCTCGCCAGTTGGCTAAATATTCCAATTGGTCAAGGACATCTTTGTCCAATTACAAGTCTAATTTTAAATTATTTTTTATTCTTTTCTTTTTTTCTTTTTTTTCTTTTCCGATAAGGGCTAGCGGCCGCTAGCGAGGGCTCAACCACCTTTGTTGATTGCTGGTAGGGGCCGGTGAGGGCGGCCTCCCCTAGGGAAAGGCAAGGTTGTCTCTTGTCGGCCGCTAGCTAGACAACCCTTGCCCAAACCCGGTGAGCATCGACCTCATTGATGGTTGTGAGGGTGGCCTACCCAAGGCAAGGGCCGCTTCGCCCAAGCAAGGTTGTCCCTCGCCGATCACTAGCAAGGGCCAACCCCGCCACGGCCTCCCTAGGGCAACGGTCGCCCTTGCTCAACCCTTTTCAACATCGCCAATTGTCGGCCGGCCACCGGCAAAAAAAAAAAAAAAGAAAAAAAAAAAAAAGTAAAAAAAAAAAAAAAAGAAAAGTTCCAAAAAAGGTAAATGACTAAAATATCATTGACTAGATAACAAGCCAATCCTTTATTTGATACAAGATTTACTTTAAGTTTTTATTTGAGAAAATGATGGCACTTTAAGTCTTTATTTGAAACAAGGTTCACTTTAAGCCCTTAATTGGAAAAATGAATGCATGTCGGGCTCTTATTTGAAATAAATTGGAAAAAATGAATGCATTTCAGGCCCATATCAATCACCGGATTTGATAGGATTAACAAATAAAGTGGATGTAGCAATTTAGCCGTTGCAATTGCTACGTCCACCATCTTTTTTTCCTCCTCCAATTTTAGGTATAGAGCGGCGGTCTATATTTAAAAGGGGTTAGTTGCATTGAAAGTGCACTCGATCAATCAATGGTCCCTTCTGAACAGCAAATTATGGTAGCCTATTCTTTTCCGTTTCGATCCTCAAGTGGGTGAGCTCTTGTTTACTCTTGACCAATGACAGTTTGACAATTGCTTGAGGTGCAATCGACTTATTTCAAACTTAAATACTGCAAGTCCTTCAAATTGGGAGCACGGAGACAGCATTTTGAGAGCGAATATTCTGACTCCTCACTGTTGCCTACTTATTTCTTATGACCCTCCATGAACTTGGAGTCTGTCGAAGTTCATTCAGTCTTTTCTCGTGATTTGTTTTACGTTACCATGGGACTGCAGCTCGCAATAATGGCAATAAGGCACAACGTATGTTGGCCAGACGCAACGCTCTGGTGCTCAGACAACATAGTCCGCTCACTGCAGGGCGCTCTGATTGCAATTTTGAGATCCAGCACGATTTGACCTGTTTTGCTATTTATAAATAAAAATAATAATAAAAGGAACCTGAGGAGCGGTACTCACATGCCATGTCCAAGGTGCTATCTTTCCAACTCTTATCTGAAAAGAAAAAAAGTCCAACAAAAATGAAATAAATTGGAAAAAAATATCACTAAATAACTACTAAATTATGGAGAACTTGTTGTTCGAGAATTTCTAGATGTGAAATCAAAAGAATAAAATTTATGTAAGAGTTTTTTTTTTTAAAAGGAATGAGATTATAGTGACCTGGTAGGAAGAGATGATGACTAGATATTTCTTACCTACATGTGGCATGGAGAATTTTAGTTTGAGAAAATTGTTTTGGGGAGATTTATCATGGGAGTTTTTTTTAGAGGAATTTCTCTGGAGCCAAAAAAAAGGTTATTGTAAATTTAAATTTGATAAACATTATTATTTGACTATTAAGAGTGCGTTTGGTAACATTTTTATTCTCGAAAATAATTTTTGCTCAGAAATGGTTTTTCTTGATTATGTTTTCGGGAACAATTTCTGAGCATTTAAAGGCACTTGATAAACTGCTCAAAACTTCTATTCTCGAAATAGAAATGTGTTTGGTAAAACCCTTAAAACTTCTAATCAAAACCATTTTCTTTTAATCTTTTAATAATTTTATTAAAATTTTCTCTTTTTTTATTTTTTTCTTTTTCCCTTTTCATCTTCTCCTTTCTCCAGTCGCTGCTCGTTGGCCCGAGCCTCGCTGTGGCTAGGGGAGGCCGAGGACGAAAAAAAATTAGGCTTTGTTTGGCCGGCCATCAGTCATGGCTGAGGTCGGCGATCGGCCAAAGGAAGAAGAAGAAGAAGGAAAAAAGGAAAGGGAAAAAAAGGAAGAGAAGAAAAGAAAAAAAAAATTACGCTTGATTCTAAGAATTTTTCATGAGAACAAAAAAAACTTCTTTTATACTTCTTGATTATGTTTCAGATCTATTTTCGGGAGCAAAAAAATAGATTTTTATTTTTTAAAACAAAAAATTTATCAAATAAATTTCTATTCTATTTTTTTGTTTAAGTGAATAAAAGAATAAAATCAGCTATTTCGGGAAGTGTTATCGAATATGATCTAAGTGTCCTCACGGCGTTCATTGATAAAATCCGACGTAATCCGGACAATTGACATGTGTTTTGTCATTGACTCGTGTTCATTAGCACCGGGTTAACGGCATGTGAGTACCGCTCGTCAGGTTCCTTTTATTATTATTTTTATTTATAAATAGCAAAACAGGTCAAATCGTGCTGGATCTCAAAATTGCAATCAAATCAAAGCGCCCTGCAGTGCAGTGAGCGGACTGTGTTGTCTGAGCAGCAGAGCGTTGCGTCTGGCCAACATGCGTTGTGCCTTATTGCCATTATTGCGAGCTGCAGTCCCATGATAATGCATAACAAATCACGATAAAAGACTGAATGAACTTCGACAAACTCCAAATTCATGGAGGGACATAAGAAATAAGTAGGGGAGTCAGAATATTCGCTCTCAAGATGCTGTCTCTCATGCTCCCAATTTGAAGGACTTGCAGTTTTTAAGTTGGAAATAAGTTGATTGCAACCTCAAGCAATTGTCAAACTGTCATTGGTCAAGAGTAAACAAGAGCTCACCCACTTGAGGATCGAAACGGAAAAGAATAGACTACCATAATTTGCTGTTCAGAAGGGACCATTGATTGATCGAGTGCACTTTCAATGCAAGTAACCCCTTTTAAATATAGACCGCCACTCTAGACCTAAAATTGGAGGAGGAAAAAAAGATGGTGGATGAAGCAATTGCAACGGCTAATGCTACATCCACTTTATTTGTTAATCCTATCAAATCCGGTGATTGATATGGTTTTTGTCACTGACTCATGGAGCGCCGGATCATGTGATAGTGGCCGCTAGTTTTCTTTCTTTCTTTTTATTTTTTTATTATAGAAAAAGCATGTAGAGTCAAATCGTGCTGGATCTCAAATTTCAATCGAAGCAGTTGCAGTGGATGGATTGTGTTGTTTGAGCACCAGAGTGTTGTGCGTTCCCAATGCAAATTCTGCCTTATTACCCACATAGTGTCGATAATCCAATCTTGAAGGCTGAGAATCGGTGGAGATCATAGCAAGGCGTGGATTGTCTCGTGTGAGCACTCTTCAGGTAATCGAAAACTCCTTGCTCTTCTCTTCTCTTATCTGTTACATTTTCTTCTGATCAATTCTGTATTCAGTACATTTATTCAATTCCAGATCCAAGATTCCATATTTCTCTTCTCTTGGGCTGTAAAGTGGCCTTGGTTTCAGGTTTTGCTCCATCAATCTCTTTTACCGCCTCCTTGTCGGTACGATACCCTCGTGATGAAAAGAAAAGAGCGCATTCATTTAGAAGATCTGGCATATGAGGCGTCTTCCTCATGGACCTTTCCACATGTAGATGATTATGAAGGCGGAACCAAAAAGCCTAAAGGAAATGACTACGAAGTTTTCTTGAGCTTTAGAGGGAAAGACACTCGCAAAGGTTTTGCTGATTATCTCTATACTAGTCTTGTTGATGCAGGAATTTGTGTGTTCAGAGACAACAATGAGCTTCAAGTTGGTGAGGAGATTGGTCCGGAGCTTCTTTACAGTATTACCCAGTCCAAGATCTCGATCCCAATTATCTCAAAGAACTATGCTTCTAGCAAGTGGTGCTTGCATGAGCTAGCTCAAATGTTAAAATGCAAAAGAAGCAGAGGGCAAATAGTGTTACCCATATTTTACAAAATAAAACACTCAAAAGTGCGACATCTTACAGGAGATTGGGAGATGCTATAATCAACATAAAGAGAATTTGGATGAAAGGGTTGTGAAGGATTGGGAAGAAGCGCTCCAAAAAGTCAGTTTATTGAAAGGATGGGAATCAGGGAAAATTGATAACGGGTAAATCATTCTTCACTAAAATGTTGTTTAGTTTCTCATATTCTGAAAAACATTGCTACCGTATATTGAAATTTATGTTGTTATTTGATAGGCATGAAGGAGCATTAGTTAAAATGGTTGTTAGAAAAGTCATGAGTGAGTTAAAAAGACTTTTTAAGCTAATTGTTCCCAAACAGTTGGTGGGAATTGATGATCATGTAGAAAAGATTATGAGCTGGATAGATGCTAAAGTTGATGGTACAAAATTATTGGAATTTATGGAATGGGTGGCATTGGTAAGACTACCCTTGCAAAGGTGTTATACAACAAACTTTCTAGTCAATATGAGGATCTTAGCTTTGTGGCAGATATTCGAGAAACATCTTAGCGCAAGGGTATTGAATGCCTACAAAAGCAACTCATTTATGACATAATAGGAAATTTATGTGATGTGACTAATGTCGATGAGGGAATTAGTGTCATCAAATCTCGATTTAGATTTAAGAAAATTCTTGTTCTTCTTGATGATATGGATACCAATACTCACTTGAATGCTTTGGTTGGAGATGGTAGTTGGTTTAAAGCAGGAAGTATAGTCATCATCACAACAAGAAACAAAAGCATTCTCGATGAGGCGAGGGTGGACTACATGTACTAGCTCAATGAGTTGTCTTTGGATCAATCATTAATTTTATTTAGTAGACATGCATGTCGAAAGGATTCTCCTCAGAGAGATTATAAGATTATCTCTCGTGATGTCATATTTACTACCGTGGGACTTCCCTTAGCTCTTGAAGTAATAGGTTCATTCTTATGTGGAAAGAGAGAAGAAGTATGGAAAGATACATTGAAGAAATTAAGGAAAGTGCCTGATAAGAAAGTGCAAGAGAAGTTAATGATAAGTTATGAAGCATTAGATCATGAGGAGCAACAAATATTTTTGGATATTGCATGTCTTTTTATTGGATCATCTAAACAAAATCCGACTCATATGTGGGATGCTTGTGGTTTTTTCCCGGGCAAGGGGATTGAAGTATTGAGTCTTTTGTCCCTAATTAAAATCGGTCAAGACGGCGAACTAATGATGCATGATCAACTAAGAGATCTTGGGAGGGAAATTGTTCATCTAGAAAATCAAGAGGCCTCAAAAGTGTAGCAGATTATGGATTTATGAGGAAGCTATGGATGTGCTTGACAATAACAGGGTAAAGTTTTCTTTACATGTCCTAGCTAGTGAATGTTAGTCCAACTTCTCTTTCTTGTTTGAGATTTATTGTTAGTCTTAACTCTCCAAAACATGTCGCCTCCACCAGAAAAAGAGCTATTTTGATTGATTGCTATCCTTGCCTGATTCTAGGACATAATTGAGGAGCAATTTCTTGGTTAGTGATGACAGATTTATTCCTTTACCTAGGAGTATTGTGGGACACTCCCCATGGTAACTTTAATACAACAACAAAACTACAAGAGTATGATGTTTGACATAGCACTAAAGGAGAAAAACTGGCATCTATAAATTGTTGGGGGTCATTCTTTCCTCACATACCTACATACCTGTTTGATGCACATGTTTGGTATTTGGATTCTTCTTTTCATTTCTTTTGAGGTCTTCTTTCTTTTTTCTTTTATGGACTATGGACTTCTCATAAGTAATTTGCTATGATAAATGAGACATCTTAAGTAAAGATTTAGTCCTTAAATATTGCCATTCGTGCAATTTAGTCTCCTATTTATAATTTTTTTCCTCAATGTAATCATTCATCTAAGACAGTGTGTGCAATCAAGTCATTTGTTGTCAACCGTTGGTTTACATCACCAATTTGTTGGTATGATGTATGCACAACAACGTAATATAACCCTCGAAACATATATTATTTTTGTTCTGCATATTATTTATAAGAGTAGACAATTTCTTTATATGAATTTCCTAATAATTTTTATTTTCTGACATCGGATTATATTCCTACTAACCCCCCTATAACATTTCATAGTCAAATATAGGCTATCATGTTATTATAATGGGTCAATACCATTAAAACACAAACATTTACCCCTTTATATATTTCCTCAAAATTTATTGTCGTCTAACCAAAAATCTCAAACAGACACTCTCGTGACACATTTAACTCAAACTAATTTTTGTCTCACAAAAAATTTCAAACTAGTACCTTCATGATATATTTAACCTAAACTATTTGTCCAAAAACCAAAAAAAGTGATTCCCATTGCCCAAATCTACCCTCCGTTAGCATTTCGTCTAATATGCTGTTATAAAACATATGTGCCAACACACATGACAAACGATTCCAAGACAAATTTCATGTGGAGAGTCACGGATTTGACGTGGAAAATCCATGTGTATTGACACATATATTTAAGGGTTAATACATTGAAAAACCCCAAACTAGTACACCTGTGACAAATTTACCCTTGACCACCAAAAACCCCAAACTGGTATATCTTTGACAAATTTACCCTAAACTAGTACACTTGTGACAAATTTACCCTCTGTTAATTTTCGTTAAATTTTAATTAAGTTAAATGACACGTGACAGATTGGTATAATTTTACACTTCGTTTGTCATAGTTTACAACTTTTGTGATTTTTTTGTGGTATTAATCCAATTTAGTGTATTGTCACAAATATTTAATGGAGTTTTTTGTGGATTTGGGTCAAATTTGTCCAATTGGTTTTTTTTTAAATTTGTCACAAAAGGTGTACCGGTTTGGGGTTTTTTAAAAAAATAGTTTGAGGTAAATTTGTCGCGTATGTACGAGTTTTTCGAATTAATTTGAGGTAAAAGTTCATGGGGTTATCGAGTATTAGTTTGTGATTTTTTGTATGATGGAAATTATTTTAGGTTCAATGTGTCATGTGAGTACCAATTTGAGATTTTCAATCATTAAAAATTAGTTTGGGGCTAAATATGTCATGGGGTGCTAGTTTGAGATTTTTGATAATGTTAACCCCATTATAATTATTCCTACATTATTCAACTCTTAGTGAGCATCTTATTTAATAAATAATTAGTTAAAACTTATATCATCATTTGTTATAAATGACTATCATATTAAATATGTTTTATGGATTTTTTAATTGTTAAATATTGGCTATCACGTTATAATATTTATTGCAACATTGTTCAACTCTTAGTGAGCATTTTATTAAGCACATATATTTAGTGTGTGTATATATTATTTATTGTCAAATATGAGCTTTCATGTTACATAATTATTTTTATTGATTTATTAAATTTTTGTTAATATCATTTACTCATGATATGCGAAAAAGTATCGAAGACATCAAAATGGCCATCACTTATTCTCCATTTATTATACATTGTTTTGAGATATATGTAGTCATGAATTTTTTTTTGATTGATGGGTAATTTTATTGTATTAATTTATTTCTAAAGCATGTCATATATATATATATATATTTGTGATGATGCATATCTGTTCCATTGATCTTTAATATTGTTTATTTGTCAATTATGAGTCCAATAGGAGATTGATCGTTTGATATCATCATTGGACCAATATGATTTTTATATTATGTACTTGTCAAATATGAATGTGCATAACAAATGATAAATCCATAGATTGGTTCCGTTGTATCAAATATTTATATAACTAATACTTAGTATATGTGTACAACTAAATAATATATGCTATGTGGTAAAGATCCGTGGATCAAAATAAGATATTTGAAGAGCAAGTTGCCTTAGGGGGACTAATAGAGCCATATATATTTTACTTAGATTTTTAACACTGAAAATACTTTTAACTTTTGCTAAGTACTCTAGTCTCAAGAGCTCAATCTTCACTATCTTTCTTAAAATTCAATGAATCTGCAGGGACGTACACTGACGGCCAGTATGGTTATATTAGAATCAGATAGGAATGTAATAACTGTTATGCTATAATGTCCTAAAGCTGCAATAGATATATGTTGTTTGGTCTAAGTAATGTTATAGTTATTACACTACATGGTTTCATGAATGACCTATATAATAAGGAGGGAATAGCATCAATTCTAAAATATACTTAGAATCAGAATTAGAGGGAATATTATAACCATCACTTTAATGAACAATCATGATTCACAAGTTTAATATCTCATTTGATTATTAGATTTATAATTCATTTTAACAAAATTTTATTATAATTTAACAATATATTTATGGTTATAATTAAAAATTAAGCACATGATATGTGATTATATGAAGTAATGTTATATTATAGCAGTTATCACCTTAATAGCCAATCACGAGCATAATACAACAAATATATCAAGATATTACAATATAATATGAATTTTCATGTATAATTTAATAATTAATTCATCATTATGATTTAGAATTAATTGTATAATATGTGATTACAGGAACAAATATTATTTATAACATAATTAATAGTATGCTTGGCATAATAATTATACCACAATCGAGCGTTAACTAATATAATTAGTAGTTAAGATAATCATTAAATATTAAATAATATATTACTAACTTATGAAAGATTTAGATGACCATACCTAACAGGGAGGAACTAATATTATGCTAATTTAGATATTATCTACATTATAAATAATTATGTATTAGCAAGATAGCACAATCACAATTTCATTGACTATTAAACTATTATTTAATATTTTATTCATCAATCATCTTATATGTGATTAAAATCAAGATAAGTATAATTATGTTATCATTACATGAATACTACAAATGAAACTAGTTATAATTAATATTTATTTTAATTTTCCAATGTTAATGAAATAAGCGGGAAAAGAAAGAGGGGAAATTCTAAATAAAGGCATGAAGTGTTCTCTTTTTATCAAATAAGGGCTAGGAGCGTACTTTATTTCAAAAGGGTCTAACCACCTAGCTAAATACTCTGGCTGGTCAAAGATATTTTTGTCCATAGACAATTTTAACTTAAATTTTAGATAAATTAGATTAAAAATTAAGCTAAAAGATTTTTAAAAAGAAAAAAAATACAGGCACGAGGGCTAGCCTATAGACATCGCCCCATCGCCGGTGGGGCGACAGTCATAGGCGGAGGGCTTGGGTTTTTCTATTTTTTGTATGTTTTTATTTTTTGTAAGTTTTAGCTTTTTTTTTTTTTTGAGTTTGCCTTTTTATGGAAAAGATTTGGATTTTTAAAATAATTTAATTAAGATTATGTGTAAAAATTAGGACTCGAATCAAAACGATGTCATTTTAGTTCTTTAGTTAACCTTAACAGCATGGGGAGATATAAAATATAAAAAAAAAAATCATATTGGCATTTTCTATTAGTCAAATTAGAATGAGTTAGCGAAATGCCTCAATTTTAACACAAAATCAAGTCCCGAGTGATGTTCTGCAAGCCCTCACTAGCGATAGCAAGGGTCACCTCACCTAGGTCCTCGTTGGCCATAGGCGAGGCAACATTTGACTCGCCCAAGTCCTTGAGGGCTGGCCTTGCTTGTGGCTGGCGAGGGTCACCTAGGCGATGCTAGCCCTTACTTATGGCTTTCAAGGGTAGTGTGGCCTGAGTAGCGCAAGGGCGACACTTTGTGCTCTCTAGATATTGCCGGTGGTCGGCCATCGCTTGAGACCGGCCATCGACCAAAAAGAAAAAAAAAAAGAAAAAGGAAAAAGGAAAAAAAAAGAAAAAAGAAGAAGAGTAAAGGATGAAAATGTCCTTGCCCATCTAGTGAGGTTAAACCCTTTTTTTTTTTTTTCTAAGACTAATATGACTACTTCAAATCCTTATTTGGAATAAGGTACACTTCAAATCTTTATTTGAAAAAAGTCAACTTGAGCCATTTATTTGAGAAAATAATGACACTTTGGGTTTTTATTTGGATTAACTCCATAATTTCATGGAAGAGTAGTTATTGTGAAATTTATGTATATATAGATATGTTTGAAAATTAATTTACAAGTCAAAATTTTCATTAAAAGTGTATAAAAGAATTTTTGGCGGTGAAATTATATATCTATATACAACATTATATTATACTTTATAAGAATACATACTTGCGATGATACTTTTTCTCAACATCTTCATAATATAATTTGAGATCCATGTCATTCAACAAGACATATATTAACAAACTAACATCTTCAATCACCTAATTAAGAACTTTTGAATGTGGAAGAATTATTAAAACTAAAATTTTTAACATGGTATTTATAAACTTGGAATATAATTATTTTAACAGTATGTAATGAGTTCTTGTTGTTAGAGAATGATCCAAGTTTATATTTTAGTGATAATATAGCCTTGCATTTACAACTTTTTTAGAAATTTATAAAATAATGATAATTAGAAAACTAAAAACAAATTCACAACCATATGCTTATGTAGAGGTAATATTAACATAATATATTTCAATTTTATTTTTAATCCAATAATCAAATTTAAGATAATAAATAATGTACTTCCTTATTTTTTCTAATAAAATGATCGATATAAAAATTTGAGAACCATTTAAACACATAATAACAATTAACAATATCCTTATGCTCTAATATGTGGGTTAATACCACAAAAACTGTAAAATAGTACACCTATGACAAATTTACCTAAAATTAATTTACCCCAAATCAATATATTTGTGACGAATTAACCCTTTGTTAGTTTTCATTAAATTTTACTGTTAAATTATAAAATTGGATGACACGTAACAGTTCACTGATGTATCGGTTTGGGATTTTACTCTCCGTTTGTCATAGTTGTATTAGTTTTGTGACTCTTGGTGGTATTAATCCAATTTAACGATAAGTATATCTATCATAAATGTACCAATTTAGGGTTTTTGGTAGTCAAAAAATTAGTTCAGGATAAATTTATCACAAGTATACCGGTTTGTGATTTTTCATGATCAAAATATTGGTTTGCGGTAAATTTATTACATGTTTACTGATTTGAAGTTTTTTGTGGTATTAACCGCTAATATGCTTAAATGTACAAATCGGGATAGCTCTTATCACTTTATAATAGTCAAATTTAAGTCAATTTTTTTTTTTATCTAGATGTGAAGGTTATCCATTGTTGTATGAATTTCACGAAAGAATATTTAGTGGCAAAAAAGTGATGGATCAAATTTTATTAATGAGATCGTTGGGTATCAGTAAAAAGTGGGTAAATACAAAGCAATGGCTCATTACAATACTTTCAAGTTTAATTTTTTGTTATGAAAGTCAAAAGGTATGCAACTAAAAGCAATTATAATAAATGAATGATTTGTACAAGCATGTGCAAAATGTCATGCCTATCTTTTAAGTAAAAAATACTAACTATTAAAGATTGAGATGCAAGATTTAATGAATTAACAAAATTAACATGGTGCCAATGCTTATAGGCGAGCATATTCTTGCCCAGATGAAAATGTAATCAACCGAATAGAACAATGCTTAGAACTAAAGAAAGGCTGTCTATGAGGTTATTGACAAAAACACTGTAAATATACAAGAGACTTTTGAAGGAAAAACATGTAGTGTCTCATATGGAAGAATAAAAGTCTGAAGGATGGATTCAAACCACAAAAAAAAAAAATGCGTATTTTGACTCTCATGATTTGTGCTCAATGTGCACTTCATCACCTAAAACTAAAAACAAATTTGAGTTCCTTAAACATTTGGTTACGACGAAAGAAAGATGTAAAAGGCTTGAGATTCTTAAGTATCCAATTCAATGATCATGTCTAATCTGTCAGTAAGCAAGATCTCATTAATTTATGGGAAAAAGCCACCAAAAACCCCCAACTTTGCCTCGAGTGACAGATTCACCCCAAACTTTGTTTTGTGACGTGAAAAACCCCGAACTTTGCAAACTGTGACACATTTACCCCATTAAGGGTATTTTCGTCTTATTCTTTATTTTTTCTTTTTCTTTTTTCTTTTTTATTTTTTTCTTCTTCTCTCTTCCCTCCGTCGGCTTCCCCATGGCCGGCGGAGGGAAGCCGGCGTCCGGCGAGGGCTGCCCTCGCCGGCGTCCGGCGAGGGTCGCCCTCGGCTTGGTCGGGCGAGGGCCTCGTGAACAGGACTAGAAGTGTAACACCGAGAGATGAACCATCACTTCCAGGTTGTGGCGGAGATGTGGTGGTGCTAGTGGGTGGGGCTGGTATTGACGAGAATCCACTGGACTGGTGGTCGGGCCAGTGGAAGTTTCACTGGTGGTGACCACTAATTTTTGGCGCTGAGAGTAATGGTTACCATTGGCAAAGGTGTAGATGAAGTAATGCTCGCTAGCGTAGTCAAGGGAAAAGGTGGTCGGTCCGTTGGTTAGGCGATAAGTGAAGAACCGGTGTTCCAACTGTCGTTGTTGCCATTGGTCATGTTTACGACATCGTGTGACCCTATGTTGGTGTTTGTTTCGATAAACAAGCATATGTGCATAAGTAATTAAGATCAAAAGTTCGATTGTAGCGGAAGTAAAAATGCTTATACATGTGTTTCCAAAGCATTCTCTTGCATTTTAACAAAAATGCATAGAAGAGCAAAATGGGCTAATCATATTAACCTTGTACTGTGCTCCAAATTTGGTTTAGAAGTTTCTTCAGGTTCTGAGCACGAATGTCTGACGCCTTCTGGTAACACTAATTTTGACGTTCTTGGATTCTTGACCACAAACGTTTGACGCCTTCCGATAATACTGGTTCTGACATTCTTCAAATGCAGAACATCTGATCTCTTTGCAAGCTCTGACGTTCTTCACATCCAGCCTCACAAATGTCGGCCTCTAGTTTAGACACACCACCAATTCTCACGTTGAACAGAAGAGAGAAATTGAGAGATCTCACAACTACAATTGTGCTAGCAATTGCTCTTGTGTAAGTAATTTTGTTGATCAGTATCAGCACTCTCAATTATCAATTGTCGATTATTGATTGTCGATCATTTGGTGATCTGCTCTCTATATTACCTTTTATAGCTAGTGCTAATTACATTTAAATCGGTGCATTAACTCTAAATCGTTTTTAGAATTAATTCAGCCGTAACTCCTGACGGACATAAGTTCTAATACCGTTTTAGACGTTAATTTGAGCATTATCTCTATAACTGTTACAGAGCATCATTCCAAACATTTATTTATAATTGTTACAAGTCTCTATTCAGGGTATTAACTTTGTAACTGTCACAAATATTTAATTTGATTGTTACTTCAAACCTCAAGCTTTTTGAGCATTAATTGGTCATTTAAATTTGAAATCATTTCAGATCTTTAATTTAGCCATTAAGTCCGAAATTGTTTTTTAGATCATTAATTTGGCTATTGATTCTAAACTCACTTTAGATCATTAATGATGCGATTAATTCTGAACGCACTTCAGATCATTAATGCAGTTATTAATTCTGAAGTCACTTCAGATTATTAATTCAAGTCACTGAATCTGAACATGCTTCAAATCTTTGATTCGCTCATAGAGTCTGAAACTCGCTTTAGACTTTGTAAACTCTGAAGCCCCTTCATCGGAACTTTTATTTCTAGCATGATTCAATCTGATTGGCTCAATTGCAAACACATTTGCAATATTCTCTCTCTCTCTCTCTCTCTCTCTCTCTCTCTCTCTCGCTCAAACGTCATTCTAATTGATAATGGTGTGTGACATCCCTTGGTTCATCACTGAGGTGGCAGCAGGACTTATACTAACACTTTAGCACAACCAAGAGACTTGATTGTCTAGAACAATCTCTTGTTCCTACAAACCATGAATGATATCTAGTAATATATTATGGCTAATGTTTTCAGAGCATAATGAACCTGTTAGCTTTGGCGACC
Organism: Eucalyptus tenuipes; assembly: GCA_014182365.1. NCBI lineage: Eukaryota > Viridiplantae > Streptophyta > Magnoliopsida > Myrtales > Myrtaceae > Eucalyptus > Eucalyptus tenuipes. The sequence continues at coordinate 11,213,134 of CM024547.1, forward strand.
ATGTAATTCGATCCTTCTGTTTCGCCATGTCCTGATTAAATAAAGGCCATGGAACTATTGGTCAAGCTACTAATTCGATCATATGCCCAAATCCAATTGACATGTATTTCTTCGAGATATGAACCATTCATTCCCAATTACAACCTAGGCCGAGGATTTCAATACAATGCCATGATTAGATCACATCTTGTATATCTATATATAACAAGAAGACATATTTTATATTGCGCACGCATGTGCCTTCGTATGTGAACAAACTATGACCATTAAGTACAGAGACGGTTCGACGAAGTGTCAATATGCGCACTTGTAAACCATAGCCATCCAATATACAAGTTAGCATTGTGCCTCAGGTCTAATGATCTTACACCTGATCAAAGCACGAACAATTAGACATTGACCTTACTAAAAGCTTCCATGTCGCCAATCGTTCGATGTGTGTCATGTTCAGTGAATTTGTCCAAGACAAGCACCCGTGTTCTAGCTCGAATATCATAATACCCAATGACTTGTGACTTATCATCCCCTCAAGTATTCAATACTGAATAGTGAAGCTTGAGAACACATCGGTCTCAATAGGATCATCAATATCCTTTCAATGATTCATCGACTGGGAACTATTTAAAGATTCAGCATAACGTAAACCTATCACACATATACTTAACATCTTAAGAATAAATTTAGTTGTAGCCGATCTTATGGACTTCATTAAGATAAATTGGACGATGAATGAAAAAATCTTATTTGCCATAAAATAATCCATAACATGTAACTATTACATGATTACTTTAGGACATAGAACTAACAGTTGAATGCTGCAAAAGCAATGAAAGATCATCGGCATCAAAGAGTGAAGCTCAAGATTGATCTTTTGGCCACTGAAGGTCCAGATTGATTGCACATATAAAAAATAGAGAATGGACCGATCGGAGCAGGGTGCTTCATTATGAAAAGCAGGTGCTTCATTATGATAAGCAGGTGTCTGATTCCTATTCCAAGAGGGCCAAACTGTAGAAGAGTGTTTCAATTTAATTTCAACGAGTGGTCATGACTCGTGAATGACGTTAGTTATTTGGCCATAAAGTGTATTGGATTCCCAAGCTACATTCTCCCCCTAAAATCAGGTCAATGAATAAAATCGAATTATCAGACAATTCAAACGCATTATAAAACCTTTCATTTCATAATCTCATGTTGCTTTGCCCTCAACAACCAAAAAAAATAATAATCTAAAATCTCTCTTACAAGCTAGAGGATATAATATGTAAGAGACAGTATCTTTCTTGGTGATTCATGTGACGCTTTTTCTTTAGGCCATGGTACTTCATATGATTGAGATCACTGTAAGTCAAATTGTAGTTATTAGTTGAACTTCTTACAAGACAACCTCCGACAATTGGTCACCTAAAACATTGCCGACCTCGAAGCGTATTGGCTCGCCCAGTATGAGCATGTGGCTGTGCTAGGAGGGATCCTCCATCGCGCAGTACCTCCCATCGCATGATTCGTCGCCTTTGCACTTGATAAAAATGCTATTCCGAACACGAGAATTAAGACTATGATTTCACCGTTAGCCTTCTTGGTGGGGCTTGCGTTATACTTTCAGGTCGACGTCATCCCTAAGATATCCATGCTTTATTTTCTTTGTCGAAGATGTGGTTTTGAACGCAAACATAGGCGGGAAACAAATGTTGTGACACTGTACATGTACCGTGTGGCGTGGCACTAGCTTTCTTGTTTTCACTGAGTATTATATTTTTCAGGGTGGTTGGAGAGTGAGAGTGAGATTGAGATTGAGACTGAAAATAAAGGAATTTATGTTTTGAAAATTTGAACCATGATGTTCAAACTATGAGATTGAAAATTTCCCTTTTGCCTCATGTGGTGCATTGGAGAGAATGTGAGGGATCCGAGTCTTCACATTCTGGGAGGACTGGGTGGTGGTGAGTGAGGAAAGGAGGGATCTGAGGGTCTGGCCGAAATTGCTCTAGGAGCTTCTGTTCGGCACAGCCCTTGAAGACCAGGTCGGAGTGATTGGAAGAGGGCTCGGCGGGCGAGAGCGAGAGGAGAAGGAAAACGAAGAAGAAGACGCTGAGGGTGATTGGAGACGGGAGCGAGCCCATTTCCTGGAGAGACGATTTTGATCAGGATTTGGGTCCGCGCATTGATCCGTGCTGTGTTTTGTGCGTTCTGAAGCTCTCGGGCTTCTCTCTTTGTTTGGGAGTTTCTGGAAATGGATATTCTGCTTCCCTTTCTTGATTGAGACTGAAGGTGATGAAAAACAGAGCAACTTTGATTGAAAAGAGAGGAATTCGTAAAGCGCGCATCGACCTGTCCTTCCAAATTGGTTCTGATTTTCTTCACAGTAGCCAAATTAGGGGGGTTCATATCTTTTCTGGCAGGGGTTGCTTTTGCTTGGCTTTGCTTGTTTCGGGGCGTTTTTTCATGTTTGCCGTTGCTTATCCTCTCATTTTCTTCACATCTCTGGTCCGATAGCGAAATGACTGAAGAAGATCTCTTGTGCTCGATTAATGCTGATAGTCGACTGCTCAAAAGACGAGAACTTTTTGTGCGGGCCGAGTCTCGAGTTCGGTGAGTTCACCTGTTGAATAATTGGAGTTACTATTCAATGGCCTCTTTTTTTTTTCTGATGTGGGGGGAAAAGTTGACGGAGGAGACGGAAGATTACTGCGAATGACCTTAGCATGTTGCTGGGGCTCTCTGCAACAAAGCCAATAGAGGGACAGAGTAGGTATGGGAATGGCGTGATCCGATTCGATTCTTTGTTTCTGATGCAGGCTCAAAAGGAATTTTTTTTTTTGGATGATCTGATGTTCACGAGGCCAATGCATCTGAGCACAATGTCTTGCGCTGATGTAATGATTTCCAGCGATTTGGACACATGAACACCCACGAACAATGCCACAAATCTAGCTAACAGTAACTTGTCAATTCTTCTTAAAGGATTTTAATCAACTTAAGAAATGTTTTTTAGTACAGGCTATTGACACTTACTAAGAAAAATATGTTTATTATTAGGGTTAACATCACGAAAAACCCTAAATCGATACACATATAATAAATTTATTATGGTTAAAAAATTAGATTATGGTCAATTTGTACAAATGTATAACTCTAAAAATTTTTACAGTCCATGTTATATGTACCGTTTGTTAGGGAAATCCTTTATGATGTTTTGAAGATAACAAATAAATCAAAGGCTGCTAACATGCTTGATGGTTGAGTAATAGACTATGCAGATGATAGAACGTGTAAAGGATATTATCAAAGTCTATACTTGGAAGAACCAGAAGGAAGCTTAACTGTGTACAGACCTTAAAGTTAAATCTGTTCAGAAGCAGAATATGTTCAGACTCAGATTGCAAAGTCTATCGCATTCAGACTCGATTGTAAAGTCTATTGCTCTCGGACTTTACATCCAAATTCGACGAATGTAACGAAGCCCCAAACTTATAACGGCTAGTGATCTGGTTTGAATTCCACATCAAGATTGATTTGATTGATTCAATCTAATTGATTGACAATTAGATCTTGAAGACAAGAAATTTCTATACGAAGAAGCTTTACTTATGGAAACCAAGATTCTGTTTGTATGGGCGATCGGAATCAATTTGGGATTCTACTTTTATCACTCAACGGCTACCCAATCTTCTAGATATAGATCTGTCCAATGGGTAGATTGGAAGACGATCCTCAAGATGCTGTCTAACGGCTAGTTTGGAAGTGGAGGAGTATTTAAGGAGATCAAGGACCGATGAGCAAGTAAGAGACGGAGCGTAAAATTTATAATTCCAAAGTCTTGAGCGACCTTCGATCATACATTTGTCTTTGGTGATCTTAAACGTTTGTGATCTTGAGAGAAATACCAAAAGAGTGACTTAGTGAGATAGTGTGATCTACTACTAAGTGTTTGCACTCAAAGTTGTAATATCTTGTTGATTGCATAGTGGAATCCAGCAGAAGGCTGTTAGCGTGGGAGAGTGGACGTAGGCTTGATCTAAGCCGAACCACTATAAACCTTGTGTTCTTATTCTCTTTCCTAAATTTTATTTTATTCCGCATTTATTTGCCAAGGTTTATTATAAACACCTATTCACCCCCCTCTAGGTGTATTCACTAGCTCCTTTCACCGTTTTCTTATTAAAGGCATAACTCTGTCAATGGATTGATCTTAGTAGATTGACGGAAAAGGTTTGCTACCTATGGTGGACTAGTAGTTTGATGACCTTAAATATTGTTAAAATTGATTTTTGTTCAGGCCGAGGAGCTTGTAAGGGCATAAATTTTTTTGAACCTTTTCCTTGCAGGCATAATCTCTTCTCGCACAAAATGCATGTAATGTTTTTTCTTTAGATTCATTTTTATGTGAGGACGAATATCGGGGACACCATAGTCTCAGTTTTAAATGTCACGAAAGTTCCAAGCTTGGGTAGGATAAGCTGCGCAGTAAATTTATGAATTTATGAACTTTTAGTCTGAATTTTTACCAAATGTGCATGCACATGTGGCAACTAGGATTTTTCTTATGTATTTCGGGTCCTTCATGAGAAATCCCCCTGTGCCATTTAAATATGCTGTTCCTCCATTACCAAACAGTTGGGCTCACGAGCCGTTAAAAATAGAAGGCACAGACTTCTTGTGAATGAACTTCTATAATTTTTTGATTAATATTATGTTAATTATTCGGTAATTGCACGCTCGGGTTTTGAAACTAAATGAATACTTAGATTTTTTTGAAAAAAGAAGAGAATTCGACTTTGGATTGGGTCGATCTAGGCTGATTCGGGCTTTGGAGAACTCTAGCATCTAACCTTCAGGTCATGCCTAATTTGGGACAAAAGTCTTGGTCAACTCGGTGCGTGAATAGTTGCGACCACCAATGCATCCCACCGAAACCGTCACCAATCAATTTCGAGTTGCCACCGGTCAGTCCGATGACAAGCTATTTTGAGTAGGCGCCAGTTAATCGGTCCATTAATTTCTCTCTCTTACCTTTATGTGGTTTCCTTGATATTGTATCCTTGCTCATCCAATTTTGCTAGATAGATGTATGAATATATTTGTTTTTTTATTTTATGCTCTGTTTGGTTCTCGAAAAATAAATGATTTAAAGATTATTATTATTTTTTAAAATGATTGCTTGTATGACTTATAAAAATGAATGAACAAAAAATATTTTCATCTTTCACGAAAATGTCAACGTAAAATTTGTTATTAATTAATTATTTCAAAAGATATATATATATATATAATCATTTTTATGAAAATATTTTTAGAATACTTTATTTTCCGTGAAATAAATAAAGTTTTAGTTTCTATTTCCAACGCACCTCGATGAGCACATTTCATGGGAGGTCCAGAAGAAGGGTAGGATGCTCTCACTTATTTTTATTATTATTACTATGATGATGATGATGATGAGAGGCGTAACTAAGGCTAATTTTTAGTCAGCAAAGTGGGCGAGTCTTAGATAAAAAAAAAAAAAAAAGTGGGCGAGTCAAAAAAAGCAAGTCACTTTCTCTGCAATGCAACGGAAATCACGCGTCTCCCGCGTTCTACTTGGCTCTTCTTTTCATGCGGGTTTTACGTTATTGTTGATTCTATCATTTTCCGAAAATCTTTTGGTGCACGCTACTCTTCTGCACTATTTTTATGTTCGATTAATGTAATAGAATCTGCATTAAGATGTTCTTGTACTCAAACAAACGCACGCTAAAAGCAAGTTGAAGCATCTCCATTTTATCGAGAAAGCAAATAACTACTACTACCCCTTAATAATAAAACCAATTATGTAATTATTTAAGTATAACATTGTTTTCATTCGGCGAAAATTGCAACACACTTGCATGCAAAATTGCAGCAGACGACGAAGAAAAAGGAAGTCCCTTCCCTTGTTTACCAGTCCTCCACGACACTAGCCAACATCTCCACCGTTGACTCCAGTTTTAGGATGGTTTTATCAAGCAATCTACAATGTTGACCGACCCTCTATCTTTTTTTTTTTTAAATATTTATTAGAAAAAAAACAAGTCAAGTCAAGTCAAGTTGAGAAACACCTTGGTAGATTCCACAATTCTTCCGCCATATGCTGCTATTGTCCTTTTAAGAGATATACATGACTATTTTCTAACTCTTTTATCTTTTTACAAAGCAAATGGAGCTTCAGATTCCATTTTCCAATGCACTCAAGGAGCACATTATATGGCAGGTCCAGAATAAGCGTAAGATGCTCTCACTTGTTATCCTCGTCGTCGTCATCATCATCACCATAGTCATCATCGTCATCGTCGTCATCATTGTCGTCGTCATTATGTTGATAAAGAGGCATAATTAAGGTTAATTTTTAGTCATCAAAGTGGGTGAGTCGATAAAAGCAAGTCACAATGTTGTACGTTACAACAAGCGAAGTTGCCGCACGTAAAGAAATCGAAAATGGTGCCATTTTCTTCATAGTTTGGAGAGGCCGTTTAATCCATCTTTCTTTCTTTATTCCGGAATTTTTATTTGTGTACATCAAGATTCTCACAAAATGAAAAGAAAAGTAGGGGCATACATGATAACCATTCTCTTTTTGTTTTAGAATAATTTTCTTTTCTAGACTTATTTTTGAAATAAAAATCCGTTTGGCGATGCAATTTTATTTTCTTATTTTTGGAACAAACTTTTAGTTGAGAAAATTATGTATCCATTAAATATAAGAATATTTTCATTCAGCAAAATTGCGACCTATTTGTAAGCAAAATTGTAACACCCAACGAAGGAAAAAGAAGTAATTTGTTTACCAGCCCACTACACCACTTCAGACAAGACAATATTCGCTAGGTTTTCAGATTCGATGGTTTTATCAAGCACATCAAGTCTACTCAGCAAAAGTAGCCCTACAAATCAGTAAGGGATGTAGTTCTGGTAAAATTAATTTAAAAGCCACTTTGCCGTGGAAAAAAAAATCAGATTGTGGATTGAAAATAACAAACATTTCTTATTTGAATATAAAAAATCTGCAGATGTTTATTATAGAAATCTCATATAATCCAACTCACGATATGTTTTTGTCGGTGGCTCATGTACGTCGGCAGCACCAGGAGCATCTGCGCGTTGCTCGTTACTTTTCTTCTCTATATATTTTTGTTTAATGGAAAAAGCAAGTCTACGTCAAGTCAAGAAGCACCTCAGTACATTCCCCGCACCTTCCGCGTAACGCTGCTTATCGTCCTTTCCCCTCGTCATTCATCACAGCGGTTCGAACAGCATAAATAGTCTTGAATCCTTGGACGGGCAAGAGCTCAGCATTGTTCAGCGCCCTGAATAGAGGGTGTGGTGTGTTGGTACTCTTAACGTCAAGGTTGAGAACTAGTGGAGATCACGGCAGCGGGTGGATTGTGTTGTTTGAGCACTCCTGAGGTAATCCATGACGCCTTGCTCGTATCCTCTCCTCTGTTTCCTGCTTTGATTGCTCCATTTTCTTCTGACGAGTTCTGAATCGAGTTCCCAGAGACATTTCTGCAATTCTTGGATCTAGGATTCCATGTTTCTCTACTCTGTTTCCTGCTTTGTTTTGAGGCTCTGCTCCATCAATCTCTTTTACTGCCTTTTTAGGTGATTATGAACGCAGAGCCAAGAAGATCCGATATGGTGGGCGTCTTCCTCAATCTCTTTTACTGGCTTTGTAGGCTCTGCTCTTCCAATTCTCTCGAGATGGAAAGAGAAGAAGCCACTCATTCAAAAGATCCGACGCACGAGGCGTCTTCCTCGTCGACCTCTCCACATGTACGAGATTATGAAGATGGAACCAAAAAGCCAAGATTAAATGATTACAAGGTGTTCTTGAGCTTTCGAGGGAAAGACACTCGCAAAGGCTTTACTGATTATCTCTATACAAGCCTTGTTGATGCAGGAATTCACGTGTTTAGAGATGATAATGAGCTTCGTGTTGGTGAGGAGATTGGTCCAGAGCTTCTTCGCAGTATTACGCAGTCTAAGATCTCGATCCCAATTATCTCGGACAACTACGTTTCCAGCAAATGGTGCCTTCACGAGCTAACTCAGATATTGAAGTGCAAGAGAACCTCAAGTCAAATAGTGTTGCCCATATTTTACAAAGTGGAACCCTCGCAGGTGCGACATCTTACAGGGTGATTGGGAGATGTTATCAATGCACATAGAGAGAATTTGGACGAAATGTTTGTGAAGGAATGGGAGAAAGCACTCAAAGAAGTGAGTTCCTTGAAAGGATGGGAATCGGAGAAAACTAATAATGGGTACATTACTCTCCACGAAAAAGTCGTTTAGTTTCTCATAATTAGATCTTGCTTGAAAAAGAATATAAATATTGCCATTATATATTGAAATTTATATTGTTATTTGACAGGCATGAAGGAGATCTAATTAAAACAGTTGTTCGAAAAGTTATGGGTGAATTAAAAAGACTTTTTCAGCTAATCGTTCCCGAACAATTAGTGGGCATTGACGATCGTGTGGAACGGATTATGAGCTCCATAGATGATGAATTCAACGGTACAATGATTATTGGAATTCATGGAATGGGCGGAATCGGTAAAACAACTCTTGCAAAGGTGTTATATAACAAACTCTCATGTAAGTTTGAGTATCTTAGCTTTGTGGCAGATATTCGAGAAACATGTCTACGTGAGGGCATCAAATGTCTACAAAAGCAACTCATTTCCGACATAAGAGGACCTTCTTGTGATGTGTCTAATGTCGATGAGGGAATCCATGTCATCAAATCTCGATTTACAAGTAAGAAAGTCCTTATTCTTCTTGACGACATGGATGATAATTCTCACTTGGATGCTTTGGTCGGAGATGGTAGTTGGTTTGGACGTGGAAGCATAGTCATCATAACAACTAGAAACAAGGGCATTCTTGATAAAACTAGGGCAAGCCACATCCACCAACTCAACGAGTTGCCTTTGGATCAATCATTGATCTTGTTTAGTAGACATGCATTTCGTATGGATTCTCCTCAGATTGATTATGCCAATATCTCTCGTGATGTTGTATCTACCACTGAGGGGCTTCCCTTAGCTCTCAAAGTTATAGGTTCATTCCTATGTGGAAAGAGAGAAGAAGTATGGAAAGATACATTAAAAAAATTAAACAAGGTGCCGGATAAGAGAGTGCAAGAGAAATTGAGGATAAGTTACGATGCATTAGAATTTGAGGAACAATAGATATTTTTGGATATTGCATGTTTTTTTATTGGATCACATAAACAAAGTCCAACCTATATGTGGGATGCCTGTGATTTTTACCCGGAGAATGGAATTGAAGTACTTAGTCTTTTGTCCCTAATTAAAATTGACGAGTCCGGCAAACTACTGATGCATGATCAATTACGAGATCTTGGAAGGGAAATTGTTCGTCAAGAAAATCCAAAGGAGCCTCAGGAGCGCACTAGATTGTGGAATCATGAGGAAGTAATAGATGTGCTTGACAATAGCAAGGTAAGAGATTTCTCCAATTGTCTTAACGAATGCGAGTCCATCTTCTCTTTCATGTTTGATATAAAAATTGTTGTCAGTCTTGAGTCCCCAAAACTTATCGCCTCTATTAACAAAAGAGCTCCTTCGATTAAGTGCCGTTCTTGCCTGATATTAGACATAGATGAGGAGTAATTTTTGGTTATTGATGATTGATATATATCTTTACCTCATAGTATTGTGGTGAGGACCCTCTCCTTAAGTAACTTCAATGCAACAACAAAACTACAAAAAACATGATATTTGACAGAGCACTTCCAAGGACACCTGTTAATTGTTAGGGGCCACGCTTTTTCCACATAGCTGTTTGATGCACATGTTTGATGTTTGGATTCCTCTTTTGATTTTTTGTGAGGTCTTTTCCTTCTTTTTGCCTTTACTGAGTAAGGACTTTTGATGAGTTGTTTGCTATGATAAATGAGACCTCCATTAATTTGTGACGATTAGCCATCTTGATTCTTGTATTTTTCAAGTTGGGTTAAGTACAATTTAGCGTCCTAGCTATTACTATTTTCGAGGTTTAGCCCCCAATCTATTTTTTTCCCTCAATTTAGTCCTTTATCTTTCATAGTTGTGGAATTGAGTCCTTGTTGTCAACTGTTAGTTAACACCGTAAATTTGCTGATGTGGCCATCATATTTAATTCTGACAAAAATACCACAAAAATCATAAAATATGCCCATTATGACAATAATACTCGAATTTTTTTTTTCATATCACCGGTATCCTAAACTTGTACCAATGTGAATTTTTTTTTATTTTTATTTTATAGTTTAGAACTTTTGGTAATACTATAAAAAGTTTGGGTTATTGGTGTCATACTGTGTATAGTTCCGAGTTTTTTTTTGTAATATTAACCTTTATTTATATGTTTTATATGCATAACCGTGTAATAGAAACCTCTAAATATAATTTAATTAATTTTATTTGTTCTACAAATTTGCTAATACTTATTTTTTTTTTGTGACAGTCGATTATTTTTCTGTTGATCCCTTTGTAATAATTGTTTGTTAAAATGGGCTATCTTGTTGCTACAATCATTTCTACATTATTCAACTATTAATGAGCATCTTATTTAGCCAGGGTTTAGTTAATATATTTTACGTATAAGCATTTGTTAAATAACCGCTATCAGGTTATATAATTGTTTTATTGGTTTTTTATTTGATAAATATTGACTATCACGTGATAATAGATATTTCTACATCGTTCAACTCTCAGTAAGAGTACGTATATAGCGCATTAACATCATTTATTTTTTAAATATGGGCTATCGTGTTACATATTTTTTTTATTGATTTATTAATATTATTTACTTATGAAATGCGAGAAAATATTATCTCATAATGAGTATCAATAATTTTATTGAATTATTATTGAATTATATATTATTTTTCCTTTTATGATGGACAATTTTATTGTATCTATCTATTTGTAAAGCATGTTATATAATTTTATTGTGGCGATGGATATTCAGTAGTCAAAATGGGTATCCAAACGCCTTTTCAACCATAATAGCCGTAGCTTATTATATACTTCACTATATTTATTGTTGAAATATACACAGTTGTGTGATAGATTCCTCTAAACATATGCTTTTTTTTTCCTTCTATGATAAGTAATTTTATTATACTAATTTATTTCTAAAGCATTTTAAATATTTGGTGATGATGGATATCTTTTTCGTTTATTTTTTTTAATGGTATTTATTTGTCAAATATAGGTTGGTACAATATTGATCTTCTGATGTTAATATTTGACCAATATGATTTAATTATTATTTCTCAAATATGAGCCCATTGCACATAATAAATGATAGATACTTAAAATGTTTCCATTGCTATAAGATATATTTACCTAGTGCTTAATGTATGTGTATAGCTAAATAGCTATATTATATAATAATGCTTTATTTGTTTCACAAAAATAATTTAATGAAATATTTTCCTAAAAATGATTGCTTTTATCACTTTCTAAAATGAATAAATGAAAAATATTATTTTCATCATCCACAAAAATGTTTAGACATAAATTGTTGTCGATTATGAAATTTTTTTATTAATTAATTATTTCAAGTGATACAAGTAATCATTTTCTGGAAAATATTTTCTAAACATTCATTTTTCTCAGAAAAAGGGAGCCCGAGGTCTATAAATTAAAGTAAGACATAAAAAATGTTGAAATTTTACAATAAAGGGACTTATAGAGGCATACATACATTATTTATATTTTTAGTACTCAAAATACTTTTAGCTTCTAATGTGCACTCTAATAATCTCAAAGGTCATGAGCCCGGAAAAAAATTTATACTAGATTTTTCAGGGGTGAATTATAGAATTAATTGCAACATTATATTCATACTTTCATAGTAATATATTTGCAATGATAAAATATCGATAATATTAATTAATTTGAGAACCGTGTAGCTTCCACAGACATATGTTAACAAAAGTACATATTCAATCACATTACAAACTTTGTAATGTCAAAGAATATTCAAAACTAAATTTAACATGATATTTATTAAACTTGGACTTCAAGTATTTTAACAATATACACATAAACTTCTTTTTGATAGTGAATCATCAAAGTTTAAATTTTGTCATAAAGTAACCTTACATGTGCAACTTTTTTTAGAAACTTGTAAGAGAATGATAGCAATAAACACAAATTTACAAACATATATTTCAATATTACTTTAATTCAACGATCAAAATTAAGATAAGAAATAATATTGGTTCTAAATTCTTTGAAAAAATGATCATCACAGTCATGTATTCACAAAATAACGGTCAATAACATCCTTATACTCTAATGAGTTAAATGCACAATCAGAGAGAGCTCTTATCTCTTCTTAATAGTTGTATTTAAGTCGAAATAATTTTGTACTATTAGAACAAAATCTGAACATTACGCATCGTGCAGAAATTCTACGAAGGAGCATCTATTGCCGGCAAAGTGACAGATCGAATTTTATAAGTGAGATTGATGAGCGTAATATCAGTAAAAATAGGGTAGTTCATGGCAATGGCTCATTCCTTTACTTTTAATTACGGTTCTCGTCTGTAATTAAATATGGTATGCAACAAAAAGCAATCATAACGAAACGATTATTTGTATAAGCATCAAGCACTAATGTTTGAATGTCATGAGTATCTTTAATTAAAGATTACTAAATATAGAAATTGAGATGCAGAATATAATGAAGCAAGAAGATTATTGAAAAAATGCTGGGGATGCTTTTCGGCGAGCATATTTTTCCACAAAAGTAATCAAGCGAATACAGCATTGCTTAACATTGAAAAAAGGGCATCTATGAAGTTATCGACAAAAGTACAATAAATATACAAGAAACTTTTGAAGGAAAAATAAGTGGTGCCTCATCTAAAAGAATAAAAGCTTGAAGGGAGTTCAAGCCACTCAATAAATCCGCATTACGACTCTCATGATGCTTGCTCAATGTGCATTTCATCACCTAAAACAGAAGTCGAAGTTGGGTTCCCAAAAAATATGGTTACGAGGAAAGGCAAATGTAATAGACTTGAGTTTCTTAAGTATACAATTTATTCAGTCTTTATGTCCAACCTGCCTGTAAGCAAGATCTCATTAATCTATGGGCGGGTCAATTAATATTTCCATGTACAGTGAAAAACACTTATCGAAGAAAAACATGATAAGAAAGTAATGTAAAACATGTGCACTAATATTTGGGATGATATTCTGTTTTCATTTTGATTTCGAGAATTGCAAACAAGGTACACTTGATAAAGAGGGGGGATTCTATGACTAAAATTCCATATTTTGATTACAAGTTTGATAAATGTACTTAGATTGGAACAGCCGTGTTGTTTCACATGTAAAGGATATCAGTAAATGTAGTGTTATTTTACTTATAAAGGGCATAAATTTAAGTAGATATATGTGAAGTAGTGTGTACATGAAGGGAAGCCTTCTATTGTAGTTCCAAAGGACGCGGGTTTTGGAAATTCAAAAGGTGCACATGGTGAAAGGCATAATTGGAAGGGGAAAAGTTCGGGAACAATCTCTCTGAGCTTCACATATTCGCATAGATTAAATAAATGATATGCAACCACAATCCGTCATTTGGAAAATTTCAAAGTGAGAAGCCTAAACCATAATAGCATGACAACAAATTGAAACCAATACATTTCATCTTATATCTGTTGGTCTCATCTTATCATTCAAAATTTACGGTCCATAATGTTTCCTAATTGTAGGGCACAAGAAAGATTGAGGCCCTCTGTCTTGGCAAGTACGGTAGCGGAAGAAGATTCACAGTTGAACAATTAAAAGAATTGACCAATTTAAGGTTCCTTCAATTAAATGGTGCGAATTTCACCGAAGATTTCCATAATTTGCTTCCTCAATTAAGATGGCTTCAATGGTGGCATTGTCCCTCAAATTTTGTAGCAGCCAACTTTCATCCAAAGAAATTAGTTGTGCTTGATTTGACTAGGAGTGGGATTATGGAGGACTGGGGAGGATGGGGTCTGCTCAAGGTAAGATGTAGAGCCGGCTTATCTCTTATGAGTGAAATCACTTGTTATCAAAGGTCCAATTGCACTAACTTCTCCTTTACTTGTTTCAGAGAGGTTTATTATCCTTTTCGAAATTAAGGATTTTCCTCCAGATATAAGAGGTTATAGGAGTTTCTGCCCCTTAATATCTTAACAATCGGTCATACTTGACATTATACATACTAAAAACTTCTTTAGCTATATTAATCAGCATCTCTTAAAAATATAATTACCACTTTCGTGCCTATCTTGATTATTTTTGTTGATCTAACTGGTTTGTGGTTTCTGAGTTAATTTCTCCATATGCAAAAGTCCGTCTTTTTAGAGATTCTTGTTATATGTCTATATCAATCTTCTCTCATAAGAAACAACAATTCTCTCACAGACACGGTGACCTGTCTTGTACATACATGCTGAAATTACAAACAAATCTATATCTTAGAATAACAGAAATCATTTATGAATTGCTTTTACTTGTTACACCCAACATTTATTCATCATAATTTATAAACTATTAATGTAACAAGACTAACAAAATTATCCTTCCAATGACATTTACTTATTTTTGAACCTAACCTTTTTTATATCTTGTACATATAACATTTAAAGATTGCTCTTCTTAATTAAACTAGCCGTGTCTTTTAATTTCAAACTACTGAAAGAAAACGTGGCGGCCAGTGAATGCACCCCTCTTCCATTGGAATTTCTCATCCGTTTTCTGATGATAAAATTTGCTTATGTCTATTCAACAAAGAACGGCATTGCCATGACTTTTAAAAACTAAATTTATTTTTTCGTTGAAACGTTAGTCGTAACTAAAACCCTGTTAGCACTTATACATCCCTAAGAAGGAGATATCCTTAGACGACTATCATATGAGGGTGTAACCAAATTCTACTAGAAGAAACATTTAATAGTAAACAAGACAACCGAGAAGGAGTGGCAGAGCATGGACATTTTTGAGAAACTCTAAAAAGTACAGATGGCAATCATAGTAAGATATTCTTTCTTCTTTTCAGATGGCAACCAAACTTAAAGTTCAAAGATATTCTTTCTTCTTTTCAGATGGCAACCAAACTTAAAGTTCTCAACCTCAGGAGCTGTTCATCGTTGAGAAGAACTCCCGATTTATCTGCTTTCAAAAGCTTGGAGATTTTGATTCTTGAAAATTGCTCAAGTCTGGAAGAGATTCATCCTTCTATTGGGGACATCAAGACCCTCGTCTCCTTGAATGTCCGTTATTGTCATACACTAAAGGAGCTACCGGCAGGAGTTGGTAGAATGGAAGAATTGAGGGAGCTTCTTTTGAATGGTACTGCTATACAAGAGATTTCTATTTCGAGAGGTTGTTTGATGAAGCTAAAGACTCTGAGTGCCTCACATTGTGGAGAACTTGCTCAACTTCCAGAATCCATGAGCTCTCTTGTGTTGTTAACTCAGCTGGATCTATCTCATTCAGCGATTGAAAAATTACCTGATTCCATTGGTTCTTTGAAGAAGCTTGAGACTTTTAATGCTTCTTATTGTAAATCGTTAGCCCACATACCCAGCTCCATAGGCCTTCTAACATCTCTATCTGTCCTTGACCTAAGAGAATGTGATAAACTTGCTCAACTTCCGATCTCCATAGACTCCCTCATGTCTTTGACTGCATTGCATTTAGCAAGGACATCAATTGCGGAATTACCAGAAAATATTGTGTATTTGCAGAACTTGAGGATTTTGGATATAAGTAGAACTGGCATAACAGAATTGCCTCACGCCATCAGAATGTTGGCGAAACTCCAAGAGTTGAGAATTTCAGAATGTGAAAATATGGAACGACTACCTAGTAGCATAGGTGAACTGATTTCGCTAAAGATGCTTGAATTAGACAAGTTAGGCATCTCGGGCTTGCCACAAAGCATTTCTAAGCTCTCTTCTCTCCAATTCCTCAGCTTTCGGTATTGCAAGAAGCTTCAAGAAGTGCTAGAACTGCCCTCTAGCTTAGCAGCTTTATGTATAACCTGCCGGAGTCCGCCATTGCCACATCTTTCCCAGCTGACGCTTCTCAACAAACTCACTCTTTCTGATTGCCGGTGGCTTGAATATCTCCCAGAGCTTCCCGTTGGACTATCAATGCTCTGTATTACAAACTGTGGAAAATTGAAAGCGTTGACCAATTTGTCATACTTGAAGCACCTATCTGAATTGATTCTCGAGAAGTGCTTTGAGCTAACAGAAGTCACCGGCTTGGAAGGTTTACAATCCCTATCCAACTTACAGGTAGATGAATGTCCTAAGATATATAGGCTTGGTGGGCTTGGGGCGGTAGAATCCTTGGAGTCGTTGAGAGGCTTACACATTGATGAGGAATTCCCACATTCTTCGAAGTCAATGCGAACAAAGGTATCTCAGCTTGAAGGATCGCTAGATCATTCAAATTCAGAGATTCTGCAGGAAACAAATGCTGGAAGTTGCGTGAATTTAGCTGACATTCAAGGGCTTGGTGGATCAAAATCCTCACAAACGTCGGATATCTCTGAGTGCACTTCTACCGGACAATCCCTACACCTTTCTAGTTTAGAATATCTAAGGGAACTACATGTTACAAATTGCACGAATCTAAATGAAATTCGTGGACTTGAGGGATTAGAGTCCTTGAAATTTTTGGATATCTCCGGGTGCACGTCCCTTAGACAATCATTGGACCTTTCAAATTTAAAGAATAATTTGCAGAAATTTTATGCTGCAAACTGCGAGAAGCTAGTTGAAATTCGAGGCCTTGATGGATCGGAATCGTTGATAGAGTTGGACATTTCTGGGTGCACGTCCCTTACAAAATCACCAGGTGACTTGAAGAATTTGCGGACATTCGGTGCTCCTGTCCTATTCGAACTTCCAGATCCTGAGGGATCAGAATCCCCAGGTGACTTAAAAAGTTTTGGGCACATGTACCCTGGACGATTACCGGACTTGCAAAGTTTAAATGATCTGAGGGGAGTCTTTGGTGCAAACCGCAATAACACAGTTGACATTCCAATCCCTGATGGATTAGAAACCTCGGGTGTTTTGTCTGTTTCTTGGGACGATTACATCGGAGACCTGTCAAATTTAAAGACTTATGAGACTCATCCTGGACAATGCTTGAAAGTAGGGGAGATAAGCCTCAAGGACGCGGAGACTTGCTGCTCGATGGGACCTGTCCTCTTACAGCCTCATCAGGAGTTGTTAGTTCAGTTTGAATCACGAGATTGCATTCTGGTCATAGTTAATAGTGAGACGAACAATGTCCCTTGACAAGGCAAAATCTTAGTCTTGATATTGGCAGGAAGGAATCTGCAGTCCCGGTGAATCATCTGTGAGTGATTCTTCTTTGTACATTACCAAGTGATTCGTGTTTCTTAGTTGGAAAGAAATCTCTCTTGATCATGGCAGGAATGTGACTGGCAGCCCCTGCTGGAGGGCTATATCCTCATAAGAGTGACTTTTCAGAAAATAATTTGTCATGCCTCATCCACTCTGATTCTTCATCCTTGGTTGATGGAAAACCAGACTTTTAGGGGCTGTTTGGTAACGTGCCAAAACAAGCACTGATTCCCGATTTTTTGTTCCTGAATCGGTTGGGACGAGAATCGCGTTTGGTAAAATTTTTGTTCCCTAACAGATGGGATGAGAATTGAGAATAAAAAAAAAAAATGTGATTCTCCGTCCGAGAATCAAAACAAGAATCAAAACAGTAAAAGTCTCCTTCTTCCCTTCCGACATCGCGCGATTGCCATCCACCACCACCCGCCGCCCGCCGCCGCCACCCGCCACCCGCCGCCGCCCGCCGCCGGTCGCCGTCCGCCGGTCCGGCGAGCTCGCCGGAGGCTGGCCGGGCCGGGCGAGGTCCGGCGAGCTCGCCGGAGGCAAGCCCGCCCACCGGCGAGGCCGGCCCGCCACCGGCGGGCCGGGCGAGCCTCGCCGTGGCGGCGAGCCTCGCCGGCACTGGCGAGCCCCACCCGCCCCGCCGAGGCTCGGCCTCGCTAGATCGAGCGAGGCCGAGCCTCGCCGGTGGCCAGCCGGCCTCGCCCGGCCCGGCGAGGCTCGCCCGGCCCCGCCGGTGGCCGAGCCGGCCTCGGGCCGGGCGAGGCCGGCTCCGGCACCGGCGAGGCTCGGCCTCGCCCGGATCTAGCGAGGCCGAGCCTCGGCGGGCCGGGCGAGCCTCGCCCGGCCGGCGAGGCTCGGCCGACGGGGCCGACCTCGCCGAGGCCGGCGACGCTCCGGTGAGCGTCGCCGCCCTCGTCTGGCCGTCGCCGGTCCGGCGACCGGCCAAATGAAGAAGAAGAAGAATAGGAGAAAAGGGCAAAAAGAAAAGAAAAAATAAAAAAAAAAGAAAAAAAGGAAAAAAGAAAAGGAAAAAAGGGAAAAAGTAAAAAAAATATTTAAAAATTAAAAGAAATTAATTTGAAACAGAATCAATTAGCACGGTATCAAACGCAATTCTATTCCCGAATCAAAAATTTTGAATTCTTACCAAACGCGCTTTTTTACTCGAATCGGTTCCCGAAAGTAATCAAAAATAATCATTTCTAGTCGAATCATCCTTCAGAACAGTAATCGTTACCAAACGCACCCTTAGATTCATATTCTTTTTGCAAGTTCAGTATCTGAAGGTGGTTGTGCTTGCTCGCAAGTCACTCTAACGTGTCATGTTATTTTATTTTTTGTTTACACGGTGAGTTAAACTTTTCTGTCTTCTGTTTGATCCTCATAATGCCAGGCATGCCGGTTTATCTGAGATGTTGATATGGTGGAAATTACAAGACATTGAAAGAATCGGCAGCTCTTTAAGAGATCCCTTCGACCATAGTCATCTCAGTTTCCCTTCGACCATAGTCATCTCAGTTTCTTAAGGTGGACAATTGAAATCCTACACTCAAGAATCGTGCTTTTCCTGATTGCTTGAATTGTTTGTTCGTTGTTCTGCAATATTTGAAACTGTAATTCTCCTTTTTGTCTGCTCTCATATGACTGCTCAAAGTAATTTAATTATCAACATGCGGACTATCAAGGAAGGTTCTGGAGGCAAAGTACAGAAACCACATAGGCAAAAGAGAGAAATCATACTGCTGGATTATGGCGCTCTTGAACCGCAGAAATCACGGGCTATTTCAGGCTAGTTTCATAGGGTGTGAATTTGACGTGCTGCAAGTATGCAAGAGCGAGTTCACAGTTTCATTGTGATTTTAAGTTCTTGCTGAACTGTCTATGCGTTGAGTTTGATCCTAACAAGAATTTCACCGTTTAACCTGTTGGTCATTCCAATGCTGGGATTTTCTAGCTATTCCAGTGAGGAATTTATTCTAGTGATGCTCCGTTTCTGACTTTCCAGTACGTGAGTTTTTGTCTCTTCATGCTTCAAATCTGTTAATGATCTTGTTCTTCATGCTGTAGGAACTACAAATAGAGCTGAATTTAAGAATTTCGGAAGAGAACCATATATGTATTTCAAGAAAACTCATGAACTATCACAAGTTTTAGCAATGTTATCTGTATGAATCATGCTGGCATTGTGAGAGGAAGCCTCTTGACGAGTTCATTACTTTATGATGAGTAGCAGCATCTCACAATCTATCAGTAGTCCATATATATCTTGTGGAAAATTACGATCCTCATGTTTCATGAGCTGACATGATAAGCTTATGTGGCAATGGACATGGACAGGACTAGCAGTTTAGCTCCAAGAAACGAAGCATCACTTCCAGGTGGTGACGCAGATGTGCTGGTGCCGGTGGTTGGGGCTGATGGTGGCAGGATCCGGCTGGGTAGGAGGTCGGGCCGCTGGAAGTTTCACTGAAGATGACCGCTACTTTTGGCCCTGAGGGCAATGGTCACCGTTAGCAGCAAAGATGCAGTCAGTAACACCCGCCGGCATTGTTGAGGGTGGCCGGTCCATTGGTTAGGATGACGAACGGAGGAGAAGCGGTGTTGCAGCTGTTATTTTCGCCCTCGGACAATGTCGTGATGTCGTGTGACCTGTGTCAAAGTTGAAGACTGCAAAAAACATTGAAATGTCGTTGGCATTTTTTGAAATGAAGCTCAAGATCGATTGTTTGGCCGATGAAGCTCGGGATCGATTGCACATATGAGTAATAAAGAATGGACTGGTCCGAGCCAGGTGCTTTAAAAATCATGATGAGCACGGTTTTGATTCCTATTCCAAAAAGGGCCAAGCTGCAGAAAGATTGTTTCAAGTTGATTTCAAATTGTAATTGTTATTCGAACTTTTAACAAGACAAGCTCCAAAACTGGACGCTTCGCTTGTTAATTTTCATCTACCTTAAAGCATCATAGCAGTGGAGAAAAATGCTCAGCTAGAGCAAGGTAACTTAATCCTAGAATGATAGTAATATAGAAAGTAAAAGAATAAAAAAGTAAATTAATTTGCACCTATCATTTAATACTATAAATTTACATGAAAGTCTATCTCACTTTACAGAGAGCATGAAATAAAATTTATCATCGTCAATGTAGTCAAGATCAATGGAGTTGGAGATTTGTTTTAAAGGGTTTTGAGAATGCCGATCAACCAGGGCATTCGCACATTTAAATGTAAAGTTTTATAAAGAAAAAGACAAAGCAATTAATACTTAAGTATACATATGTTATAATTGACGGATATTGTACATGGTACCTTATACCTTTCTATAGGATACATTGTACAAAGTAGAGTTTGCTCGCCGAAACCTTGAAACCTATCGTATACCTACCGATTTTGAAACTTGGGAACTTAGAACCTACTTTACAAGATCTAATGCTCACCCTCAAACCTACCGAATCATGTTGGTTCAGGTTTGCAAATTCTCCTAAACATCCATAGCAAAAAAACATACTTAGGCTTTGTGTTATGCACAACTAAGAAACATGGGACAAACGCAAAAGATCGGATGACAAATAAACGCAATAGATAAACATGAGACATTTGCTCTCACTCTTAAAATATCTAACTATTAAATCACATTTTCATTTAATTGTTTCAATTTTTAGAATAATTGACAGTTATTCTAATAAAAAAACTCACATCCTGATAGAGTAGAAGATCACGAATTTAAATATTTTTAGACTCTTGATCTGTTCTTCATGCTTTTATAAACATTGGGAGTTGCCTATTAAAACTTAGTGCCCACTCTGGGAGAGAGATGGATGAGATGCTCCGCTATAATCAACATCTAAAGTATTATTACTTTAATTTTTAAAAAAGATGGTTCAAGATTTTTTTATGTCAAACCACACAAACCCATGTCTGTACATGGACATGTTAATATCATTGTTAATTTTATCATTTTCATGTTCTATTAAACAGTGTTTGGCTTGGTCACTTTTATTGTCATGAGCATACACATATCTTTGTCCAATTCGAACCTCAATGCACTTCTCCTAAGAGCTTTGTTTGAAATCTCTAGTGAACTCAATTATTTTTTTCTTTTAAGTGCAGTTCAAAATTAATTACAATTACCATTACAATTTAGGTCGTTACAGTTCCAATTTATAAAACCATTTGGTACAATTTCTATTTCCGTCGGATTGAATTTTCACCGCTGGATCCGCTTTAGTCCTCAAAGCCCAACCCGGATGTAACTTCACGGTCCGAGACGGTCCGGGTTCGCCGGCATTTCGAAATCATCCGAGGAAGAAACCTGCGCCGGCAACCAAACGGAGAATCGGGCCGGCCATCGGAGAAGAACTCGAAGCAGGGACAAGGCTATCCATTCCCCGGTTCAGGGTCCGACGAAACCCGCGTCCAAACAGAGCCCTTCGTCTCCGTCGCGAGAGCCTTTATATAGAGAAAGACGAAGGAGAATGGGAAGATCGTCGTCTTCAGCGGAGCGTGGCCACTGTCGTCGTCGGGTACCCTACTGAGCGCGAACCGGTGAGCCCTCGCCCTTTCAATCTCCCTCTCCCTCTCCCTTCCTTCCTTCCTTCTCGTGGCTTCCTCCGTTTTGATTTCCGCTTGCATTCGGGGGACGAAGGGGGGGGAGGCGGGGTGCTTGGTTCGGAAGGGGGACCGTCGTTCGAACCCGAAAGCCGCCGTCGCCGTTCGATGATCGGCTCGTCTCGTCTCGTCTCGTCTCTGCTGGAGAGGTCCGGTTTCGCCGTAATCGCTTAGTACATTCGAGCCTTTTAGGGAGAGCGGGCGCCCGATCGTTTGGGCTCCCCCTCCCTCCGCTCTGGTCTGGCGAGCGCGCGCCGCGCGAGGGAGTCGGGTGAGCGGGTCGGTCGAAAAATGTGGGTGCTCTGGCGTTCTCGCGTGTAGCTGTTCCCTGAGCTCTGCGCCGGGGGTCTCGAGTGCCGTCGTTCGGAGGGCTGACGATCGTGTGGAGACGATCGGTTTGGAAAACGTGTTTTGCGTGGTTGTGTTTCGGCGTATTATAGGAACTTTCGAACTCGAGCGCGAAACGCTTGTGGGTCGAAAGGCTGTGCTTTGGTAGTGCATTTGTATTTCCGTAGAAACTTGGTGCGACGCCCTTCTTTCGAGGATTTGTTTTGCAAAGTGCTCTTGGCTGACCCTTTTGGCCTTGCGTTTTACTGGAGAAACTTTGATGCTCGTTCTTTGTGTTGGTGACTCGGTGAGGGTGGAAGATGTTCGGCTTTAATGTGTTGCGAAATGTCGAAAGCAATTTGGAGAGTTTACATTGACATGCGGGAATCTTCCCCAAACCTCATCAACATTGTTGCAATTGTCATCAGAATTCGTCCGTTGTTTTCAAAACATGCGTCACTTCATCGTCTTGTAATGCCTATCTTCTGCCACCTCTTTATGTTAATTTTTTATTTTTTAAATGAGATTTGCTTATACAAACTATTTGAGCTTTTTCAAAGCTCAATATATTCTTACCCCTTACCAAAAAAAAAAAAAAAACTATTTGAGCTTTTGCCCTTGTGCGTTGTGGTGTATTTGGAAAGAATAAGAATGCAATGGAAGATAGTTCGAGGGATCAGAGTCTTCACATTCTTCAGCTTTTGCTTTGTAAAGCATTTATGGGATGCATGCTCTGGTCTCACTTAGTATTGTTGTTGTTGGGTTATTTAATTTTTCTTTTGAATGTTCTTCTTGGTAATGCACCTTTTGATGCACTTGTAAGGTCACTGCAGGCTAGCATTTTTCATTTTTTCTTGGTATGATCTTTTCTGACTCAAGTTGTGTGTTTGGTGAAATTATGTGTGGAGCTCTCTGAAGCTTGTATCTCACCATTCAGACAATGTAGGCTCTTCCAACAATTGTAAGCCCTCTTTGCTTCCAAGAGCGTGAAGAGTTATGGCACCTAACCTTAGAGTAAAGGCAGCCTTTATGGCCATGAAGGCTATCGGAATCAGTGAAGACAAGGTGAAGCCAGTCCTGAAGAAACTTCTGAAATTATATGAAAAAAACTGGGAGATGATTGAGGAAGAAAACTATAGAGTTCTTGCGGATGCTATATTTGATGAGGAGGATGACCAGGTGCAGTATCCTTAGAACTGGATTATATTTATTTCATCGACGCTTCCCTCTCTTTTGCACCTCTTCTTTCCAGCTTGTTTTTCTCATCTTTGTTTGTGATCTGCTGTACAGGTTGAGGTGCAAAAGCGAAAAAGTGCCGCAGATGTATGTGATCCACTTGGTTGTAACTACAACCTTTTGACCATCTTTAGATTAACTTTTGTTCTTTTTCTTTTGGCTCTGTAGGAGGATGACTTGGAGGAAGAAGCTCAAATGCATGAGGTTGAACGCCCATTAAAAAGATTGAGGTTGAGAAATCAAGAATCTCAGGGCTTAGCTTCTCCTAGTAATCAAAACTCTCAATTAGGCAGAACTTCTTTCCAGCCGATGGTTGAGCAGCAAGAAATCCAATCTTCTTCGATCCAACAAAATAACATGAACAAGGGAAAACAACCCATTTCTCCCATGGCTTTGGCAGTAGTTGAAAGAAATAACCTGTCACAGCTATCTACCACTAAAGTTAGTGAAACGTGTTCAGTAATGTCCTTCGATACTTCTATCAGAATAAGAGATAAAGGGAAGGGGCCTCTCTCTCCTCAATTTGTTGATGGAAGCTCTGTATCTGAGAGGCCATGTGATGAATCAAAGGATGAGAGATATGATGATGAGGAGCCCTTGAATGAAACTCCTATTGCAGCTATACTTCCAGGTCAATGTTTACTTAACAATTTGTTTGTTTGACTGGGGTTGTAGTTTTGTTGACTAAAGTTTGTCAATTTCTTTGGTGTGAGGGAAGGTAATGATTACTTGTGCTTGTAGATGACTTAGATCATTTTGAGGATGAGGAAAACAGAAACTACATTCTCTGAATTTTCATATCCTTTGCCTGCTTCCCATCTCTTTCTCCCCTTTATTCTTTTTCTCTTTCTTCTTTGTTCCCTCCCTCAATCTTTTGTTTTCTCTCTCATTTTCTCGAGCAGAAGGAAATGCCTCCGGTGATGTCTATGCATGTTCAATGATAATATAATCCTCTTCTTATTTGGTTAAGTAGGCTTTAGCAGCTTGATATCTTTCAATTGATTTTTTCATGTCCTAACTACTAAACAAGACAAAGATTTATGTATGTAATGTTCCTGAATTTTCATTCACTTGGTGCAATTGTTTCTCCTTTTTCAAGGGAAATAGATTTCCTTTTTTAACAATGTCGAGTGGCTAGGCCTCTCAGAAATCCCTAATAAATTCAAGTTAGTCATCATAGTCTTCCTTCATACTTCTATTGGGAGGTTATCGAGCTAAGAGGCAAGGTGGTGCCCAACATACATTCTTAAACTGTCTGCAGGTCAAAGTATAGATCTATATGACAAAAGCATTTGAAATATGCTGCTCTGAAAGCCAAAAGCTTAAATTTTCAAACTTTCTAGCCTTTAATAGGGAAGAAGCTGACTTCATTTACTGTTGTTCTATATTCCCCATCAATGCCAAGGAGAAAAAGAAGATGATTTGAGTAGAGTGATCCTTGTCTGCTCAGTTGGGTTTTTTTGTAAGGGAAAACTCTCAAATTGACTGACTCTGCATTTTATTATTATTAGGGCTGTCTTATTAAATATCTGATTGTAATTTTGGGGTCTAGTGGTGTTTGTTGATGTTGTTGGGTTAACACATGTAGATCCAATCAATAAAGGAGATTTGGCACTTAGGAAGGAGATGATTGGTGGAAGAGGAGGCAGAGCTGTCTGCACATCATCGATTGAGTATAGGAACAACCATGAGCGTGCTAACATTGCAGAGGAATCTCCTACCAACCTAGAGATTGCCTCCTCGCCCTTGGGAGAGGTAAAAATTACTTTGAGCTGCAACTCTACCTGTGGAAGAGCAGACTTTCATATGCCTAGTATAGATGTGGTTCTAAAGTCGATGGACGATAAATATCTCCAATCTCATAAAATCATTGACCCCAGTTTTTCTGTCTCGAAACTGATGAGAGATATGTGCCAATGCTTTCTGGAGTGTGGAAGTGGCTCTACAGATGCATCAAGAGAACTATCAATCAATATGGACCCTACAGTTGATACCTTACAGAGATCTGTTATGCAGGACACTCTCAATGTTGGAAGCCGTAAAACAAACTCCTTTGTACCCAATAATGCTTCCAATGGATCTCCTGATGTTCAAGGATCAATTGGGGCAGCTGCACCACGAATTCCAAGATTTCCGGGGTCTTTAGATGGTAGTAATAATCACTTGAAAATGAACAAAAACAAGACCACAATTGATTGTGCGGGAAGTCAAAGGAAGCTGTCAGAAGAACATGAAGACGCTGATTCGCGTAGTCTGGTGGTTTTCTCGAAGAGTCAGTCAACTCCTACTGATCTGAGGTCTGTCCATGATGTCAATGACATAGCCAAAGGAGAAGAAAGAGTAAAAATACCATGGGTTAACAAGATTGACGAGCAGTGTCCACCATCCTTTCACTACATACCTCAAAGCCTCGCTTTCGCTGGTGCTTCTATCAATTTCTCCCTTTCTGAGATCGGAAATGAGAATTGCTGTTCAAATTGTTATGGTGACTGCCTGCCTTCTCCAGTACCCTGTGCTTGTGCATGTGCAAATGGGGGTGAGTTTATATACACTGTGAAAGGTCTTGTAAAGGAAGCTTTTTTGTTGAAGTGTATTTCTGTCAATCGGGACCCGAAAAAGAGCCACCACTTGTATTGTCGGGAATGCCCTCTAGAAAAGTCAAAAGATGACGACATTTTAGAACCGTGTAAGGGCCACCTGAAGAGAAAATTTATCAAAGAGTGCTGGAGAAAGTGTGGTTGTGGTAAACATTGTGGCAATCGAGTTGTGCAGCGGGGCATAAGTTATAATTTGCAGGTAAAGAATTGTTTTCGTGTTATTTTAAAGCTTTTGCCTGTTGTAGCGCTACTGTCATATTTGGACCTTGTGGTGGTTATCATTCTTAAAAGTGTTCCAGTTACTATTGCAGTGAGTGACTTTGTTTGGGAACCGTTAAGCTTAAGCCTGTACTCTTTTGTGACTGACTTTGTCCTTTAGGTGTTTATGACGCCTGAAGGAAAAGGGTGGGGTCTGCAAACACTGGATGAACTGCCTAAAGGTGCATTTGTATGTGAGTACATAGGTGAAATATTAACCATCAAGGAAATGCGTGAGCGAAATTTGAAGAAGGGTGACGCTGCGAAACGTACTTATCAGGTGCTCCTTGATTCTGATTGGAGCTCCATGTGTGTGAAGGATGATGAAGCTCTTTGTTTGGATTCAACGACCTTTGGAAACATTGCTAGGTTTATCAACCATAGGTATATGTTTGTTTTGAGAAGAAGCATTCTTATGTTTATTTGGTCTTTGAGATCTTAGATTGTTATTGCATCTGCCTTTAAGATGGAAATTCCTCAATATGGATGGTTTAATTTGTAAACGTAGCTCCTGGCAGAAAGTTCACTTTTTAAGCATAAATCCTTTGGTCTAAAGCTTTGAGAATCCAACTTTCAGCTGGGCATTGCAAGCTTATCTCTTAAAACAGCATAAAAATTCAAGACACCTGGAAAGGATTTCCCCTATTCATTCATCGTAGAACTCATGTATTAAACCTGGTGAAACTGAGTTATTTGCCTTGTCATGGTACTGCTATTGTTTCCTGAGTGACTGTAGAAAGCAGACCTTGACTCTGCTTGGCTTTTTCTGATTTCTCGTGTTCTCCCCTTCTTCAAGCTCGCGAGAAAAGGCATTCAATACCTACTTAATGGAAGGCTCATTGAACTGAACAATGTATCACATTTAAAGCACTAAACCAGCTAAATTTTCCTTGCACAAGGAGCATTGAAATCTTTAAATCATGAAAATGTTTCTCAAATCACGGGCATCAGCAAGAGAAATTGATTAGTACTTATATGAATACACCTTAAGTTGAACCAAAGCATAATTTGGTTCCACTTGTTACAGAATTTCCAATTGGTTATTGACACCTAGAGATGACAATGACCCAAAAAACACTAAAAATCTTCATTCAATGTCCAAGCTCTTCTTGGCCATAGCTTGGAGGAACTGAAATCTCAATGAAGATGATGGTTTAAAGAGCTTTCACAAACTTTATGGCAGTTGGCTGTCAAGCATTGGCTGAAAAGGAAACTATGACGGTTCTGGTTGAGACCTCTCTGAGATATCTTCATGTGTGGTGGAAAAGGAAAGCTTTCAAGGTGGGAAGGGAAAAGGAAATTCTGCTTAGGTAATTTTTTGGGTATCAGAGGACTAGACCGAACCTATTCCAATCCTTTAGAGTTGGGCAGGCCATTCCTGAATTCAGCTGAAAGCCGGTCGTGGTCATTCCTCTATTGGTATTGTAGGGTTTTGGACTCCTTGATTTAATTTGATTGCAATTAACGTTTTCCGTTTCTGAAACTGCATTTTTGAGTAAAATTCTTTGATAGGGAAGCCATATGAGAGAACATTCTATTTCTTGATGTTGGAAGGCTAGTTGCTAGTTGAGCTAATATATTATTCTTTTGCTGCCTCACCCCCTAGAGTCAAAGAACTCAAATACCTAGCTAATTTGCTGATGGGGATTAACTCATAATGGACTCATTGTGAGATTCTAACCTTAAGCATCAGAGCCCTTGGAAAAATGTCCTGTTTTCACCTTTTTATTTTTTATTTTTTATTTTTTGGGATCCCTTGGAGGGACAAGTTATGTGTCTGATGATGTCAAAAAAATCACATAACTGTACATGCAGATGACCATCAACATAGTTTCTGATGAAATGGAGGATTCACTTATTCTTTGCAGTCTCTTTTCATCCTCTCTTTTAGGAACTACAAGCAAGTAACCTACTCGGTTGGCACTCCCTTGGTGTCGCTTTGGAAGAAACGTAATGATGTCCAAGAGAAACCACAAGCAGAACTCCTGTATCATTGTTATCATCAGGATCCTATTGGCTTAGTCACAATGAATTGATTTTATGTCTTAAAAATTCTACATTCCATGTTCTGTGCACCATTTTCTTGTTATCGGCATAACTCTGTCAATGGATTAATTTTAACAGATTGACGGAAAAAGTTCGCTAACTACAGAAAATGTTTGCTAACTATGGTGGACTTGTAGTATATTGACCTTAAATACTGTTGAATTTGATTTTTGTTCAGGTAGGGGAACTAGTAAAGGCATAGATCTTCTTAAACTGTTTAATTATTTCTTCTTGCACATAAAGCATGTACTGTTTTTTCTTTTGGTTCACTTTTATGTGTGAACTTATATCTCATCTACTGTAGTCTTAGTTTTAAATGTCAAGAAAATTCCAAGCTTGGATAGGATGGGCTGCACAGTAAATTTGGGAATTTTTAGTCTGCATTTTGACCAATTATACATGCGCATGTGGCAATTTTGAATTTTCTTGTTTATTTTTGCTAGATGTTATGATGCCAATATAATTGAGATCCCAATTGAGGTGGAGACCCCAAAGCATCACTACTATCGTGTATGAATAGTCTCGATCTTCATTACTTTCTTTGATTTTGGAACTATTATTCTATAGGAGATGGTCTAATATAATATATTGTCTAAACTCTTCTTGCAGCTTGCGTTATTCACTACTAGAAAAATACAGGCCTTGGAAGAGCTGACATGGGTGAGTTGGTTGAGTTATACCTTATTTTAAACAGACGGCTTTGTATATGTTCAGTCTGTGTTGCTTTCACTGGACTTTGAAGGACGACTGACCTGTCTGAATGTTGTACAAGTGATATATATAATTGTATGACTTTCTTTGATTTTTAATGCTTGTGTTTTGAGAAACAGAATCTTCACAACAAATTTACCATAAATTCAGAATAGGAGACAAATCATATCATTCTATTCAGTTTTACAACTCGAGATATGTTGCATAAGTTCTATTCGTTTTTAACTTGAGATATGTGATTTATCATTAAATTCCCAGTGATGTCATGGTGGTGTCATTTATGTCTTTTGTCGAGTCTGATTCATTTACATCGTGTCACAAGCTGTGACATCAAGTGACGTTTTCCTTTTTGGTATCTTTCAGCCTTAACGGGAGGTTCTATAATTCCCTTGTGATCTATTGATTATGTTATTGAATTAAGTGCTCTAGTGATCAAGTGTTTTGAGCAATCTTAAGATCGCCGAGGTCTCTAGATACTAATGATTTGGTAATTGAAATGCATATCTGAGGACTTGATTGAGGCATTTGCCTCATTGTCTGTGCTTACATCCATAAAATCAATCATCTATATACATTGTCTTGGTCTCTGTATAGGATTGCAAGGGTCCTTGAGTGATGAAGAAATTCAGACATTCTATATTGAACCCGGAATAAGGAAATTGGAGTGTCCGTTTTGTTTGTACCTTGTCCACCTATAACAATCGGACTGAAGCTTATGCCATCCGAATATACATGCATAATAAGTTGTCCAGAGTTTGCACTTTGCAAAAACTATTTTAGAGGTAGTGTCTCTCTATTGAAAGTACAGAAGATTGCAGTAAGTTGCTTGTTTCATTGCTGCCCACGGGTTCAAGAGGTTATGATCTGCTCTTTGGAGCTTTTGTTGTCCAACTTGCGTTATTTAATTGTTCTGTTGCCTACTGTTTGTACACCTAACACTTCTTGCCTTGTAGGATTATGGAATTGAGTTTGACGACCATGATCATTCTCTCAATGCATTCCAGTGTTTATGTGGCAGCAGGTTCTGTCGAAACGTAAAACGTTCGAACAGTAAGTCTCTGTCTGTCTCTCTGTCTCTGTCTCTGTCTCTCTCTGTCTCTTTCTCTCTAATCATGAGAATGAAGATCTAATAAAGAATAAACCCATCTATAGAATCAGCATTCCTTGTCCTAAAGGAACAACTAAGTATAGAGGCCCCAGACGCGTGTACAAAATTTAGTTTCTGGCGATTACCTCGAGTACTCTCCAAAGAGAAGGTTTGGAGGTCCTGTTGCAATTCTTATCTTTTATTTTTTATTTTCCACTTTTCCTAGAATATATGGCAATACTTTAACTGTTTAAAGTTGCTCCCCATCTGTTGAAATTAAAGTTATCTAGGAGATTTAGGCTTGCAAACATGGTGAAGAGACTTTGAGGCGATTCTCCATTGACTGAAATTCAGTTTAACATGCTAACTTTCCATTTCTATAGACAAGGAGATGGCGATGTATCATTACCTGTTGCAGGATAGGCTACTCTTTCTCGTTTTCCTTTCCTTTACATGTCTCATAGGCACTACTTGTAGGGTACTTATGGTGGGGTCATACATTTTTTTGGGCACTGGGTAACTTATTTAAGATGTTTATTTTCTCAAGATAGGCAAATACAAGATGCTTCATTAGGATAACCCTTCTTGTGCTGTTGGGCCGTCCTGTTAAAAACATTGTCTTCTGTTGTGCAGGAGTTAAGAAAGTGAGATGACAAGCTCATCATGCTAAGGCCGGAATGGCTGGATTGGAGGGCAGTTCTATTTTGGTGTTATGCCCTCAAGTTTTGTAAGATATAGTTCGGGTGCGAAAGTTCAGACACTCTCAGCTTTTGGTGTACATGATCTTTTGGATGTATATTCCTTTCTTTGTACTGTCTCCCATCTCCGCGCTCGGTCCTCTGTTGGGGTGTTTCTGTTCAACTTCTGGGTTAGGCTTTCGAGAAGAAGGGATGCCAAGGATTGCTAAGGATTATTGCTCATGTTTTGTCTTCTACCACAAGGCAATTTCTGATGAGTGCCCTTAAGTGCTTCATGTATTTATTTATTTTTGGTCTTTGTACAAGGGGATTCTCTCAATCGTGTAGGGAGGTTAGCTAATCCTGGAAGCTCCAGATTACATTACATTGTTAATAGTACGTCTCCCCGCTCCTGCAAGACTTATTGCTGAATCCCGGCGTAATGTCATCTTCAGTTCCATTTAGAAAAATAGTGGAGGATCAACCGAAGAATGAGCTGGAAAAGCTTTTGTCCGTTCGGACATCGAATATGCTCTGGAGTGCTCTTTCATTAAGCCACTGAGAGCGCCTTAAGAAACCCTCTTAACTTTTGTAGGGAACACATTTCTTCAGAAAGCTACTTTTTTCCGACTAATCTTCGTGAGGGTATAAGCAATTCGACCTCGGGTGTGTGAAACATCTACTCGAGCATTGCTTCTAATACAGAATGTGTACAGGTCATATCTATCTGCAGTTCAACCGTGGAGAGGCGTCGGATCATGAGTTAACCAAAGTCCCTCGACTTTGTGACGACAATCTTTCCCTGCCGTGGGGCTCGAACAGAGCATCACCCGCAAAAGCTGAAGGCGTGGCTGGCTTGATATTGCCTGGATTTAGAGGAAAAAGAAATCTGTAGTAACCATCCATGATCGCGTCGAAGTCGCAAGTTGCTGCCACTTTTGGCACCTGCCGAAAGTAGAGGCGTCAGAACTGCCTACAAATGACACTTCTGAGTCATTTAACATTTCCATTTACAAAACGGAGTAAGCAGTCTTTTCGACACAACCGCTTGACACAGGACCTGAACTGATTAAAACATAACAAAAGGGTGGATCCGAAGGAGGGGATTAAGTGATGGCCAGCAAATGTATGGTTTCTTCCAACTTCTCTAGAGAATTACAGGCGCAGGCGAAATGGAAGGAAAATAACAGAGAAAACGCGGCGGCTTTCCTCATAAGTTTTTATCTTCTTTTGATAAAGGAATGTGGGCAATGCAACCATACAAGTTCCTCAGTTTATCCTATGCAGTCTATCTATAAAGCATACATCTTCATCGAGTGAATGTCCATTAGCTGCCCAGCGAGGTTTCCGACCAGTGATTAGCCATCTTAAATTGGAGATTGAGACAAGATCAGAATGTCCGAAACGGAACTCTCTAGTGTCGGAATGTCATTTACCTAGATGTCTTCTGCCTACGACAGAGGATTAGGGTCAAGCACTCAAATTCCCAATCGAACAACCATATAACCGGAAATTACGCAGTAGCAGCAATCTGCACAAACCCGCAGAACCAGGCTAGTCTCGCGCTGAAAACCGAAGCAAGGGATGGCGAATTCCGTACCTGATAAATGTCTCGCATGTACCCATGAAGGTTGGGGTACTCCACCAGCTTCTTCTTTGTGCACTTGAACAGCACATTGTACACAGGATCGAACCGGACCAAGGTCGTGAACAGACACACGTCCGCAAGGGTCAGCTTGTCGCCGCACAAGTACCGCGACCGGCTCAAGTGATCGTCCAACATGTCCAGGGTGCGGAACAGCTCGGTCACCGCCGCGTCGTACCCTTCTTGGCTCTGCGCAAACCCGCACCTGCCGTGGCAAACAATGACAAACACGCACCGCAGCAATTGTCAAATGTCGAATGACAAGCTTCAACGCTTAGTTTTTCACCTGTACACTCCGTTGTTCACACCGGGATAGATCACACGGTTCCACTCTTCGATGTCGGCCGCCAATTCGGGCGGCGAGAGATCGACCTCCGGGTGTCGGGCCAGCCCGTTCAGGCCGGAATTGAACACCCTGATGATGTCGTAGCTCTCGTTGCAAGCCACGTCGCTCCGATCCACGTCCCACAGCATCGGCACGGTGCACCGCCCGCTGTACCCTCCCCTCCGCCGCCGGTACACCTCCCTCAGGTTCCGGCACCCGTTGACCCTGTCCCGGCCCGGGGCCAGGTCGCCCCTCTCCGGGCCCGGCGGGTCCCGGAACTCCCACGAGCCGTCCACGCCCGGGGACGCCACCGACACCGGCACGGCCTCCTCGAGGCCCTTCAGGGCCCGGACGACGAGCGCCCGGTGGGCCCACGGGCAGGGGAGGCCCACGTAGAGGTGGAGGGCGCCGGGCCGCCTCGGGCCGGGGAGGCCGGAGGGGCCGGTTAGGCGGAAGCGGGAGGCGGGGCGGGCGTAGCGGCCGGAGGGGTCGGAGGGGGCGAGCTGGGACATCATGAGGCGCCAGGCGGCGGTCCAGGCGGAGCGGACGGAGGAGACGAGGAGGCCAGGGGGAGGGAGGGACCCCACAGGAGAGCAGCCACGGCGGCGAGGAGGGAGGAGGAGGAGGAGGAGGGGGAGGAGGCTGGGGGCAGGACTGTGAAAGTCGCGAGGGTCGAGGGACATTTTGGGGATCGTGGTTGTGGTGGCATGGGGCTTGGTTCTGAGGGCGGGCTTGAATTTGGAGGTGGACGGGAAGGGCGTTGGGGAGGCGGAGATGGCCGGAGAAGACGACGACGAACGGCGGCAGCAGGCGGAGCACGTGGAGGAGGACATGGCCTGCTGCGCGTTATCTGCTAACCTCTTGTTTCGCTTGCAGGAGTGTTGAGAGAGAGCCAGAGCCCAAGATGAAAATGGAAGAGGTATTTTCCGGGCGGCGGGCCGCTGACGTGACGTGACCGATCGATCATATTTGCCCAAGCAAATCAAAACCCATCTTAGTTAAAAAAAAAAAAAAATCAAAACCCATCAAGTTCGATTCCGTATGTACGATGATTGGTTCGAGTACTTAGTCCAACTGAGTTCGAGCTTAAAATTACTTCGCTCGAGCAGTTGTTAGTAGATATATTTCTATATATTTGGATCGCATGTGTATATTATTCGAGTTAATCTCTAAATTCAATTTAGGTTTTTTGAAAGATACTAGCTTATATGAATCAAATTTGAACTCCAAATGTCAAGATACACTCTTGAGCATTTGCCAAATCAAATTTGTGATCTTTGTGGGTTGGAACTCCAACAGCCATGGCAACCGTGAGTTTGAAGCTACTCTTCGCGAGCTAGAAGCTCGAGTGGCCATGGCCGCTAGGAGCTTAGAGCTTAATTGGCCATGGCTGCCTCTCTATCCATTTTTTTTTAATATTATATTTTCTTTTCATTCTCTCTATCTCTTTTAGTTTTTCTTTTTTCTTTTCATTTATGTTGTGTAGCGTGGCATGCTATATTGGTTGACTAATACTGACTCTAATTAATGAGGACTTGGACGAAGATCATATATTTGGGACTCAAATGAAAGTTGGAGATTTTTTTAGACAAAAAAATTTGGGGTAGATTTTAGACTGAGCCGAAGGTTTGGGATTTATTGGGAATTAGACCATAAAAATTGATAACTTTAAATAGATCCAATAAGTTAATTAGAGAAGTGGTAATTTCAAATTAGGCAATTTACATCAGTAAATGACTATAATTTCATATATAAACATAATTTTTAATACGCTAACAAGTTATACCGGTAAAAAAATCGATAATTTATTAATAGAACCGGTAATTCAATACAAGCGGTGATAGCTTGCTAACAAGACAACCAATAAGCAATATACCATTGTACATGAAAGTTACGGACGTTTCTAAAAATTTACAATGGCAGAAATTTTTCCCTTCCCAAATATAAGGCAATAAGCTAATCGCGAATATGATTCATGCATATAAGAGCGGGAGCATGGATCCATTATCACCAGTCACACCAAATGTTTAAAAACAAAATATTTCAATTAAGTCACGGCCAAAACGAAGAAGAAAGGAATCCTATAGACAAAGAATTAAGTCACTTTTATCTTTTATGAGCAGAAAAAGAGGGGGGGAGCTGACCAGCTAAGACAAGAATCCGAAATTAACAGAACTGGGTCAGTCACTACCTTCATAACAAAGGGGAAGAACTGGCTTGAAGCAATTCTTTGACAAACAAGTCCTTTGGAATTCTAACTTAGCCAGCGGCAATTCTTTTAAATTTCATTTTATCCCGATCTAATACGGCCATGTGTTGCTTCCTCTTCTTGGATAACTTGGCTGTACTATACCCATTTTCGTCATTAAACCGAGTGACGGTCCGGGCACGTAGTTCTTCCAAGCTCTCGCCTTCCTTCGCCGACTGTAAAACCTGACAGTCACAATTATAACTCCAGGTTAACTGCATGCGGGAATTTACCATATCTAGAATGGTAGAAGATGATTTACCAGATGCCTTCCGTAGAGATGGCTCTTCGTCAGTGCTTGCAGAGCATTCCGTGCCTCCTGTTTTGTGACGTATTCCACAAATGCATATCCCTTATGATTTCCATATTTCCTAGGCAGGCCCACTCTCTTGATCTGTGGAATCACCTCATTGGTCAACCAAAATACGAGAAAAAAATAGCACCTTCTAATGGTTATGAATTAAGTCCACAGGGAATTCAATAACTTTTGAAGTAGCTATAGTCCCAAATTTAGAAGAACAGAGGAAAACTTGAATTTCGTTAAACAAGATGAAAGTCAAATTTGCTTATTAATGAAAAGATCCATAAATTACATCCACAATCATCGCAGTATTTTTCGTTTGGACCAACCTTCAATCAATTCATAATGAAGAAATAGAGGCCATCCATGAAGTCGATGAATGACAATAGAGAAAAGCAAATTACCTTCCCGAATGGGCTGAAGAGCTTTTCCAAATCTTTCTTAGTTGCCTCAAAAGCAACGTTTTTCACGTGAAACTTGGTCGAGCTTCTGTGTTTGTCAGCTTTATTTAGCACCCGTTCATCTTTTTTTACTTGGCAAGGTTGCAAGATAAGGGCATGGCCATCTAAGATGGTTCCCTGAAGAGAACACAAATAAAATATGAGCAAATTACAAGAGAGAAATTTATCAAGGACAAAAAGGAAGAGGCTTACTTGTAAAGTTTGGTAAATATTTGCTGCTGTCTCCATTGAATCAAATTCTATAAACCCAAATCCCAATGGCTTCCCATTTTTCATGTGCTTCTTGTACAG
This sequence comes from Eucalyptus tenuipes, assembly GCA_014182365.1. Classification (NCBI taxonomy): domain Eukaryota; kingdom Viridiplantae; phylum Streptophyta; class Magnoliopsida; order Myrtales; family Myrtaceae; genus Eucalyptus; species Eucalyptus tenuipes. The sequence goes on from CM024547.1 coordinate 11,249,360, forward strand.
AAAACAAAGGTAATATTATTAATTAGTGATGGATTACAAATCATAACATTAATTCTTGTGGCCCAAAAATTACCGTGGCCCTGAGAATACTTCCTTCGATTTTTTTCACTGAAGTGGCTTTTCAAAGCCTCATCAGATGTTTTGAAGCTAAGATTCTTCACAAAAAGAGTCCATGACTGTAAAATCAAGGGCCAAAACATAAGTTTACCCAAAAAAAAAAAAAACCAAGAGTTATCCCCAACATGTTTTGGGCGAGTCTGGCATGCATGATACTGCAGAGAGATGCATGCTATCATGTCAAAAGAAGAGAAACTCGAAGTAGGATTCTGGAAAGTTATACACAAATTACTGCATCAACCATTCCATACAAGCAATTGGGTTGTCCAATTAAAGAAAGCTAACAGAAATTCCATGAGTTTGGAACATTCATCACATCAGACTCACAAGAACAAGTTAAAATTTGTATCTAAATGCAAGTGAAGAAGAGCTTTGATATAATGTGAGGCACAGATGACAAACCAATACATGAATGCAGAACCAATTTTAAGCTCCACATATATTGAAAAAGATGTTAATATAATATAAGGGAAGGAATACTCGCACTGAAACTATAGCGCTATTGTCATACTAATGCCAATCTAGCTCATTATCTGTGACCTTATAAGTCATCTTACTTGTATGACAGTTGATGCTAGCACAGTTAAAAATAGAATCAACCAATCGAAGCAAGCTGAGTAACACGAATCCAAATTTTTCGAAAGTGGCATGTGAGATTCATGAACACATCCAAGACAGTAGTTAAGCATTGCATCAATGTCATTAACCATTTAACAGTTTAGGATGTCGAAATGCCTGGCAATTCATGTATCAACAAATGCATTTGAACAGAGGCGTCATCGTATGGACTCCTTACTCAAATATACATTCGTTACCTTAAATGATTTCATAAAACAAGTACTATAATACACTGAACTAACAAGTGAATACATAAACTCTCTTTTCATGCTACTACTCTTGAGAACTGCATAAAAATGTAGATATAATTTCTGGCAGAATTGCTTACTCAGACACATGGGGCTCACAATTACACGCATAAAAGAAAGAGTGGATGGGAAAGGACATTAACACTGGACAAAGCGGTAGATGAACTCATGCAATCGGGAAAAATACATCTAAAAATAGGAAAGGACAGCAAATTGTATATAAAAAACTTATCCCAAAATAAACTCGAGCCAGAAGATGGAAAGTAGAAAGGCAAGATATGCCAGATCTCAAATAAAATGCAAACCTCAATTCTGTCAGGATCACCTTCCACATCCAGTAGGCCCTTTTCTTGTTCCAGTAGCGCCCTTTTGGCATCCTATGCGCCAACATTCTTATTCTTGCTGTTGGTTTCAAATGTCGAATCAAGAACATTCTCATGAGCATATTCAAAATATAGTGGCGCATCCCTACATCATGGTTAACTTTTATTAAAAACTCTTACAATAATTGAACGATGATACCATGAGAAAGTAATGATATCAAAAGATAATGTGACGTCAGTGGTTAGGCCATGTAAATCACGTGAAGAATCACTCATCTGTCAAAATGTAACAACTGTTTCACTACCATGGCATCTTAAAAGCTATACTAAAGAGTGCTTTTGGCAAATATATGTATTCTTGACATTGCAGGACTAGTTGCTCTTGCTCCATTTCCATCTCAAGTGCCCCAAATCATCATATACATATATATGTAAAATCAAGCATTACAATTTTCCTCAATTAGACAAAGAAACTATAGTTTCTCCCAGTTGGTCGAGAGCAGGAAAAACAGTAGGGTGTTGTCACGAAGCATATAAAGATTGAACATCACTTACTTGTACTGCTTGTATGCTAGACCATCAAAGGCAGCATGAGCTTCAGAAGGTTTGAGGAAAACAACCTGATGAATGTAACCAGAATAAAGTCGAATATAGTTATTACATTGAACTATCACCCTCATTGTCAAAGAAAAGAGAACGAGAAATGGAAATTAAGGAGTTCCGGCTGTAAAACTATCCAAGTTTCCTACTGCATTCTTGAAGCAAAAGGATATCTCAGACTAGATAACTGCTTCCGATGAACCTATTTGAACTCTTCTCAATAGCTTTTGCGAATGGCAAAAAGCTTGCTTCCTAGAAGAGCAAAATTAGCTATCGTGAACCATAAACACAGTTAAAGAGGCTCATCTCAGTGATTATGACTGATGAAATTTATACCATGCTTCCAAATCCAACAAATATTGAACACCACACCGCACGCCATTGTTATCAGTTGGATCATAAACAAAATCTAGAAGGGCTGCATATAGCATGGCCAAATTAACTGAGACCACATACCATTGCCATTGTCTTTGTTGGAGGCAAAATTATATCCACGCTACCAAATTTCCCGAACATTTTAGTCAGCTAAGCTCCAGAACATCCATAAGGCAAGTTCTTCACTAGCAAGACATGATTACTCCTTTCCAAACCCTCTGTTCTCCGAGAGGAACCCTCCTCCAAAGATGCTATATTAACACCAGCATCTGCCAACGCCTTCTTCGTTTCTGCAATTACTTGTGCCTCTCCCAAAGTAATACGTACTGCAAGATCATCAGCTTCGTGATCAAGGAAATCACCTTTGCTTATACCATAATTCCTCACAATATTTTCAACGACCCAAGGCAGTTAAGAAGATATGAATGAGAGCAAATAAATAGCACCCTAAAAAAGAAAGATATGCACACTAAACATAATCACATGACCATACCAATTATTTTGCCCAAAGCATCCATGAAAAGGAAGATACCTGCAAAAAATTATCCATTAAGTAAACAGTTTTATACAGTTTCTCGAGAAGACACTTTTATTCAAACAATTGCCAGAGTTTCAGATTTCTTCCCCTGGTAAAATGATTATATTGAGCAAAGTTCTAGGCTAGATTCAACAAAATAGGAACACTTTTACGTCAATACTAAAAGCTGAACAGACTGTGTCAGGGCGCATGAACAATGTATTCCATGTCTTTGTATCTCCACTTGCTTCAGAAGCCCTTCTGTCTTCTTTCCACCATTGCTTGAAAGTTTTTGGAGTTAAATCACTTCAAAAAAGTAACATTAGACAGAATATTGGAAGAGCATAACACGAGTTAAATTCTAGAATACTGATACTTACTCCTGCTTTTTGTGAGCGAATTTCTGCTTTGCTGGCAAAACATGCAATCATCTTCCCTGGAAAGTTGAATTTTTTAATTTTTCAATCGCTCTGCACAAGAACCAAAACAAACATCTGATTTAGTCTATTTCATGACCTGCAATAATAAGTTTTGAGAGCTTGAATCAAGTGGCAAAAATTATACTGATTTTACAAGGACACAGCAACCAATAACCTAGGAAAAGCAATTGCAACAGCTGCTGCTTGGACAATAAGCCAATTTATAATAACTCAGAGCCTAAAAATATAGAATATTGACTGCCGCTAATAATAGTTGAGCAAGAGGTTGAAATTAGCTTGCTTGTCTCCTCAAAGAGACTAAAAACTAAAGGAGCTATGGATAGTGACCCTGCCATCACCAACTGAGCCAACAATTTCATACTTAGAGTCCAATAAATTCACAACCTACAACGAATATGAATAAGTTTAAGCAGTCAAGATCTTGGAGCCCAAGAATGGCCAATAAACTTACTACCTTAAGATTGTTTGTAGAATGAATAGAAAAGATAACCATTAAAAACTCAATAAAGTTAAGGGAGAGATGAAACACACAAGTCCTCTAAAAGATCCAATACCTTGATGCAGATTCTGGGAGAGCGTACTGGATATAAGCAAAACCCTTTGATAGTCTTGTCCTTTTATCAACAACAATATGGGCTTTCGCACTCTTGCCGAATTTGCTAAAGAACTCTTCCAGCTCTTCCTCACTTCTCACAAACACCATACGTTTATGGAAAAAGCAGGCTATCATGTTGTGGGCATCTAACAAAGAAAAGTCAATATTTCCCTAGCATCTCCCAGTAGAAGAACGAATTGCAAAATCAAGTAAATTACCTTGTCTTGTAAGGCAGGTTGAGAACAAAAAGCCGGCCAGGTTCCAATGTCCCATCCTTATCATTCGTCAAACTTGATGAGGGATCAGCACAACCTCGCCTTTCAACCTCATCCGGCCTATCATCATCAACTTTTGCTTCTGTTGATTTTTCTTTGTTGTTTTTCTTTGCTTGAGTATGTTTCCCATTGCCACGCTCATTTTGGGTAATCTGTTGAAGCTACTAATGTGTCTTTTGCCCACAACTTCGGCTTGGTCCTTGGTTGCATGACTTGAAGGAACTTCTGAAGCAGAGGGTCATCACTCTCACTTGTCTTTTTAAGATTCTTCTTCTTTCCATGGGAAATCACGATGGTGCAATCGCCACCAGAAACTCTTTTCCCACCCTTTGCTGCTTCATCTTTTTTCTTTTTTGAGTGCCGACTCCATGGTCGAGGAATATTAGGATGTCCAACTTCTAGTGCAATCTAGTGATAATCAAAATTTTTGAATCCACCATATCTATCACACGCTAAGCATGTGCAAAGGTATTTGATCGACTAAATCCTTGACTACTATCAAGAGTGTCTTTAATGCAGAGAACCAAAAACATCTTGAGCACTACTAATTATTATCAAAAAGTGAAAATCTGCTCGATAGATATCGAGAGCAAAATAACTAAAAAGCACTACTGATACAATCACCGTTTTTTTTTTTTTTTGTCTGGTTATCATAGCTCCACTCAACTCCAAACTGATGCCTCAGGAAAAATAAGAAGCTCGACCAAGGCAACAGAGGATCTAGGAAAGAGCCTCATAATTTAATCACTATAGCTGCACCATTCCTTACAACTTTTTCAAATTGCAAATATCTTATGGCGAGCAGAAAAAAACACATCAAACGTGAAAAGGACAAGACTTTGAAGTGGGAATCACAAAACCAACCTCGCAAGAAATCCGGTAAGTATTAATATAGGATCTGTTGAAGTACTAGATAGCTTCCTGCGCTTCCCCCACGGTTCGAAATCCAATGAAGGCGAATTGCCTGCTCTCACCATCCCTGCACATATTCAAACACGCACAAAACCAAACATTAAAAAAAAATAATCAGAGAGCTTGTAAGAAATATGAAGAGGAAGAGATAAAAAGGCACCCACCCGTGAGTAGCTACATTGGTTGAGAGTCCTCCCTCGTCGCTGAGGCCGAGAATTTAAAACCTTACTAGCAATTTCAGTGGGCCCGACAGTGGATTACCGGGCTAGTCTTTTTCGAGGTATAGAGGGCTGGTCCCATGACCCGTTCGGGTACGGGCCCATGATGGAGTTCTTGGTTATAAAAAAAAAAAAAAGAAAAAAGAAAAAAAGAGATAAAAAGGCAACAAATACTTGGTGCGCATGGGCTTGGCGTCTGTAACTTCGCCTTTCCGAGAGAAGTGCTCCCGCAGGCTATCCCTGGTCACGTCGTTGGGCAAATTTTTTACCATAATTCTCGACCTACACACATGAATAAACACCAATTACGAAGAATTATTCGATAATTCAACAAGAACAAGTGAGCCAAACTCACATTGCTGTTGCATGCCAAGAAACAGGGGAGATCAGAGAGAGACGAAGGCGACGCTAATTGATTCGAACTCGAAACGATACAGCGAAACTCTTCCACAAAAAAGTCGGCTCCGTTCGGTCCAATCGGTTTGTCTTACTCCGAATTGACTGAGTTTTTCTCGGCTCATATCATTATTGGGTGTTTTGAATAACCTCTATACATGTCTATACATATTTTAAATTACTTCTGATTTCCTTTAAAAATGGAAACGCATAATCCCTATTAAAGATATTTAGGATATTTTTCATGATTTTCCATATATTTCATAATACTGAATTTATATAGGAGATTATTATATATATATTGTGCATATTCTTAATTTATGATGTACTGTTCATTATTCCACTCAGAAATATATGTAAATCACATGATTCTCTTTGCCGCTTTGTTCTTATCTTCGAACATTGTTCTGAGTACCAAAAACAAAAAAAAAGAAATTGCATGGTGGCAATACTAGTCGTGTATTATTCATGAATTTTAAAAAGAGAATGAACAAGGAATTGCGAATGGCACAAACTATGCTGTTTGTGAATTGTTCATGTGGTAGATGGATTATTTTGTGAATGCCTCAGACTACATTGCATGTCTCGATTATTTACTCATGGTTTGGCTTTGGTAAGATACACAAATTCTATCAATTTTGGTCGTTTTCACTTTTGCATCATCTTGATTGAGTCTTAAGTTTAATCAGAGATTCGATTTTAATCGAGGCAATCACAAGCCGTTGAAGCGTATTTCACTAGAATTAGTGCATATTTGAATAATGATTATGCACCTAACTTTGATGTTTGCCGCCTTGCAGCATTAGCTGCAAGCAAGTCAAGTCACTAGCAGAATAAACTATCCAAAGTACTGGGATTGGCAAAAAAATGCATGAGAATTGATGGACTGGCTTTGAAAGGAGGATCCACAAAAGTGCCAACTGCTATGCATTTGGGATCCAACTACTTTAAGAACCACCCGAAAACAACTCAATGCGGTCCGACCCAATATGTTCTAGCCCCGGTTGTCTCGGGATGCTGTGTCGCCAATCGTCGCCATAGCCAACTCCTTCCGATACTCGGATGCGTCCACATTGTACATGTATCTCCCGGCCACCAGGAGGAAGTACACCAGATTGACGAAGCAGATGACGGCCATCAAAGTGTAGTAATAGTCCAAGTGAGACTGATTCAAGTTGTTTGTGATCCATCCTGGCTGGCCGTTCTTCTTGGTGACGGTCGAGACTGTTTGGAGGAGGAAGCTGCTGAGGAAGTACCCAATCCCCATGCTGGTCGTGTAGTACGAGGTCCCGAGGCTCTTCATGCCCTCGGGCGCCTGGTCGTAGAAGAACTCGAGCTTCGCTGCCTCAAGGAAGGCATCGGCGACCCCCATGAGCATGAACTGAGGGAGAAGGATGAAGATGGAGAGTGGGACGATATCGTGCTCACCAACCGTGCCGCGCTCCCTCGCCACGCTCAGCCGCCTGCGCTCAGTCAGGCTGCCTGTGGCCATGACCACCGCGAAGAGTGAAAGGCCGATCCCCATCCTCTGGAGCATCGTGATTCCCCGTGGGCGCTTCGTGTAGCGACGCATCACAGGCACAAAGACGCGGTCGTAGAGGACCAGGCTTATCAGCAGGGCGACCTGTATGAAGGTCTTGAGGCTCTCTGGCGGCATCTTGAAGTGCTGGCCAATGCTACGGTCCAGGGTTGTGCCCTGCTTGATGAATAAGGTCGTGACCTGCCCGAACATGGCGCTTGGGACGAACGTGGCGAGCAAGATTGGGACCATCTTGAAGATCTGCTTGGCTTCCTCGACTTGGGTCACAGTGCACAACGTCCAGGATGAGGTAGGTCCGGTCTTTGTTGCGGCCTTATCGAAAAATCTGCGAGTCCAACCAGAAATCTCTCATCAAAGTCATGTCCAGCAAATTGCATAACATCTAAACATGCAAACAGTTTCTGTCAATCACCCCAGTTCCCCTACAGCTCAACAGAACGAAGCTGAATTCAGGATTGATCAAGACACATCAGAAACCTATCATGCCAATTTTGAGGCCTTGTTCAATGTGACATTGAAATCACATTTATACGTTCATCCATATAGACGCAAATTGCAATCCTATAGGATAAATAAATCTGTAGATACTAATCTGATACAAACTGAGCATTGATGATGGACCTTAAAGTAGGCGTGCTGTCAATTCTGAGCCTACCGGAACTCGCATACTCGTCTATGCTCAGTTTGTGGAGCTCCTTTGGGTCGTCGGGGATTCGGACCCTCCACTTCTTCATAGCAGCCACTACCACTTGGGCCAACCTTTCATAGGAACTCCTTGCTTTCTTCTTGTGCCTGTAGAAAGGAGTGCCTCCCAGGAACACCAGCAGCGCGAGCCCAAGCCCCATGGTCTGGATGCCGTAGCCGATGCCCCACCCGACGTTGTCCTGTATGTACATCATGACTGTGTTGGCTAAGAGCGCGCCAGTGAAGACGCTGCACATCCACCAGTTGAAGAAGGAGGCCTTCTGGACCCGCTCCCGGGGCTCGAACTCGTCAAACTGGTCCGCCCCCATGCTTGCCGAGCGCGATGACGTACAGAGCGAAGTAGAAGAACCCGACTTGGAAGGGCGTTGCCTTCAAGTGACAGTCTTCTTTTTCACTCCGGGGCCACATGAAGGAGGACTCAACGAAGGCAAACTCACCGATAGAGTTAAGAGGACCATCCCCTGCAAAAGTTGCCATTGTGAACATTGTCTGTTGTTGCCACAAAGGACATAGCATCGAAATGTTCAACATTGAATCTTCCAAAACAGAAAAACATGGACGCCATTTTTCAAGAAAATGAGAAAAATGAAGAAGACGATGCAGAAGTCCTCTTTCAATGAACGAACATTGCTTCCGGTTGAACTTGTAAGCTCAATTTGTAGTATTACATACCAGAAGTGTGATTAACATGGTCTCTATAGTTTCTCAAACACGCCAGAACTTCGGAGGGCCAATTCGAGGTAGAGATCTTACCAAGAGATAAATAACGCTGGCGATGACAAAGGTTTGATACCGGCCGAGATGGACGTCCCCGATGTATGCGCCTAGAACAGGAGTCATCCATACTATGCCCGCCCAATTGGTGATGCTGTTGGCGGATTTTACGGTTCCTTCCCGTAGCCTCTTTGTCAAATACAATACCAGGTTCGACGCGACTCCGTAATATGCTAACCTCTCAACAACCTCGGATGCTGCATAGATTAATGCATCCTCGTCACATAAAAAAAGAAGAAAAATCGATGCCCTCTACCTATATGAATCAAAAGAGTCGATCGCAGTCGGTTGAAAAAGAAAAATGCTGCTCTTTTCTTTTGTATTGCACGGTCTGCATCGGGCTAAGTTAGTTTTCGCCAGTCCAGTCGAAGTTGGGCAACTTGATGGAACGAGGGACTCATGAAGAATCGCTTCCTCCAGGCCACCGCTCAGGAATCGAACCTGAAGCCCTTAGATATCTTGAGGCGCAATTCCAGCTCGGGCTAATCTTCGGCGTTCGGAAGGGAACGAATATGTTCTCGCCGATGAGCGTAAACGACTAAAGAAAGAACACGCGCATTACCTACGATGAAGGAAGAAGCCCTCCACCGCCCGGTCTTGGATCTCCGGGCGGGTCCGCCTCTGCGATCCACGGTTCCATCTTGCGTGTAGGCGTCTTCACCATTTGCCCCGCCTCCTCTCTCTTCGACCGCCCTCATTCTTAATTCTTATGATCTGTTTCCGCGGTAGACTGGTTCAAATACTTTGCAAATTGAATTTGACCTGACGGCTTTGCATGAACTTCTTATAAAGTTGGAGCAATGCTCGGATTGCTGTCCTCTCCAATTCACTCTTCTGGAAGATATCAAACTGCTCAGATGTTTTGGTTTTGTTTCCTACAGCTCATGAACTGACAATCTCGTGGAATGGACGAACCAAGTCGCGATGCCTCCAAAGCAACCTTAACAACATCAGGAAGTCCCCCATGCTTTGTGAACGACCTGATTTTTTCTATACCTAATTTCGTTGGATTAAACAAATCGCCTTAATTATCTGTTTTGCTTCTCTCTCCGTCGTTGCGAATCAACAAATTCTTGAAGACCGTAATTTCATTTGCTCCGTTCTATCGATCTATAATTCTTTTTTCTCGAACGGCCCGCTATTTCCCCTTAATTTTAGTTGACTATTTTCGCAACTACAAAAATCCCCCATTTTTTGGTTTCTTACTCTTTAATAAGCACATTTACTTAATTTTACATGGCGATGTGAGACAGATGTGCCGTGTATCCCACACGAGGCTCTACTTATCTACCTTTTTATTGGTTTTACCTTCAATTTTACCTAATGCCTTCTCCCCTCTCTCTATTATCGTCGGATTACTTATATGGAGATCATGGCACAGAAATGATGAAGCCATAGAGGGGCCATGGTTGCTCGAGCTCGAGGCTTGCAATGTGGCCATGGCTGCTTGCGCTCGAGCTCAAAGATCGCATTCGTCATGTCCATATCTAGCTTCAGTGCTTGTGCCCGCTTGGTCAACTCGAGCTCGAAGCTTGCACGTGGTATGGCCAAATCTGGCTTCAAAGCTTGGGGTCATGGCTGTTTGAGCTTGAAGCTTGTGATAGCCATGGCCGAATATGGTTTCGAAGCTCATGAACATGGCCACTGGGGCTCAAAGCCTGGGGCCATAGCCTCTTAAGCTCGAAGCTCACGGCCATCATGGCCGGATTTGATTCTGAAGCTCACGGCCATGGCCGTTTGAGCCTGTACCTTTTGATGGCCACGGTCAGATTGGCTCAATGCCATGGAAGAGCGAGTGTTCATGGCCATAAGGTCTAAACCTCGTAGATCTCAAGTTTGCAACCATCATGGCAACTTGAGCTTTCAAGTTACGATCTAGGGCACTCGTAATTTATTTATCTTCCGTTAATTTCCATCAAATTTTATCATGAAATCACTAAGTTTGATGACAACTCAATTGATATAACAAATCCACGTGGAAAATCCATATAAGTTTGGTATAAATTTGTTATAGGTATACCGGTTTAATTTTTTGATGACTCAACAATTAATTTGTGATGAACATATCATAAATATACAAATTTGAGATTTTCCATAATGTCAACCCTCATTTATCCTTTCTTTTTTTTTTTACAAGTGCTACTGATTGGAAAATTTTAACTGTGTACGAAAATAGGAGGAGCTTTCATAAACGATAGAACTCAAATTACTTAAATTAGGAGAATTTCAATATATATTCTAAAATTCAGAAACTATTTAATGAAAATACACAGCAAAGTAACTAGGCTGCCTGTGCAATCTAGTTACTGTTCAAATTTGCTTCTCCTATTTTAGGCTAGGAAGGACAATATTCAATCACGTTCATTTTTTTGTGGGGAATTTCTTCATTAAATTTGGGCTTTTCAAGATTAGCATGGAATGCAGAGATTAACGGGGCCAGTCGGGGTCCCACCTGCTTGTTTCTGCCCTTAACTGCGGCCTGCATAATTGATGGCTCTAATTGAACAGGTCAATCACAAGTTCAGGTTCTAGGCAAGTGGGCGATGACACGTGTCGTGTGTTGACTTGATATACGCCCGAAATGGGCACCCGCCTCCCAAATATTTCAGAGATCCCAAAAAATGAACTTATTATGAATTATTTGGATCTTTAAATAGGAAAAAGAAGTTATGGATGGAATTACAGATTACAAAATAAATTGTATATATGTATGTGGAAAGAAAAGAGATTTTTTGAGATTTGAAGTTCTTGTTAGAGAGGTTGCCATGCTATAAAAAAAATTTAAAATGTTGATATCAATACACACGACAGATAAAATAGAATTATCAATTTTCACATTTATCCATTTTTAAGTATCTAAAAAATAAAAAGTGACCGAGATATTTGAGGGGTCAAAAAAAAAAAAAAAAATGGAAAAAGTACCTTAAAAGTAGAAGGTCCTCTTTGTTATATGTAATAGTTTAAATTACCAAATTAATGATGCTCCTCCATATTCTAGAATTCTAGAAAGTGGATGGATATTTTTTTTTTTGTAATTCAAGGACACGATCGTAGCTGACTAGCTATACGGAGGGGAATCAGCACACACCCACCGCCCCACAATGATCATTCAATTAAATTCGCATTCCTAGGCAGAAATGGAATCTACAACCATCGATTCTCAAGTCGAAAGTACGAGAGCATTCTTGTGGCCGAATAAATCTCAAGGTAAAATAGACGGATGGTTACTTCGTAAAGGGAAAAAAAAGAAGAAAAAAAAAGAAAGATACATAGTTCGGTTGACAATACCACATCTTAAAGATGCTTGCAACCCCCACCACCCCCCTCCGCCCTAAAAACCGGCCGTGTGCATCGGGTTTCAAATGGCTGGTCGTCCGGATAACTCCGCAGTCATGTCTCGTTCCATATGATAGCGATTTTCACGTGGCGAATTTGGTCCTTCTCTCCTCCACGGTCTTCACTACGTAAAGGTTTGAATGGTAACCCCACTAACAGGAGTCAACGTAGTTCCGCGCGTTGAATTGAATATGGATTAGTCACCGAGCTGGAATTTTCAAATGGGCATCGAACTCACCTACTAGTCATCGTCATATAAATTCCCCCTAAGCAAGCAAATTTTCTTGAAAGGAATTCGGGTTTCTCATCTTTGCCTTCATTCTTTTGCTTTGCTCAAGCTCGTTCGCGCACTTTGTTATCGTCATCCGTCGCATTTAGCTCATCGTCGGGGAAGCCGGACGCTTTGGCCTCTCAATTCGTGTTCGCTACTCTGTTTTTTCCCAGTTTCTCTGCTAAACCAGTGCGTAGTTTCTGTTTGGTGCTTCAATCTGCCTTGTCCTCTGCTAGATGTTTTCAGACTTCAAAGGGGTTAACGCAAATCTCTTAGAATCTCATTTCATGAATCGACTCAGGTCTTCTCTGTTCGCGAACGGGAACGATGCCAGAAAATATCTTGAACAACATCGTGGAATCATTTGCGGAAAGCATTCCAAAGCAAACTGTTGCTGCACTTTTTCAGGAGGAGAACCCAAACTCCGCGGCTCCTCGCCCTAATAGGCTCTTGAAACGCCAGAAGACGGTTCATCATGTTTTGGGCGGTGGAAAATGTATTCGCAACTTCCTGGTCCTTGTGTCCTGTGTATTTAACTGCTGCACTCACTAATGAATCTCTTCTCAACTGAAAAACTGCAGCTGCTGATGTGCTGCTATGGAGGAACAAGAAAATCTCTGGCAGCGTCTTAGCCGGTGCGACTGCCATCTGGGTGCTTTTCGAATGGCTTAACTACCATTTCTTGACTCTCCTCTTCATTGCCCTGGTTTTGGTCATGCTTGCTCAGTTTGTTTGGTCGAGTGTTTCTGGCTTCTTTAGTAGGTGAGTGAAGTTGTTATCGTGTTAGATTACCCGATTTGAAAAATATTTACCATGTCTAAATTCAATGAATCGCTATGTTTTACTTTGAGAAGGTCATCATCAGAAGTCCCTCGTCTGAAAATACCTGAAGAGTTATTTGTCAACATTGGCATGGTGGTTGGATCTGAGGTTAACAGAGCTTTGGGGTTTCTTCAGGATGTCGCTTCACGCAAGGACTTGAAACAATTTCTTGTGGTATGCATAACCATTTTTCGATCTCCACATATCTCAAGAAAATCGAACTTCGTCTCTGTGTTTCAGAGGCAAAAATTGCATTTAACTTGTCTATTTTCACTAGCAAGAAGAAAAAGAAGAAAGAAACTAACAGTCTCAGATGTGAAAATCCTTGCAGGTCGTTGCTAGTTTATGGGCCGCTGCTATTATAGGTAGCTGGTGCAATTTTCTGACAGTCTTATACGTGGGTAAGTAAGACTTCACGACGTCTTTACAATTTGGCGACCTGATAATTGAATCAGCTTATCTTTATGCGAATTGGTTGCTGTGCAAGTTTATATGTTCTGGTATGATCACATGAAGCCTCATTTCCACTTTGACAAATATAAATAGTTGTAAGGTTAAAACAGGCTTGATAAAAGTCTCGCTAATTGTAGTGATTTCATGAGCAATTAGCCTAGACAACATGAGGCTTATGACACTCAAGAGACATTCTCTTCTAGGGAATTGCTTAATGGTTCTGATGCATTTAACCTACATGTCAACTGTTGTAGTCACATAAAATTGGCAAAAGTGGTAGGCATACGCAGATAAAAGATGTAATTCTGTAGCAGCAGATGTTGTGACGTTTACTTGAAAAAGCTTGCTTTAATGAATTGATTGTTGTCCTGCATTTTAAGATCAAAAGACATTTCTGGAACCGCTACCTTGCAGAAACTACAAAAGGATACTTGTTTCTACGCATATTGCTTGATTTACTTCTAGCTGTGCTGTGTTGTGTTGAATTCTTGAAAACTGAAGATATTCGTTCTTCTTGTTTGAAGGTTTTGTTGCCATGCATACCTTGCCTGTTCTTTATGAGCGATATGAAGACCAAGTTGACAGCTTTGTGAGCCAGCTCCTTGGACAGTTTCGAAATCACTACCAGAAGCTGGATGCAGGAATCATTAGCAAGATTGCCAAGGCAAAGCTCAATGCCAAAAAGCATGAATAGATTCACACCATTGGATTGTGTTGGTGTTTGTGCGGAAGCGTGTGTTAATGTGTGTGCAAGGGAGTGTTAGAAGAGAGGACAAGGGAACAAAAAGAACCTTTTTTTATTATTGATTGTAGTACAAAGGGAAGGGGAGGAGCTTGCTTACCTTTGTTTATTTTTCAACACTCCCCCCTCTTTCCTATTTATAGGAACTCAATACAACATTCTAGACTTATGTGGAATGTTATCCACTAGAGAGTTCTAGATTGTAATTTATCCTCTCTTCTTCTAGAGAGTTCTACACATATGCTTCTACATTTTTCTTTGCCAACTAAGCTAGATTTTCTTAAGGATTTTTCTAGATTTTTCTAGCTAATATCAATCTTGAAGTTTCTAGAAATTGGATCAACAATTCAACACTCCTCCTTGATCCAATTTCGTGTTACTCCAAGCATCTCCCGCAATGTCTCGAACTTGGCTTGCGATAGTGCTTTAGTGAAGATGTCCGCTACTTGTTCCTCGGTTTTGCAATATTTGAGCTCGATCTCTTTGTTATTTTGCGCCTCTCGTATAAAGTGATATTTGATGTCGATATGTTTAGTTCTTCCATGGAATACTGGATTCTTGGATATAGCGATTGCAGACTTATTGTCGCAAAGTATCGGAGTTGATTCCATTTGTGCTTCTCCAATGTCTTCTAGAATTCTTCGAAGCCATATTGCTTGACTGGCGGTCGTAGCAGCTGCGATGTATTCAGCTTCTGCAGTAGACTGTGCCACTGAGTCTTGTTTTCTGGATGCCCATGAGAATATTCCGGACCCCGGTGTGAATGCATAGCCGTAGTACTTCTCCTATCATCAGCCTGAACACCGCCCAGGCGCTATCGGTGTAGCCAATGAGCTTGGCATCTGTACTTGGGAGATACCGAATACCGTAATCTATAGTTCCTCGTAAATATCTGAGAATTCTTTTGGCAGCTCCAAAGTGAATTTGACTCGGACTTTGCATGAATCGTGATAGTAGACTTGTTGCATACATAATATCCGGTCGTGTAGCAAAGTGAGATATAGCGGATCGCCAATCGGACTTACGTAGAGGGAGGCATCGGCTTTTTCTGCTCCATCTTCCTTCAATAGTTTCTCATTTGTCATGAGCGGAGTTGAAACTCGCTTTGCAATAGTTCATCTTGAATTTCTTTAGGAGGTTCTCGGTATATTTCTTCTGCGAGATAAACACTCCTTCGTTTTGGTCGATCTCGATGCCAAGGAAGTATTGCATCAAGCCCAAGTCCGTCATCTCAAATGTCTTCATCATTTCTTTTTTGAATTCTTGGATCATTGTCTCATTATTTCCTGTATATATGAGATCATCTACATATAGAGAGACAATGAGAGTGTCGGACTTACCTTGGGTTTTGATGTAGAGTGTCGGCTCACTCATACTCCTCCTGAATCCTTGCTTGATGAAGTACTCATCGATTCTACTATACCACGCACGTGGTGCTTGCTTTAACCCGTATAGGGCCTTCTTAAGCTTTAAGACTTTTTCTTCATTGCCTTTGACAAGAAAGCCTTCTGGTTGAGCTACATAAATTTCTTCTTGAAGATATCCATTTAGGAAGGCTGATTTTACATCTAGTTGATGGATCTTCCATTCTTTTTGTGCTGCTAGAGCTATGAGCGCTCGAATAGTATCAAGGCGAGCAACAGGAGCGAAAGTTTCAGTATAGTCAATACCTGGTTGTTGCAAGTATCCTTTCGCCACAAGCCTTGCTTTATGCTTCTGGATTGATCCATCCGCGTTGAGCTTCGTCTTGTAGACCCATTTGACGCCAATGATCTCTTTGTCTTCGGGCCGATTGACAAGCTCCCAAGTTTCATTTTTCTCGATCATCTTGATCTCTTCCTCCATGGCTTTTATCCAGACTTCTTCTTTGGATGCTTGTTCAAAGTTTTCTGGTTCCAAAATAGCAAAGTTGCATGTGTCGTAAATTCTTCTAAGGGTTTTTACCCTTAGTACTGAGACTCGAGTAGATTCTTCTTGCGTCACTCTTGGAGAGCTTGGTGGAGTTATGTCGTGAGTGGTGGAATCCGGTGCTTCTCGTTCTTCTTGTGACGTTGACTCCTCTTGGGCGGTATGTCAGCAAGGTGATATACTTCTTCTCGATCTTCTCGTCCTCCCAATTCCAGGCAGCATTCTCGTCGAACTCGACGTCTCGACTAATCATAAGCTTCTTGGTTCTTAGGTTGTAAACCCGATAGCCTTTTGATTGGTCACTGTAGCCAAGGAATATTCCTTTTTCTGTCTTTTCATCTAGCTTACTCCTTTTCTGAGCAGGGATGTGGACGTAGCAAATACATCCAAACACTTTGAGATGCTTTGCTGAAGGCTTCCGTCCACTCCATGCTTCGACTGGTGTTTTATTTTGAACAGCTTTAGTTGGACACCTGTTTAACAGGTATACTGCAGTATAAACTGCTTCTGCCCAAAAAGTATTGGGAAGGCCTTTCTCCTTTAGCATAGACCTTGCCATCTCCATGACGGTTCTATTTTTTCTTTCAGCTACTCCATTTTGCTCTGGGGCGTAGCCAACAGTTAGTTGATGATGGACTCCTTCATCTTCGCAAAATTTATTAAACTCCTTTGAATTGTATTCTGTGCCTCTGTCACTCCTTAGGACTTTGATTCTTTGGCCACTTTGATTCTCGACGTGGTTCTTGAATTTTCTGAAGATAGAGAAAACCTCGATCTTTCTCGAAGAAAGTATACCCACGTCATTTTTGTGTAATCATCAATGAATAGGATGAAATATTTATTTTGACTGGGTGTAGGTGTCCTCATCGGACCACACACGTCCGTGTGGACTAGTTCTAATGGCTTCTTAGCTTTCCATGCAACTCCAGATGGGAAGGACTGTCTCTGTTGTTTTCCAAGAAGACAGCCTTCACAAATATCTGAAATTTCTGTGATGGCTGGAAAATCTCTCATCATATTTTTCTGATGGAGAATTTTTAGCCCAACAAAATTGAAGTGGCCAAATCTTCGATGCCATAGCCATGAATCATCAAGTTGAGCTTTCATGGCTATATCTTTGACATATTTCCATTGAATAGGAAAGTTGTTATTTTTCATCTTAACAGAGGCAATGATATTTTTATATTTATCATAGATAATGCAGGCATCTCTATTAAAATATAGAGAATACCCACTTTGTATCATTTGGCCCACACTTAAGAGATTTTGTGCAAGACAAGGGACTAGATATACATTATGTATATATTTTGGGCCTTTATTTGTTTCCACGGCGATGGTGCCTTTTCCTTTGACATCTACTAATGCACCATTGCCCAACTTTACTTGGGATTTCACCGACTTATCAATATCAGTGAATATAGATTCGTCCCCCGTCATGTGATTGCTACACCCACTATCGATGTACCATGTTTCATTTTTATTGTCATTTGCCACTTGGCCTGCGTAGAATGTATTCTCTTCACTTTCTTTTTTTTCTACATAGTTTGCTCGATTATTTGTTTTCGAGCGACAATCTTTTTCTACGTGGCCATATCTTTTACAAAAGCGGCATTGTTTTTTATTTTTAAACCAACAATCCTTCTCCAAATGATTTGTTTTCTTGCAAATACCACAAGGTGGATAATTTTCCTTTTTATAATTTCTCCTCCTCTTTGGTTTTTCCATGAGCTCCTTCCACCATTTTTAGTTTGATGAGACCGTATATTTACTTTAGACTGAAAGGCACTTTCAACTGAATCTTCATCTTGTGCCATTAGTCTTTTTCATGTGCTTCTAGAGAGCCAATTAATTCACTCACTGATAGGGTCGTCAAGTCCTTAGTTCCTTCTATAGTTGTAACTATGGAGTTGTATTTTTGGTAAGTGATACCAATATTTTCTCAACAACCCTTTGATCAGTTATCCCATCTCCATAGGCTCTCATTTGATTAACAAGCTCCTTTAATTTTCCACAATATTCTTGTACGGTCTCATAATTTTTCATTTTAGAATTCTCAAAATCTCTTCTCAGAGTTTGAAGGCGAATAGTGCGTACCTTTTCCGATCCTTGAAACTCTTCTCGTAGTATATCCCAAGCCCCTTTTGCAGTCCTTGCTCCAATTATTCTTGGAAATACGGTTTCTGAGAGTGCTTGCTGGATGAAGTATAGTGCCCTTGCATCCTTTTGTAGTTGATCCTTAGAAACACTTGCACCTTCTGGCGGAGCCTCGCAACCTTTTTCCACGATGTCCCATAAGTCTTGGGCCATCAAGAATGTAGTCATTTTTATGCTCCAAAAGTCATAGTTGTTCCCATCGAAAATGGGAATGGGAAATGAGGATGAGGTAGAGTTGGCCATGGTTTAGTTATTGGGTATTTGGAAGGAGTAGTTTTAGGAATGGGTAGGTTGGACAAACGCCCAATACCAACCAAAGACGTGGCTCTGATACCACTGTTGGTGTTTGTGCGGAAGCGTGTGTTAATGTGTGTGCAAGGGAGTGTTAGAAGAGAGGACAAGGGAACAAAAAAGAACCTTTTTTTTATTATTGATTGTAGTACAAAGGGAAGGGGAGGAGCTTGCTTACCTTTGTTTATTTTTCAACACTCCCCCCTCTTTCCTATTTATAGGAACTCAATACAACATTCTAGACTTATGTGGAATGTTATCCACTTAAGCTTAATCTAGAGAGTTCTAGATTGTAATTTATCCTCTCTTCTTCTAGAGAGTTCTACACATATGCTTCTACATTTTTCTTTGCCAACTAAGCTAGATTTTCTTAAGGATTTTTCTAGATTTTTCTAGCTAATATCAATCTTGAAGTTTCTAGAAATTGGATCAACAATTCAACAGATTGCTTACCTTATTCATTCTTTTTTGGGGATTGTGCATTTACTGTCATTCCTATAGTGTTCTTTAATGCATAGCACAGCAATTAGATCATGTATTTCAAAAATTATACAGCAGATGTTCAGGAATTGAGCACTGAAAAAATGGCCTGGTAAAGTTGCGTCTTGTTTCCTAATGGAAGTTGCTGTATTCTTTCGTTTCCACGGTTGAAGATGAATATGCCAGATTTGTTAACGAGTGAAAAATGGCAGTGACATGCGCATATTTCTATTGATCATGTAATTACAGTCAATATGCAATTAAAATTCAGATCAAATTGCCAGGTGAAGAAGGTGAAATGTGAATCCATCGAGCCAAATACCTGTAAAATATAATTAATCTACATCCATAAACATTCTAACTTCTATGCCTTGCATGCCTGTATGCACGTTTCATTATCTTTATGACATTTCAAACCAGATTCTACACAATTCAAGCTTCACCGGAGGCGCAATGATGATTTCTCCTAAGTTTTTGATATCCACGAATTCCTGAATGCACATACAATGATGCTTCATGGCTCCCACTTCATCAAATGACGTTCAGTTCACAACCTAAAGAAGACAAGGAGCCTAGCACACGCATCTTGGTAATAAAGAAGTTCACGAAATGTGGAGAACAAAAGAAAGCACAGACTCATCAAGCAAGCACTAGTTCACATTTTCACCATCTATGTACCAATTGGTTGAAAATTACCAGTCGCAGTTGCATTTGCCATAAAGCAGTGGAAGTGTTTAAAACCAAGACCAGAAGAAGACGATGGCGACCAAGAAGAGAGCTAATTAATGTCTTTAGCGATCAATTGCAATCTATTTTGTGGTGGCAAGCGAAAAATACTCATACAGATCTAACCAAGGTTCCAGATCTAGAGCCATGGCCCCGAGTGACGACGGCTCCTATGGACATCAAGGACAATGAAGGGGTGGCTTGACTTGGATCCGCTGCAGTGTCAGCCTGGATATCGCGCCAGTGACTCCGCTGCTGTAATGGAGAGACGAAGGGAGGAGGCGCAAAGGTTGGACATGATGGCTGCAGATGGAAGAGAAGAGAGGAGGTAGAAGAAAAAGAGGCCATCAATTGTACGTTGGATATTCATTTTTTTAGAAAAAAAGCCAAATCGGAATAAACATTTTATTAAAATAGTCATATAGGTTAGAAAAAAAATCAACGGAGAGATCAATATCTAATTATAAATATCACATAGGACTTTTGGTTGAAATTTGTTGCCGGAGACACTTAAGTGATTGTTTTATTTTTATTTGGCAATTAGATGATCCGACAAAAAGTATTGATGCTAAATAAACGTCATTTAAGAATTATGACACTTCTAATATCATTTTTTTTAGACTAACTGAAATACTTGTCCGTTCCTTGATTGCAACAATCAAAGTTTTACATCCGATCTTGGAAGAAGATTGTGCAAATTAGTTTGTAAGAAAATGAACATAGAAGATGGGGAGTTATAGAATCAATCTCTAAGTGCACCCATATTCTTTCTCTGGTAATCAATCCAATTAGAGCTCATTAGTGTCTTACAGGGTGTAAATTGTAAGCACAGGTTCATTTCCTTAACAACCAACTTTTGCTCCTACGTATTCTCTCTTCTTGATACTAGGCATATCAAAGGTTTTGCCTTAGGCATCGGAGCACACCTTTTGGTTCTTTTGGCATGGTAGTTGGACAAAGTCATCCAGATTTGAAGATACATCAAGTTGAAAGAAAAGCACTAAAAGGTGACCAAATGTTGCGACAACAGCTCCTTCAACCTTAGGCAATTTTAATAGAAAGCAAATTATTAAATTCTGTGAATCTAGAGAAAGCAACTGACCATTCCAACCAGAACAGAACTCTCGGTCAAGGTGGACGAGGAACCGTTTACGAGAGGATGCTAACGGATGGAAAAACAGATGTAATGGAGAAATCTGAATAGACACATGATGGAAAAGTCCGACAATATATCAAAGAGATCTTCATTCTCTCGTAAATAAACCGAACGTGAGCAAGCTATAACGATGTCGCTTGGAAACATAAGTCCCCCTACTCGTGTATGAATTCCTACCCAATGGGATTCTTTACCATCATCTCCATGACCGAAGCGACAAGTTTCCTGGGTCCTGGGACGCGTACCGATTGCACAAAAGTTGCGAGAGCACTAACCTACTTGCACTTCGCGACTTCCATACCCTCTTGTCATTGAGCCCGAAGTACAGAAATAATATCTTGGATGAATAATATCATGCAGAAGTAGCCGGTTTCGTGACTTCTAAATCTGTTTTCCCACGATAAAACTCATGTGACCATATTAGTGCGAGAAACCTTTAATAAACCATAGACCCATTTCTTAACCTATATATAATAGGCCGAGTCATTATATGGGTTAATTGTATTAATTAAATGGATTATGAATGAGTTTACAATGGTAAAGCCCAAAGAAATACGGGTGCCAAATAGGATAACAGTTTAGTTAAATCCAACTCACATTTGTGACTCTCTTTTTACCCTTTATGTGAAAATAATGAGCTCCTTGGATTGTTATAAGTTCAGAGAAGCTTTGGTGGGCCTGCAAGATGAGTCTGACTTCACCCTTATTATAAATATCAATACTACTTTTTCTATTCTCCCATTATATTTTATTTCCTTTGTTAGTTATTGGATAGTTATAGGTGTACTTTCCTTGGTTGCATTTCGCATAAATTACTTTTATGTAATATTCTAATTTTAGTTATTGTTGTTGCAATCCATAGTCAGTATAAAGCACGTTATTTAATAATTCACTTTCATTTTTAAAATTTCAATTCTTTTATTTGTTGTCGTGATTTTGTAAATTCACTACCAATTATTAACTTTTTCTTATTCTTCAATGTGAATCAACACAAATATTGAAAATTCTATGTAATGTTAAAAGCCAACTCTTTAGCATCTTAAGTCAAAGTAGTGATTTTATTCAAATAACATATACATATGGAGAGTTTAAAATGAGTTAACTAAGTGAATACAGATTTGCATAGGTTAGAATAGATATGGTAATATTTTAGTAATATGGGTTGGATTGGGTATTGTCCACTAATGTGTATTGCATATACATAGGTCAATTTGTGTTGGACTTTTGATCCAACTTGACCCACCCTTGACAGCCGAAACCTTTGGTTATATGAATATGGGAAAAATGAAAAAAAAAAAAAAAACTCTAAACTTATCGCATCGGTACAAATTTAATCATAAATCTTTCAATTGGAAACCTTATCACATCGATACCAACTAATTTAGGCTGAAAATCATTGATGTGGATGCTAGTAATCCTATGTTGCGTAGTCAACATTGAGATGGACATTACTAATATTTTTTTTTGAATTTTTTCCTTTCCCCTTTCTTTCTCTTTTCTTTTTTCTGGAGGCCATGCCAACGATTGGTCACCGGCATGGCCTTCGGCAAGAAGAAAGGGAAAGGAAAACAAGATAAAAAAAATCATTAAAAAATATCCACGTTAACACCAACCGTAACACGTAGAATGATTGGTGCCAATGTCGGCAATTTCATACCTAAATTGACTAGATGGACTAAATTTGTACCAATGTGAAAAAATGTTTATGACTAAATTGGTCAAATTAAAAGGTTTATGATTGAAATTGAAATTATCACAATAAATTTAGGACTTTTTCGACACTTTTTTCTTGTGGATCCAGAGTATTTCCTGTCAAATTAATTTCACCGAAAAAAGTGATGTCTATTATTGCTTTGGAGTGGTGCTTGTTGAACTTTTAATTGGGCTGAAGCCCATCTCTTCTAAACGGGTACAAGAAAGAAGAAGCCGCCTACCTTCTAATTTTGATTCAAGAGATTTGTTTATTCGACATCAAGGCGAGAAGGAAGAGACTATTACAGTTGCTAATCTCGCAGAAAAGATGTTTATATTTGAAGGGAAGGAAGCGACCTACGATGAAAGAAGTAACAATCGAGTTAGAGGAAATAGAGCCACAGCATCCTTCTTCCTTCATAAAGAAAGGTGATTCAATTGTGACGTCTGCTTTAACTGCTAGCATATCGGATATCGATTCTGAAGTAGTTCAATTTTCCGATGCACACGCCCTAATGTCCAGTGAGATATGGTGAAGTTATGTCTAGGTTTGTATATATGGTTTCTCTTATCATGTGGCTATTCCTGTCTTATTTCCTATTGATGCATATGTTGGAACATATATGAGTACTTCTGTGATTGCAATTGCCATTTATTATTAAATTTTCTCAATTAATGCGATGAGTTTCAAATCTACACATAACTTCACCATGCCAGTCGGAACATATACGAGTACTTCTGAGTTTCTTTGTAGATATTTGAGAATTGAATTCTTTTTCCCGTCGAGCCACACATAATTACATTGTACGTCCGCCGACATTTACACACAACAAAATCCTGAAATTCTTCTTGAAGTTATAACTCATTTAAGAAAATCTAGATAGAACTAGTGTAGGATGATTAAATAGATATAAGCGGTTGCTGGTCCGACAATGCGATTATGTCTGGGGACACTACAGATTCCCAACATGCGTTCGTCTTCCTCTTCTCTTGGGTATGTCCCTGCTTCATGGCAGGATTTTCCAGCTTTCTAATTCGCTCCAGTTCAATGGCCACTTCTTTCATTGGAGGTCGTGTCTTCCCATGTAAGTTCAGGCAACTTCTTGCAAGGCTCGCAAAGGCGACTATCCCTTCTTTCTTGCCTTGCTTCAATACTTCGCCATCTCAATGTCGAAGAGGCGGTTATCGTCCATCGAGAGGAGGAAATAGCTTGCCAGGTTTCTCTCCTCGCCATCTCTCAGAAATGAGATTGGCTTTTGCCCTGTCAAGAGTTCGACGAGGACCACACCAAAACTGTACACATCACTCTTATCTGTGAATTGACTTGATTGAAAATACTCGGGATCTAAGTACCCAAATGTCCCTTGGACTATTGTAGTCACATGAGTTTGATCAAGCATAACTGATTTGGAAGTGCCAAAGTCAGCCACTTTAGCACGGTACTTGTCATCCAAGAGAATATTAGTAGACTTAACGTCTCGATGATAGATTGGGATCGATGCTGATGAATGTAGATAAGACAAGGCTCCTGCAACTTCAGTGGCAATTCGAAGGCGTGTGTCCCATGATACAATAAACTCTTCATTCGGGGCATGTAAATACTGGAAAAGAGTCCCATTCGGTATGAATTCATACACCAAAAGTGGCAACTCTGTTTCCAAGCAACACCCCAGTAGCTTAACAACATTTCTGTGGTTGATCTGCAAGAGAATGGCAATCTCGTTGATGAACTGTTCGACTTTTCCCTTATCGATCGCCTTTGACTTCTTAATGGCAACAATTCCTCCATCCGCGAGCATCCCCTTGTAGACAGTTCCTTGCCCACCTTGGCCGAGTATTCTGCTCTTGTTGAAATTGTCAGTCACCTTCTCCAAATCCTTGGAATCGAACAATTTGCTGTTGTCAACACTGTTCTCGGATGAATGCAGTTGTTGCTGCAACAGAAGACCCCCATTCTGCTTAAAATACCTCTCTTTAAGCTTGATTTCTTTCCTTTTCATCATGAACTTGTACAACAACCATAACAAAAGAAGCAAGAGAAGTGCCCCTAGGCCTGCTCCAATACCTGGTTTATAAAAGTGGCGTGAGCTTATTTGAAGACCAAGAATCAAGAATTTACAACTGTGATTTGAAGAACAGAAAATGCTAATATGATACCGGAGAGATTTACCTTAGTGGGCTTTTGAATATTCATTAATTTGATTAAAAAGACTGTTAATGAGATTGGCGAAAATTTCTCCTTAAGAAAAACGTCACGTATAATAGGATAGCCATCCAATCAGTCGATCAGTAGCCAAAAAACAAAACAGAGGTATTGGTTGTACATGCCCCAGCGGCATTGAGGGCAAAAAGGCCGACATTTGGGAGTCAGGTTTGACATGTCGATGAATCGATGAAGTTAAAATGTAGGCGTAATGACATAAATGATCTTTAAATTTTAGCTCAACAGGCAATGTGGTCTCGAACTTCTAATTTGTTAATGTGGTTTTCGGACCTTGCCTCAATGTATAATGTGATCCATGAACTTTTAATTTGTTCAATATAATTTCTAAATTTTTGATATATTTTCAATTTAGCTCCTGAAGCTTATGAAAAATGTTCAATGTTGTCATTCAATTAATTCAAGTTTAGGGACAATATTGAATACTTTTATATAGTTCGGTGAGTAAATTGAACATGTACAAAAAAATTAGCGATCATATTGAACAATTTAAAATTTAGAGACCACACTACACATTGACTAAAGTTTAGGAATCATTTGCATCATTTTCCATTAAAATTATACACTAATTAGGATACAATTGTAAGAAAAAAATGTGCCCAAATCAAACATCCAAGGAGCTATATAGGAACATCGAACATCCGATCCACTGAAAACAGATCATGCTATATTAAATCGAGGGTTTTATCACTTCTAGACTCAATGCTGCATTTATTTAAATGGTAGGACGTGATGTTCGCAAATCTGGGTGCACAAAAGATGGATAGTCCTTATTCATAACTTCCAAAAGGATGTAGAAATTTGCTTACCTATGAGGAGAAACTTGATTGTCTTGTTTCCTTCTACACAATCATAGTCACCTCGTCGATTCACACACTTTCTGCCAGAGCACCGATTGGCCTGATCTTCGCATTCATCAATATCTGAACAAAAGATGACAAAAATTTAGTAGAGCGTCGTCTCTTTATTGGGTGTCTACAAGTGCATGCATGGCTACTGCAGCCCCCTAGGAGCTACTTCTCTTTATTAGTGCAGTGTTTCGACGTTGCGTTTCCAATTGTGATAAAATGTAAGTAATTTTACCTTCGCATCCATGTCTAAAGTAGGGATTACCGGTGAAGCCCCTACGGCAAGAACACTGCAAAAACGGCATGGCCACGCGGTACCCTATATTGAAGCCCACTGTACTGCAGTAATAGGAATCGTCGGAGATGTAGTCGTAATTGTAGATCTCTAACGCAGGTTCTGAGGAGTTAGCTATCCCCCATTCTAGCACCGCTGCAAAAACGCCCGCTCGCCCTCAACTCATCGAAGTCCGTAGTTGCAGGCACGAACTGCGACCTATCTCCCAAGAAGGCATATATGCATTCATTGTCCCCTGCAGTTTCATCATTGGGCTGGAATTCGACGCTGAAAGCCTGAAGATCTGAGGTAATCGTGGTTTGGCAGCATCCGTCACTCCCTGAACAAGTCACGCTCCTAACAACGTTGTTGTCTGCTCCACAACTTGACTTGCATCCTGTCATAGCAGACTTTGTATCATCCATTAGAGCACGGAAACCGCAACCAACGGCAGCGAAGACGTTCCTTGACTCGGAGAAGACAAACTGGCTTCCTTTCAAGCTCACAGGTGCAAAGCTTCCATTGCCCCCGCAGCTCACATTGGGAGCGTAGATTATAGGAAGACTGACGTTGATGATGCCGTTGGTGTTGCCATCGTAATCGGGTAGAGAAATGTTGAACACCCTCAAGTTGGCCTTGTTCAGCACCGGGACAGAACCATTGCTGCTTTCCTGGCAGACGATCTCATACCACTTGTCGAGGAAACACCCAGTTCCAATCCCGAAGGGGAAGGGAATGGTGACTTCACCACATTTTTGGGTGCAATTACCCTTCACCAGGGGAGCTGCTTGCGATCCTTGCTCGTGAAGCAAAAGTGATCCTAGAAGCAGAAGAATCTGAAACATTCTCGTTCCTGCTTCTTTGGTCAGGAAATTGTGAACCTGTTCCATGAATCGACAGAAGGCACGGTTACTTATACACCTTTTTCTTCTGTGGTCATCGGCCCTAGCATATCCCAGGATGCTTCCTAGGGCAGAATTGTCAAGGCTTCAGGGAATTCCTGAAGTAGAATATTCTCCGCTGAAGTGGTCACCTATTTTAGCAGCCAAAATGAGAAGGATGTTTCGATTAGGTTTGCTGTGATGGCGGAGAAGGAAATTCATTAAAAAAAGAAAGAAATTAGCATCAAGACTTGACAAGGTACTGAGAAATGTGAATGCAAATGGCACTGGTGCACAGAAAGCATCAGGTCCACCGCATTGAAATTGTGGGATAAACGAGAAGTCCAAAGCAAATTACATTTCAGAGCCGAACTCTTTGACCGAGACAAGCAGAAGTCGTGTCTTGATCTGCTTCCATGCAGATTTAGACATCGAGATCACCATAATTTAGCTCCGCACTAATCGTGGAGCTTGCTATTGTTACCTATTTTCATATTATTAAGTCTATAACTTTTTTTGGAACTAAGTTCAACCAATCCGGAGACTAATCGGATGCCTGACTTGTTCGGAGGATTTTGATTTGTTCAAATTTGGTGTGCCCTTAGATCCGAATCAGTTTTGAACTTCTTAGGCGGTGGAGCTTGATTTTAATTTCCATCGAAGAAGATCATGCAGGCTTTGATCAATTTGACTTATGGGATTCCTCCGTACAGTTACTTGCAGCCAAGTCATATATTCACCCACCCTCCGTTAGGTTTTTGCTAAAAATCCCATAAAAAAATCTGACGTGGTGCTGATGTGGCACTCGGCACTTGCATGGCACCACATAAGAAAAAAATTATGAAGAAATATTAAAATTAAGTTACAGAGCATTGTGAGTTACTGTTCATTTTCGATATCTGTTCATCATCTTCAACCTCACGATTGCTCGGCCAAAGCTTGTTTGGCACTCGTTCGTCGCTGCCCATTGTCGCTTGGACCTCTGGGAGCTTTCGTTGTGGCTATTGGCCATGGCGGCTGCGAGATTTTTGAGGTTGGATTTGGCTTCGAAGCTTGCGACCGTCATGGCAGCTCAAGCCCGAATTTTGGCCTAAGGGCAAAGCTTGGCTCGAACTGGATCTTCGACATCAACTTCGTCGTCGTCTTCGTTTTCTTCGTCGTCATCTGAATAAAGGCAGAGAGGCTTTCAACGACGAAGTATCCACCACATGCATTCTTCATTTTCCAGAGTAAAAGGAGCAGACAAAAAAAAGGGGCAAGAAACACGGATTCACTCGGAGGGAATAGGAGAGAGACAGAGAGGAAAAATGGTGAGAGCGGGCAACCCATGGCAAAAGAACAAGCTTCATCCGCTTCCCCAAATCTGGAGAAGTCATCTTCGATTACCAATGTCTGAACACTGAGGATCAAGATCACCTTGCTGGTCTCCGATCATGGGCTCTACCTTGCCGAGCTGATTTCGACCCAATCTAACCATCGCTGTATCCGTCCTCCGGCCAAGCTTCAAGCTCGAGCGGCTATGGCGGTCGTAAGCTTCGAAGCCAAATCCGATCTCGAACCTCGCGGCCGCCCTGCCAGCAGCTACGAAGAAGCTCCCGGAGGCCCCAGGCGGAAGGGGGGCAGCAACGGATGAGCTCCGGAGAAGCTTTGGCTGAGCGATCACGAGGTTGAAGATAATAAACAGTAACGATGAACCGTAACTCGCGATCAAGAGTGACTTAATTTTAGTTTTTGTTTTTTCTGATGTTGCACAACATCAGTGCCATGTCAAATTTTCAACGGAAATTTTAGTAGAATTTTAATGGAGGATAAATGCAAGTTGAAGTTTTTGGCGTAAAAAATAAATTTAAAGTTTATGGAGGTTTTTTCCCAGTGAGAAAATGCATGGACTTTGCTTTCCGATTTCCTTCCTAATGTAAGGGACACAAAAAGGAAATAAAAAGCGGATCTTTTATTTTGATCGGGTACAGTAGCGGCCGCGTGGTAAAGCACAAAAGGAGCACCGGCCATGATTTCGAGCTATCAGTTTTACACCCAATTAAGTTAATTTATTTAAGACTTAATACAACGAAAAACTTATGATATATTTATGATAAATTTATTTTAAATTAATTTTTTTGATGGCCAAAAATCCCAAACTAGTATGTTTGTGACAAATTACCCTCCGTCAGTTTCCGTTAAATTAAATTAACACAAAAATTAAACTGATGTGCATGTCAACTGTCACATGTAATTCAAATTCAGTAATTTGACAGTAAAGTTTAATGGAAACTAATAAAAAGTAAATTTGTCATGTGTATTAGTTTGGAGTTTTTAATAGTCAAAAAATTAATTTAGAGTAAATTTACTATAAATATACTGATTTGAGGTTTTTCGTAATATTAACCTTTTATTTAAAACATCATGGGTTTGTATGTAATCTAGATATGGGAAAAACTCGGGTGATTGAGCGACTGAAACCTTGTAATTCTTTGATTTTATTAGTGGATTTGCCGTTGACTCTCCTGTGTAATAGGTGATGCATGTAAATAGATGGTCTCCTTTATTGTGCTTTTAATTTTTCGTGTAATTTCCTATTAATTTAATTGTCAAATACGGTTAGGTTATGCGTTGTATTTTTTGTTACACAAGAAGATGGGCGAAGGTAATGGGCGAAGGCATGTTTTTGTTGAGTATATCAATGAGTTCGGTTAAATTTATTTAGCATGGGGTACGTGTTTTGATTCCATTATTTTCATTACCTAATAGTTGCTAAGAATACTTTGGAGCAGTATATAATGAAGGTTATATATGTTTGTTGGAAGGTGCGATTTTCATCCAATTGCACATCTTTTTTACTCATTCCATGTTGATTTTGTACTTCTCACTTTTTACTAATTTTGCATATTGACATAATTTTGTTGTAAGACACTAAAGTTCAACCTAAGATTTTCATAACTAGAACTAAGAACACTTATGTGATCATGTAAATATATTTACGCACATTATTTGGACCACTGTTCTTAATGCGGAATAGCAGCAGTTCAAATTCAAGAACTTCTTCTCCATTGCTCTCTATATCATTGACTCAATGAGACGACTCTTCATCCATAGCGCTTAGTAATGCTCATTTGTGAGGATAATTGTGTGTGTTAGGATTAGATAAGAGACTTGAGCACTGTTTATAAAGTTTCTAGCTAGGGTCTCTCATACCAGCCAAGCTCAACTCGGCCCATATTAGCTAACTCCATATTAGATTAATTAAGAAACATTTTATTTCAACAGTAAATTACAATATCAATTAATATAGCTTACATTAAGAAAACTTTATATTTTTCCACTTGGGCTATATTAATTAAAATTATAGTGTATGTGCATACCTAGGTTTAAAGATAATTCTTAATAGTCAATCTTATTCTATAAAATTTCAAATATTGAATTATGATGGTAACTATATGTATATACATAGTGTGGCAAATGGAAAATACCTCTCATAGGGAGTAATACCTTATGTGTCATTCCCTTTGTCAGTCACCATTATTTTACCTTAAGTGTCATAAAAACATGTGCCACTAGAGAATATCTTCATAGTTTCAATGAGCCTACATATGTCATGCCCTTATGGTTAACCTTTCTTTATGTATAACAAGACATATACCTAAGGCTAATAACCGAATGACCCCAACCTTCACTCAAGGTTTATACAATACCTTGTGATTTTTATCAATATGTATTCAGCATAATAACAATATGTTCATAAATACTCTATTGAATGCAAAAGTTGATACACATCAAAACGTTACTAAATGTAACAAACATAGATGTAAAACTTTACAAGAGCAAGTCTAAAATAGCTCTCAATAAACAATGATATCTTATGATACTCTTAACCCCACATTAATGACATGTCATTTAAGAACACAATGGCGAAGACTTTTAGTTAGTGGATTTGCAACTATATCATCTTTAGAAATGTGTTATATTGTAACGTCACTATTTTGTACCTTTTTTTATGGTCAAAAACTTAATCGCTATATGTTTAGACCCCTTGAGACATTTGTTGTTGTTAATAAACAATACTGTAGAGTTATTGTCTCAATACAATTGTATGAGTTTATTCATAAAGTCAAATACAGTTAACTCCCTAATGAGGCTTCGGAGCCTAATAACTTGAGTAATAGTTGAAAAGTATGCTACCAACTCCATTTATATGGAATATACATAAATTTCTATTTACTATACCTCCCAATATCATAAAGATATATTTTGTTGTCGACTTCATATCATTCTAACAACTAGTAAAGTTTGCATTCAAATAGTTGTAGAACTTGAACATATCTGTAAATCGACATATAGTATGTTATCTTTTTTTTTAGTACCTCAAAACCTCTTTGGCAATGATCTAGTGATTGTGTCATGAATTTAACTAATATCTACCTAGAAGCCCTATCGCAAAAGCGATGTTTGGTTTAGTACAAATTCGAATTTATATAATTCTTTCAAATGCACTAACACAAAGTACATCATTCAATTGGGTTTTTCCAATGTCTGAATGAGGACATTATCAGTTCGTCACCCTTAATGATAGGCGTAATTCCTAGCTTGCAGCTGTATACTAAATATTTCTAAAATACAATTAATAAATGTCCTCTGAGATAAACCTAATATATGGTGATAACGATTCTTACGGATCTCAATGCTAAGCACAAAAGACATCTCATCAAGATCCTCTATGTTAAAACTTTTCGACAATATCTGCTTTGTCTCATGCAATGATTCAAAAACACTATTTGCCGATATTATGTACATAAAGTATGAGAAAAAATAAATTTCCTCCCACTGATCTTGTAGTATATACATTGATTTATTTTGTTCTCAACTAAACGAAGTGACAACATTATGAAACTTGAATGAATAAGAATTTTTAGTCTACACTCAAGCTTACCTGAATCATTTGCTACAAAATCTCTGAGGTTGCATCATATAAACTTTGTTGTTAAGTTATCTATTTGGAAACATAGTTTTAATATCCATCTAGTGTAACTCCATATTAAAATGAGCTACTAATGCCATGTTCACTTTGAAAGAACCTTTAGAAGGGACAAGAAAAAAATGTTTCTTTATAGTCCATCCCTTCTTTTTGAGTGAAATACTTTGCTGCCAGTTTAGCTTTAAACTCCTCAACCCTTTTTTTATTTAAAATTCTTTTTTATTAATCCCTTTTAGTCTTGTGCACCCAATTGTAACTAATGAGCTTGTGACCTTCAAGCAACTCAAGAAGTTCCCTAACACCATTATATTTCATAGATTGCATCTTGCTTTTTATCACATCTAACCACATATCTAATTGAGGATAAAAATAACATTTGTATAAGCCACTAGATCGACCATGTAGCAGATATCATAGTCATGTTTTTGCAGATAGACTATATAGTCTAGTTATATAACTGATCACATTTCCTTAACAGAACTCTTGAGTGGAGCTACAACCATTTCATCATGCACTTAAGAGGCTTAAAAAACTTCATTTGGAACTATCTCAATAACAATATCCTGAATCTCTAAAGGTTTTGTTTGTGGTGTAGAGGACTCTATAATTGTCTATATAGACAAAGACAAAGATACAACGGTCTTGACTATACTATTATTCTTAATATACAGAGAGCAGTTATCCTCTATGTTTATGCCGAATTCCAGGAACTTTACTGTCTATAATTTCACCATTCTTGTACTTTCATTGAGCTTATAAAATCGATACCCCTTTGAATGATCTGTATAAGATACAAAATAATACCAAGTGATTTTGGATTCTAACTTACTTAACGTTGGATTATATAATCTTACTTCTATGGGACATCCCAAACCTTAAGATAGTCCAAACTAGGTTTACGTTAGGTTCATCACTCAAAGGAAGTTAATAGAACAATTTCGATAGAAACATGGTTTTGTATGTGAAAAGGCTGCTTTCAAAACATCAGCCCATAGATAACCAAATAAATTAGTTCTACTAATTATTCTAATCACTATATCTATTATGATGCAATTGCGCCTTTTGGCCACACCATTTTGTTTAGGATTTTCGAGCATAGTAAATTAAGTTACCACCTCAGAATCTTCCAAGTATTTGATTCATGGCCATTTAAGCTATCTAGCATTTCCATACTTATCAAAATTACTCAAGTTCTGACAACCTTTAACACTTAGCCCAATTGTTTTTGGATTTTAGTTCGAAAAAAAAAATTCTTGAATTTATTTAGAGATTCAGACTTTTCCTTAATCAAGTATAGAAGAAATAATTGTCAATGACTATGTTGAAATAATAATTTCTATACAACTTTATCATATATGATACACTAAGATCAATGTGAATGACTTCTAACAGGTCAGAACTTCAGACTATAGTATAATCACGCATTAGAACATGAGACATCCCATCATTATACGAGATTGATATTCCTTAAACTCAATTAGGTATGCCACTTTGGCAGTCACAATTCAATTGAATCCTCAAAACTCTCTTATACTGTTGAGATAAACTTTGTTTCTCACATATACCATATCTATGTAATTTTAACCTTAGTGACGGGCGCAATTTGTCATTAAAATCACATATCATCCCAATTACATTACTTCATTCATTGATACATGTTGAACCTTATTAATGAATCAATGCTCTATGCATTCTTTATGGGATGATATTCATGTGAGCTTGCACTTGTATTTCTAAAATCATAGAAAACTACAGAAAATAAGCAAAACTACCCTTAAAAAACCCAAAAAACACGCATATTTAAAGATTCATATGTATTTTCACATTTATAAATTATCAAAAATAAAAATAAATATATTGCAGTGTAGGACATCTCTATATGAGCACATAGACTTCAAGAATGTCTCAACCGGAGCTTGGACGCGCTCTCATGCACCTTCGGAGTACGTAGTGTGTGCAGCGCACGGGCATGTCGCCTAAACTAGTTCAACCAGTCAACGGTCAATGACAGATTCGACTGGTCAACATCGGTCCGACCAATTGACCAGTCTAGTCAACGAAGAACTAGGTCAGGCAAGTGAATGGATTGAATTCGAGTTGGGTAAAACGGGTCAGGTTTAGGTCAATGACGGTTTCGGTTAACAGTTGGGTACCCAAGTCGGGTTAGGTTCATTCGCGACCTTGGTGATTGACCTCATTATGACTTCGGCCCCAAAGTGCCGCGCTTGAGGGTGCGGGAGTGCGCGGCGGCACGAAGTCGTGCACCGACTCCCACCAGCACATGGCCACATGTTGGGGCATGTGTAATCTCCCCCGGTGGCGCGCCAGCTACAATTTTGTTCGTCTTGATGAGTATGTTGTATTTTTGTAATTAAATTGATTTTTATTGAACAAAAAATCATGAAATAAGGCAAAAAACTATGCGTTTGTGTTCTAACCTATGGCTACTTTGATATCACATATAAGACACAAAAGTGCAACCCGAGATATCCATAACTGGAACCAAGAACACATATGTAATCATGTAAAGAGATTTACGTTTCTAATTTAGACCACCGTTCTTGATGTGGAATAACGACGATCCAAACTTAAGAACTTCTCTTCAATTGTCTTATGTATCACTAGTTCAATAAGATGGCTCATTACCCTTAGTGCTTAGTAAACGTTCCTTTATGAAGATAATTGTGTTAGGGTTAGAGTAGAAAGTTGAGCACTATTTATAAAGTTTCCAATTAGGCCCTCTCACTATAGGCCGAGCTCAACTCAGGTCATACTAGTTAATCTCATATTAGACTAATTAAGAAATTTTCTATCTTATCTTCGACTAATATTGTAAAACAGTAAATTACAATAATGTAGCACACGTTACATGGGAAGCAACGGATCACTTTGGTTTGCATGAGTCGTTTTTCATGTTAGTTTTTTAATTTGTTTGTTCGAAAGATGAGTTACTCAAAACTCCCTCCAAAGAGACATACGTGCACACTCATCCGGCAAAATGGCCTCAAAAGATTGCATAACGCTTATTCGGCAGGTTTAAAATCAACTTAAAACGAATTACCATGGATGAGAGGGAGAAAGCACCTTCATTGGAGAGAGAGAACGGCGGGCAAGAGCAATTTGCTTCAGCAGTAGGTAGAGGAAGTAGCAAATGGACCTATTTAATCTGGGGGCTTCATGCATTTTTTACCCAAATGCAAATTTTGGAAAAAATTATCTCCATTTTAGTCGCTGGAAAAAGTTGGGTGACAAAAACTTGGCCGGCAGGTGAGTTCAGGCTCTTAATTGAGACTAGTTTGATCATTTCAAGCTCTTACTTGATATAAACTTCACTTTAAACTCCTTTTTAGGGAAATGACTTCAGGTCTTCTTCTGACATTTTCCTTTACGATTGTAATTTAGCTTGAACTTTGTTCGGGTCCTTTTGTCTTCTTCGTATACATAATTAGTTTCAATTGAATCATATCGGTGAAAATGCGGCTAGAAGCCTAGACAGTTTTATTATTAATATTTTTTTTCTTGCTAAAGAATAGCAACGATGAAGGTTTCTCATGTTATTTTATTAAAACAATTCTTCTAATATCTTTTTATAGTTTGACCAACTTTAGAACCTTTTGTCTTGGTATTATTAATTACTTTCAATTGAATTATTTTGGTAAAATGTGGCTAGGAAGTGTTATTATTTACCCTTTTCGTACTTAATATAGCAATGTTGAAGGTTCTAATGTTATTTATAAAAAGGAATTATATGAATTTATTCTTTTAAGAGTCTGGGGAAAATAAAAACGAGAAAAGAAAAGTTTATTAGCGGGACAGATGTCAGCGACGAAGAGGACCACATTTCAAGTCCTCATTGACTTCTCCAAATAGCACCACAAGCGCCACCCATAATACATGTCATGAGTACCTTTGTGAAGGCTGGCGCAACAAAGATGCTTGTGTTCCTGTGTGACTAATATAACTCCTGCAATAATCAAATTGACAAAAAAGTATTTATGGGTCTCAAAATAAAGTAAAATCACTGCATCATGCTTCAGCTATATGATTCCAATTTACAAGTTT
This sequence comes from Eucalyptus tenuipes, assembly GCA_014182365.1. Classification (NCBI taxonomy): domain Eukaryota; kingdom Viridiplantae; phylum Streptophyta; class Magnoliopsida; order Myrtales; family Myrtaceae; genus Eucalyptus; species Eucalyptus tenuipes. Next base: position 11,285,299 of record CM024547.1, read on the forward strand.
TTTCCAAATTGGCGCATATACCGTATGCCTGGCTAGTTGCAAGAAATGAACAAAGTTGACGTCAAATAACTTTGGGATGGTATCACCTAAGAGTATTGATCCCGAATACTGAGAATAAGCTTATACTGTAACTATCCAAAGGCCTCTTATTCCGAAGTGCAAAGAGGCAAATAAGATCTTCATCACGTCTCATCAGTTAAGAGTGGCCGCACACCCGAAAATGTAATGATATTCATGTCGATGCTTGACTTGCTAGATGTAAAGATAGCATCAAGAGATTCAGTGGGCTCACGGTACTCTTTATTGTGCTGCATGCCTGAAAGATTTTGAAGCTTCCTTATCCCCTCCAACTCCATTGCCGCTTCTTTCATCGTAGGTCGCTTCCTCCCATTCAAGTTTAAGCACCTTTTCGCAAGTTTAGCCATTGATGCAATCTCTTCCTTCTTACCTTCTTTCAACACATGAGCATCAACAATGTCGAACAAGCGATTCTCCTCCATTGAATTTATGAAATAGGTCACGAGGCTTCTTCCTACTTGTTCCCTTTGCGATGAGATTGGCTTTTGTCCCGTTAAGAGTTCAACAAGGACAACTCCAAAGCTATATACATCACTTTTGTCTGTAAACTGACTTGATTGGAAATACTCCGGATCTAGGTAGCCAAAAGTCCCCTGCACTAATGTAGTTATATGAGTTTGATCGAGTGAAACAGACTTGGAAGTACCAAAATCTGCCACTTTTGCTCGATATTTCTCATCTAAGAGGATATTGGTAGACTTGACGTCTCGATGATAAATGGGAATAGAGGCCCCTGAGTGCAAGTAGAATAAGGCTCCTGCAATTTTAGTTGCAATTCGTAGTTGTGTATCCCATGATATAGGAAACTCTGCACTTGGATCATGCAAATATTCGTATAGAGTCCCATTTGGTATAAACTCATACACTAGAAGTGGGACTTCTGTCTCCAAGCAACACCCCAATAACTTGACCACATTCCTATGATTGATTTGTGAGAGAATGAGAACTTCATTTATAAACCGTTCAACTTGTTCAACTTGTCCCTTGTCTATCACTTTCGATTTCTTAATCGCAACTATTTTTCCATTTGTTAACATTCCCTTGTAAACAGTACCCTGTCCACCTTGCTCGAGTATCCTATCATCGTTGAAATTGTCCGTGGCCTTCTCTAATTCCTTGGAGTTGAACAGTTTGCTTTTCTCGACATTATATTTTGGTGAAGATAGCTCACTTTCCAACAAAAGACCGCCATTGTGAATGAAGTACTTCTCTTTGAGCTTGATTTCTTTTCTCTTCTTGATGTATTCATACAACCTCCATAAGAGAAGACACAAAAGTAGTGCCCCAAGGCTTGCTCCAACCCCTGCATAGCAAAAATTTCAGGGGCAAGAGTGAGAAAAATTACCCTGCTTGTCATAAATATATAAGGCACTTATCAGCAAGAATTTAAGTGAATCTAATGAAAAGGAAAACATATAAGAGCGATTAGCTGAGTCTCGTTTCGTGCGGATTTATCTTAACAACCATGAAAAGTTAATTTGTCTCCTAAGTTCTATCCGGTGAAATTTTTATATGTGCATGTGCACCGTGCTACTGACCTCCCTAGCAAACCATTGATGAATGTGATGAAGTTCATACCAGCATTCCTTTTGGTTATGATTGTAACAATTCTAATTCAAATATGACGAAAATAAGCAAGAAACTTAGATATCTTTTGATAGATATGAAGCAGCAACATTTAAAAAGTTCGAGTGTTTTCTTACTGATTATTTATTTATTTATTTTTATTTTTTTCAGGTCAGTTTTCTTACTGATTAAACATCAGTATTCGTGGGCAAAGAAAGTTTTGAGGTTGTTTTGATAGATACTATTGATTGAAACTCACCTTTAATCATCACCAGGCGAATGGCTAATCATGTTAGAGCGAAGGGTAAGATACAACATATAACTTCTTTTTTCTGCTCATAACTTATCCTATATTCTTCTGCTTGTAACAAAACTCGAGAGCATGAAGTGGCTAGAAATCTGGGTTAACAGATCTACTTACCAACAAGAATGAATTTAGTTGTTGTTCTACCATCAACGCAGTCATAGTAGCCCTGCTTGTTCATACAAGTCCCGTTACAGTTTTTTGGATCTTCGCATTCGTTGATATCTGATGACAAATGATAAAATAAGTATATTAGCAACACAAAATACTAATAAAATATTAATTCCATCAGTAAAATTGACATGACTAGTAGGTCGCGTTTCCTCGTAAATTGTTAACTCCATGGCTAAAATATTATTGTTGTAATCGAGAGGACTGTCCTGTTCCCTTTTCTTATTAGTAACTTATTATTACTACAATCTCTTTTGTTTGAATGTGCCTTCACTAGATATAATCTCGGGCGGAAAAAAGAAAAAAGAAGGCAGAAAGGATGTGATCATTAAACTGTGTGGATGCATTCTTTTCAGAGAAAAATCTGGGAATGAGCAACCCACTTCGCTGTACACTGCCATTAAATATGGAATGCGATAGCATGAAGTATTTTTTACCTTCGCATCCTTTAATAAGATAAGGGTTACCATGATACCCCGATCCACAATAGCACTGCATAAATGGCATTTCAATTGCGGAGAAGCTGCTGTCACAGTTGAAAGGTTCATTATAGCTCAAGCTGTAGATTGTGCTGTAATTTTGCTGCATAAGCTCACGTGAATAAAGGGTATTGTCTGCGATCCCCCATTCCAGCACCACTGGAACCGTGTTATCCATTCTTAAGTCATATAAACCTGTTTCATTACACTTCAAGAACCATGATCTATCTGCCAGGAAAGCATTCTTGCACCCGTGATGTCCACCTTCTTCTTTGAAATCCACACTGAAGACCTGAAGGTTGAAGGGGAGCGTACTCTGGCAGCATTCGTCCCTCCCGGAACAAGTACTATAATGCCAGCTAATGTTGGTGCTGATTTCAGCACATTTTGACCTGCAACCGACAACGGCCGATTCTGTAGCACCGACTGTTGCCAGGGTATCACACCCAACCGATGTAAAGAGGTTTCTTGTTTGAGAGAAGACAAATGGACCTCCTTCGAAGCTTACCGGCTCACCAAGTGCATCGCCCCCACAGCTTGCATTTGAATAAATTAAAGGCAGAAGGACACTAATCATGCCGTTCGTGTATCCCCAGACAGAGGGGAAAGAAATGTTGAGAACTCTCAATCCAGTCTTATTTAGCACGGGAACTGTGTTGCTTAGTTGGCAGTCGATCTCGTACCACTCGTCCAAGAAACACCCGGCTCCTACGCCGAAGGGGAAGGGAATGGTGACATTCCCGCATGTTTCGTTACATTCAGGCCTTGCAAGTCGAGGCGCAGCTCCTGATGCCTGTACTGCAAGGGAAACCAGAAGCAAAAGAATTCGGAACAATGAGTTCGACATTGCTTTCGCGTCCGGTATGTGCATGGACCGAAACCTATGGAGAAAGGGGATATGTGCAGACTCCCCGAATAGGTTTTTCATGGTTCCTTGAGAATAGAAATGCGAAAAAGCAGCCGAGGATGACGGCTCCTGATGTTGGGGACATAATTCTCCCATGAGAAAGACTTCAAGCGTTATCAAATCATTATGACAAATGAACTAACTTATGATCACCCCGCTCTCTCGTTCATACTTTTCTTTTTTTGTCCTTCTGGAAAAAGAAAATAATATTCCACGACAAAAATCTCTGTCCCAATGACAAAGTCATCCACAAAATTTAAACTACGACAACGAAGACGTTTTTCCCTTGATCTACGAAAAGGGTTAAGACTCCTTTTAAATCTAAAAAGGTCAAAGGACACCTTACTTTCATTTAAGCAAAAGTGGTTTCTTTCTAATTCTTTCATCGTAGTGCTAATGTGCGAGCGTAGTAATCTCTCTCATTATTGAAGCAAAAATCATTTTTAATTTTCTCGAATGTCGTAGATCTTGTAATCAGTGCAATGCTTTTCTCCCTCAAGCCGTCTATAAAAGCACTTTGGGAATCTCTTCGGTCCCCCAAAGAAGAGTACAGGACGAATTGGAGTCATGTGGCAAGTTCTTTTAATTCCATAATGAAATAGAGTGCGTCCCATGTGATTGACGGAAACGAAAAAGTGATTTTCGCTTTTAAATAGTATAATTAATTCGCTAGTGCTCTGGATGGTGCCGAAACAATATTCTGTACTCTTGGCCGCGTTTCATTTTTTTTTTTACTAAAACTAGATATAACAAACTATCCATGGTACGACGAGGGGAGAGAGAGAGAGAGAGAGAACAGAAAGCCTAATTTTGGAAAAAAAAATTATCAGGTTTAGTTAATATTCAAAAAATTGTCGTTCACAAAAAGTTGTGCATCGTGATTATGAGTAGTCTTCCCCCAAAAGGAAGGACATAATCAATGAGGTACCGCATGCGCATATCTCAATCGGTGTTGTTATCAAGGATTTTTTATTTTCTGGATTAAATTTATATGTAGGAAAATAATTTGAAATATCAAGTTTTGGATTTTCTTTGAGATGAAAATTCATTTTGGGTAGATATATCATGAGTACGAATTTAAAAATTTTTGTTAGATGAAAAATTAATTTGGATAAATGTATTTGAATTTTTTATGCTATTAACTCTCTTATAGAAACTTTTAATTTCATTAGATAGATATAGTGGAGGGGTCTCGACTTTCATTATATCTTACAACGTGTGAAATTTGGAGCACTCATGATCCGTGTTGAAGAAGCCCGCCCCCTTCCTCTCTCTCTCTCTCTCCCTCTCCCTCTCCTTCTCTAGATTTTTCTATAGTCTTTTCTTGAACATTCTGCATCATAAGTGTGATAAGTGGCTGGAAAAATAGATGAAGAGTTAGTTAGGCCCCGTGGTGTGTAGTTAAGCCCTGTGGTTGAAGATGATGACTTTGCTTCTGGCATTTTCCCGATTCAAAATTGATGGAAATGGGGAAGAAATTCACCGCAGTACATCTGCATCAAGATGATGACTTTATTTTATGGTTTCGTCTATCTTCCTGTGACCCCTTCTCATGGAAACTTAGATAATGCACTTGCCCATAATTTAAAGTCAACATTTCGTGTGCGTACAATTCCAACAAGTTTTTTTCTCATCGACTCGTGTTTTATTCGAGTGAATGAAGATAATCCCGACACATATCCTCGATCTCTACTCCTTTTCTTATGTTTCTTTGATTTCGCCCTCTCAAAATTTCGAATTTCCAGTGCCCCCAAACGTGTAACCTCAAACTTCAGCCACATCAATGCCAATGCCATGAACGAAAAATGAAATTTGAGCAGCAGTTCGGTATAAAAAAAGCAGTGTTTGCATACAGAAAGACAAGTCGTCAAACACTTGGCCGTTCACTCTTTAAATCAATGGAATTTTTTTTTTGGTCGGTAAATCAATGGAAGTTAAAAAGAGGTCTCTTGCGACATTTTGCTTTGCATGTTCGATAAATTTTGCTATTGAAACATTAGGAGAGAAGAGGCACTAAAGTGGTCACTTATTTTAGAGGAAACTACATCACAAGTGTCAAAACTTAATACTGATAAACACTTAAGTGCCAAACTTTCAAAAAAATATACTAAGTGCTAATATTTTGTTTTTTTTTTTTAATTGGGACATTTTAGTGTCAATACTGACAAGGTAGCTAAATATCAAACATGACTTATTTTGATAATATAAATGGTCTACATGGCTCAGTAGAATGCTTACACATCAATGAACGTGCAAAAGGATTGTTTTACCCTTAAATTTATTAATTTAATATTAATTAAAAAAATTAAATTATTTAAATTAAAAAAAAAAGAGGACAATAGGTTTGGTGAGGGCTCCACAGCCCTTGCCGTCGCTATCCCTCCATCATCGGAAAGGGCTATAGAGGCCCTCACTGTCACGCCCCGATCCTTGAATGCGTGCCCATCCCTCACTTGATCGATATAATAGTGACGTCCCAAGATGCATCGCCGACCTATTCATTTTAATACGCATGCGAAAGCATATAAATAAATCCCCAGACAATAAAACAATGAGATAGAAAAGTAGGGCCATAAATTTCGACACAAAACGAGCCTTTTATAAACAAACAAGTTTATATACAATAACAGGCTGTTTACAAAATATTGGGTTAACCAAAAAGGAACTGTCCTATGACTAACTAGCCAGACAGATTGCCGATTCTGTTTCTTCCATCTTCACAGACTCGGGGTTCCTGGTCCTCCACCAACACCTTCTAAGGACCTGAAAATGGTTATTCAATAACCAGTGAGACAATGTCTCAACGAGTTCTACCCTCTAAGACTTGATTAGAAGGCCAATACGCCATAAAGGCTGCCTATACACAACACAGGTCAGAGGACTTACATTGGCCTCAAATTCCACCTGCAATTCAGTACAGTTCAAATAGGCACCCAATCAATCAAGTCACCACAACAGATCAAATCATTGATCAATTGACCTAGTCGATTACATGTCACCACGACCTCCCTCCGGTCGGTACATTCAATACTATCTATGATGTCCTATCAATTTAGGACCCGCTCACCCTAAGCTGATAATAGATAGTATAGCTCCCGCTAAGCTGATAGATAGTATACTGCTCGCAATCTAAGCTGACATATCAGAGCCCGTAAGTTGATATAGTACACTAATAGTGCTCCCTCTAAGCTGATAAAGTATACTGCTCGCAATATAAGATGACATATCAGAGCCCATAGGATGATATAGTATACTGTTAATGTTCTCCCTAAGTTGATAAGGTATACTGCTCGCAATATAAGCTGACATATCGCCCGTAGGTCAATATAGTATACCACACCCAATCATTCAAACAAATTCTTTAATTTTATTATACTTGATAAAAATACACGTGTGTGGGTACACGGCCGGCCTTAGCCAAAATACTATAATTTTCTTTCCACAAATCCCACCATTTTCTGTAGTCCACCAAAACATTTTTGGCGCTGTCAACCGACACCTGGTTATTTTCCAATTAATTACCAAAATTAATTAATTTAGGAAAATAATCCTATAATCACAAATAATTCATTTTAGCACAAAATAAAGCTCAAATAAATAAACAGACTGCACCACGATAATCAGCATAAAATTCCAGTCATTGGCTATCCCAACCTAATTTATGAAAAATAAATAAATAATTAATTTATTTTGAAAATTATTAAATAATTACTAAAAATCAACTTAGGCCCGTAATGCCTTATTAGAAGCCGAAACGGACCTGGAAAATTTCTGAGGTTCATTTAATAATTACTCGAGCCTATCTACTCGTTAATTACTCTAACCATTTGCCTAACATGCATATGTAAGTCTCTAATTTAATTATTCTAATCTAATCTGTCCACCTAATTGCACTTAATTAAATCTAATCAATTCCTAAGCATCATTAGTCTACTAAGCGAGGTTTAGTGAGTAAAACTCACTTGTTTAGTGAGCCGAGCGGTTCCAAACGTCAGGAACGCAACGGGGGCCGACTTTCTCCAAAGCGGGCCTAGGTTTTGAGGCTCGGAACCACCTCAAAATAGACCTAAGGCTTGCTGGAAAACCCACTGTTTTCCCCTCTGTTTTGAGCTGCAAAGATAGAGAAACAAAGCTGAAATGGCAAAGTAAGACTGACAACAGCTAGGCGGAACTCCGGTGGGGCTGAACGACGAGGGAACGGGCTGATCGGAGCTTCGGCGAGTTAGTGGTAGGTAACCGGCGGCACCCGAGGGTCAAGGGTGACTTTCTGGTGGTTGGTATGGGTGGAGGAAGGGTCAGAATGGGAGAAAACACGAAAAAAACGTGAAACAGGCGAAACCATGCAGGTTGGCAGGCGGACCGGCGATCGGCGACCGGTAGCTTGCAACGGTCGTACGGGACCGCCAGCGGCTTCGTTCGGGGCGAGGTCGGGCTCATTGGGATGGGCTGTCTCTCTTGGTCACGGTGATGGGTGGATCGTTGGTTGATTCACACGGCAAGTCAACTTTTCACTCGGATCTTTGGCAAGGGTCGGCTAGAGCGTAAACCGGCGAAGTGAAAACAGGGGAAGGAAAACGGTTCGGCAGTGGCTGTGCGACGGCAGGGCTGCTCCGGCTAGTCTTCCTTGGCTTGCTGGTGGTCGAACAAGTTGGGAGGAGAGGAGAGGATGGCTTGGACGACAGCTTGTGGAGGAAGAAAGGGAGAGAGGAAAAGATCTAAGGGACAAGGGCTCCACCAAGCCAACTTCTTCCACAAGCTTGTCCCCTTGAACTTGTCCACCAAGTTAGGATCCATTGGCTGCCATTCAGCCACCAAGCCACCTCAATTTACAACCTTAAAGTGGTCCAAAATGGATGTGAATGGGGGGCATACGAATTTGGAAGAGGATGGCTTCAATTGGACTTGATTTCCTCTTCAATTCAATCTCGTATGGCCTCAATAAATTCAATTGGCACCTCAATGCTTCCATTGATATTTTTTCTCGTCCATATATCCATTTTGCGTCCCAATTTTGCGATAAAAATCGATCCCCGACATTTTCTAAATAGAAATGGCCCTAGGACGACTTTTTCCCAAAAAGTCTTGGGTTACAGAAAAATCTTCTAAGACTGAGTTGATACTCCTAGAATTTATTATGACATGACAGAATCTTCAATTTCTGAAATCGGACTCGAATTTGCGGTTAATTTCCATTTGGTGCGTTTTTAGCGTGACCTAGGCTATTAGATAACTTTTAGAAATTTTTAGTGCAAATGACCCGTGATCGATTTTCTTTGAGCCACAATGAACCTATTAGACTCATTGGCGACTCTCGGTTGTTGTGAAAATCTCAAGGATCCAAATACGGACACAGAGTACCAAAACAATAAGAAAATCAATCTAGTGTCGGCTGATGAGAATTTTCTAATTTAGTGGTGTCACCCACGATTAGCCACACATTTCGGTCGAACCAGCCTATCTCTGATTTCAAATTGATTTTATATTGTGCCTTAATGGCCTCTAAAGATGGACACGGTCGAGTTGCCGATTCCTGGTCAAATTCTCAAGTCTATTGCATTAAAATTCCTTAATGGTTTCCCCAGATAGTCTAGTTATCTTGAGAGTGATAAGCTCTGAGAACAGTCCTATAGGCATGTCAATGAAATGCCCGATTTATTCAGTAGAAAACAAGACTGAAAATCTGGGATGTCACACTCACCAAGCCTACTGTTCCCCCCCTCCCCTCGATTTTTAATTTAAATAATTTAGACTTTTTAATTAATTAAAGGGAACAGCAGGTATGGTGAGCGCTATGGAGGCCGGTGGTGGTGGGGTAGAAACGACGGTGAAGGCTGTGGAGGCCCTTGTCGAACCTATTGTCCCTCCCCCGCTTTTTCAATAATTTAGTTTTTTTAATTTATTTTAGATTAATCTTTATGTTAAAAATTAAGTTTGAGGCTTATAGTGCCATGTGGACAATTTTTTTTTTTAAATTACCACGTGGATAATTTTTTTTTAAAGAATTGCCATATCAATAAAAAAAATTCGTCAGAAAATGCCAAGCTAGCCGTTTGGCAAGAATTTCTCACTGTTGCACTTAAGTGTTTTATTTTCTCCAATTTTGACACTTAAGTATACCTTTTGAAACTTTTGGCACTAAAGTGTCTCCCTGTGTCAATTTTTGGCACTTGTGATGTCCATACCCTCTGTTTTAGCAGCCAAAATGAGAAGAATGCTTCGATCATGTTTGCTTTGATGGTTTTCACAACGTGTTGTTTTTTTGTTCAATGCCATCGTTTGACTTTTAATTTATTTATGTGATCTTTGAAGTTTTAGTATATATTAAATTTAGTTTATGAATTGTATATAAATGTTCAATATTATTCCTAAACTTGAATTAATGGAAGGACTGCAATGAAATTTTTATATAATTTAAGGACTAAATTGAATATGTATTAACAGTTCAGAGATGACATCGAACAAATTAAAAATTTAGGGATGACATTACATATTGAACTAATGTTTAGAGACTACATTGGTCAAATTTAAAGTTTGAGGATCATATTGAACATTTGACCAAAGTTTAGAAATCATTTTTGTCACTATCTCTTCTTTGAATTCTAGATGTTACTCTTAATATAGCATTGTTTAGGTTAAAATCAATTTGAGTTACTTCTTATTTAGTGCCAGCGTTTCGTTTCTTATGGGTGCTTATAATTTGTTAAAAGCTTTTAAATTTGTTAGTTAGACATAGTTTAGTTATGATTCTAATGTTTTAGTTTGAACTTTGTGCCATGTCCTTTTGTCTTCGTACACATAATTACTTGCAATTGAATTGTGAAGCCTAGAAAGTTTTATTGTTATTTTTTTTTCCTACTTAAGAATAACAATGGTGAACCCACCCTGCTGTGGGCGCGTTGGTTTGGGCCTTTCCCCCTCTAACTGTGGAAGGGGGGAGGTTCGAGTCACTGCGTGCGAATATAGCGCAACTTAAGCGGAGCACCGTGGGAGGTGAGTCCCCACGCCAGTGCTCCCTAGGGTTTACGCCGAGCACTCGCTGTGAGGTGGTTCCTCCAGTTTAAAAAAAAAAAAAAAAAAAAAAACAATGGTGAAGCTTTCTAATGTTATTTTTCTTGTAAAAAGATTATTTGAGCATGTCCTTTTATAGTTTGAACAACATTTTAACCTTTTGTCTTTGCGTATCTATACACTTTCAATTGAATCATTTTGGCATACATGTGGCTAGGAAGTGTTATTATTTACCCATTTCCTACTTAAGAGTAGCGATGTTGAAGGTTCTAATGCAATTTTGAAAATAGAATTGTTTGAATTGATTGTTTTTGGAGTTTGCGAAAAACAAAGAAAGAGAAAATAAACAGTTCATTAAGTAGGACTGGCGTCAACAATGAAGAGTTCATCTCATCGACTTCTCGAATAGGACCACAATAGCACATACAGAACTCACTTATCGTTCAGCAGAAAACAAAATTATAGAGAAAGAAGTGGCCACGATGAGAGATCAACGAGGACCACCACACATCGATTTTAAGCATCTCTGCAAAGTAGCGAGCTAATTTAATGGCAAAAGCTGGGGCAACAAAGATGCTTGTTGACAGGACTAGTCGCATGACTGATGTAATGTCTGCAATAATCAAATCGACAGCAAGCATTCATGGATCTCAAGATAAAGCAAAATCACTGCATCATAATCGAGCCAGACGATTGCAATAATGCCTAGCTCATTACATTACAGTTTATTGATCCGGAGTACTGCGAATGAGTTCATAAACAATAAAAAAAGATCTTCACCACGTGCCATTAGGTAAGACTGGTTGCACATCGGAAAATGTGACGACGTCCATGTCAATGCTTGACTTGCTAGATGTATAGACGGCATCATAAGACTCACTTGGCTCACGGTTCTCTTGATTTTGTTGAATACCTGAAGGGTTATGGCGCTTCCTTATCCCCTCCAATTCCATCGCCACTTCTTTCATTGTAGGCTGCTTCCTCCCATTTAAGTTTAAGCACATTTCCGCTAGATTAGCAACTGAAGCAATCTCTTCCTTCTTATCTTCTTTTAACACATGAGCATCGACAATATTGAACACGCGATTCTCCTCCATCACAATTATGAAGTAAGTTGCGAGGCTTCTTCCTTCTTGTGCCCTTAGCAATGAAATTGGCTTTTGTCCCGTTAAGAGTTCAACAATGACGACTCCAAAACTATACACATCACTTTTATCTGTAAATTGACTTGATTGGAAATACTTTGGATCTAGGTAGCTGAAAGTCCCTTGCACCAATATAGTTACATGAGTTTGATAGAGGGAACTATACATGGAAATACATAAACCCACCACTTTTGCCTGATATTTCTCATCAAAGACAATATTGCTGGACTTGATGTCTCGATGATAAATGGGAATGGAGGTCGCTAAATGCAAGTAGAATAAGGCTCCTGTGACTTCAATTGCAATTCGTAGGCGTATGTCCCACGATACAGGAAACTCTACATTTGGGTCATGCAAATATTGGTAGAGTCCCATTTGATATAAACTCATATACTAAAAGTGGGACTTCCGTCTCCAAGCAACACTCCAATAACTTAACCACATTTCTATGGTTGATTTGCGAGAGAATGAGGACTTCATTTATGAATTGTTCAACTTGTCCCTCGTCTGTCACTATCGATTTCTTAATTGCAACTATTTTTCAATCTGTTAACATCCCCTTGTAAACAGCTCCTTGTCTACCTTGCTTAAGTATTTGATTGGTGTTGAAATTGTCAGTGGCCTTCTCTAAATCCTTGGAGTCGAACAATTTACTTTTCTCGACATTGCCTTCTAGTGAAGATAGCTCACTTTCCAACAAAAGACCACCATTGCATTTGAAGTACTTCTTGAGCTCGATTTCTTTTCTCTTCTTAATGTATTTGTATAACCCCCATGAGAAAATACACAAAAGTAGTGGCCAAGGCTTGTCCCAACCCCTGCATTGCAAAAATGGAAGGGCAAAAGTTAGAAAAATGCAACCTGCTTGAGTCTATAAAGGCACTCGTCATCAAGAATTTAACCAAATCTAATCAAAAGGAGAACATATAAGACTGATTAAGCTAAGTCTCGTTTCATGTGGATTTCTCTTGACAGCCATGAAAAATTAATCTGTCTCCTAAATTCCATCAGGTGATATTTTCATCCATACATCTATACCGCACAACTGATCTCCCTCGACCATTGATGAAAGCGATAAAGTTCATTCGAGCATCCCTCTTGATTATGATTGTAATAATTCCAATTCGAATATGACAAGTATAATTGGGAACCTTGGATATCTTTTGATAGATATGAAGCGGTTACGTTAGAAAAGTTCTAGTGTTTTCTTATCTATCAAATATCAGTATTCGTGCGGAAAGAAAGTTTTGAGGTTGTTTTGATAGGTATATTGGTTGAAACTTATTTATAATCATCAACTGGCGAATGGACAATCACGTTAGAAAGAAGTATATAATTTATGCTATGTTGTTCTGTTTTTAACAATACTCGAGCATGAAGCAGTAAAATATTCTAGGCTAAAAGATCTACTTACCAATAAGAATGAATCTAGTTTTCGTTCTACCAACGACGCGTCACAGGACCCCTATTTGTTCACACAAGTCCCAGGGCACCTATTTGAACCTTCACATTTGTTAATATCTGATGACAAATGAGGACATAAATACATTAGCAGCGAACCATATCTGAGTAAAATTAGCAAGACTAGTGGGTCGTGATTTGTCACGCCCCGATTCTCGAGCGCGTGGCCATCCCTCACTGATCGATTAAATAGTGACGTCCCGGGACGCATCGTCGATCCTTTCATTTTAATATGCATGTGGAAGCAGATAAAATCCCCAGACAATAAAACAATGAGATAGAATAGCAGGGCCAATTTTTCACACAAGACCTTTTTATAAACACATAGGTTTATACACATAAGCCTACAAAAAGGGATTGGCTTTCAACAAAAGAGAATTGTCCTAAGATTAACTGGTCGGACAAGCTCGCCGATTCTTTGGGCTTCACCTTCTAAACTTCGGGCTTCAGGTCCTCCACCGATATCAACTAGGGACCTAAAAATGTTATCCCACAACGGGGTGAGACGATGTCTCAGCAAGTTCAACTCCCTAAGACTCGACTAGGAAGAAAATACGCCCTAAGGGCTGCCTAGGCACAATCACCAGATAGAGGACTTACCTTGGCCTCAGTTCCTTCCTGTCAGTCAATACAATTTATAATCTCTTCTAGTCACATCAACCAATCAAATCATTCAATCAGATCGAATTATCGATCAATCGATTCAGTCGATTCCATGTCAATATAACCATTCTCCGGTCATCTCAATCAATACTATCTATGAGTCCGACCATAGTTTAGGACTGCTCACTCTAAGCCAATAATAGATAGTATAGCTCGCCAAAAGCTGCCTCAAGTACTGAGATAATTACTACATATATATATATATATATATATATATATATATATATATATTAGAAGATGCCAAATCCACTGATCTGATATATTAAATATGCTCACCAGAAGCTGCCAGATCCACTGATATGATATATTAAATATGCTCACCAGAAGCCGCCACATCCACTGATCCGCTATTCTAAGGCCATTTTTCCATTTTTATTATATTCGATAAAATATCGTGTGTGGGTACACGGTCAGCCTTAGCCAAAATACAATAATTTTCTTTCCATAAATCCCACCATTTTATATAGTCCACCAAAATATTTTTGGCGTTATAAACCGACGCTCGGTGTGGCATCCTAAAATTTCATAACGATCCCTAAATACACTACGGCCCATGACTAGGTGACGGAAGCACTGTCGGACTATATTATAGTCATTAGACCAATGGATTACAATTAAGCAAGGGCCGAGCATTGAATGGACTATTGTTTTGTTGGAAATGTATCATATGCTTATGTGTGACCAAGGTTGTACTAAAAGATAGATTGATAAGAAATTTTCTACACTTGACCGTGTACCCTATGAATCGAATTACCTTTGATTAATGTTGTAATATTATATGGCCATGCGAGTATTTGTAATTATGTATACATAAGTGGGGATTAAGGTGGAACATTCGGAGCAAATGTGGGCTGGACACTTAGGGATAATAAAATCCGTAACCCAACCGGCTCAAAACACCCAAGACAGCCCATATTTCCTCTTCATTTAGTCGCATGATTAGTCAAATTAACAAGAGATTATTGACCAAGGCTTGGCCAAATGAGGCCACATCCATGCATGCAATTGAACAAGTGGCAAATGGACTCCTCATGAGGAGACACGGCTGCATGAGGTGTCGCCGTCTCTTGCTGCCACTAAAGATTATACATGCAAATCTCATGATTACTAGTTAATTAAGAAAACAAAAGAAAGGGAAGGGGGCGGAGTGAACGAAAGAGTGACTGAGAGAAAAAGAGAGAGAGTCCGAGAGAAAGAGAGAGTTCGTGAGGGTGCATCGGTGAGGGAAAGGAGGAGATCATCCCTACTGTGAGCACGCCTGCTGCGGCTGTCGACGCCGCCTAGCTTCGCCGTCGATTGAGCCGTGCCCGAAGTCCGCAAGTTGCCATTTTGCTTGCTGTGGTTGCGTCGGACTTAAGGCAAATGAAAGTACATTGATCTACATTATGTTGTGCTGTGGTTGTCTAGTGAAGTGTAATATATTTGGAGATGCTTGAATTTTGATGCTGGATGCTGGAATTCGAAAAAATAGAAGTAGTTCTCTAGGACTAGCAAACTGTTTCATGGAAAAACAGCTTGACCTTTGGCGACTCCGTGAATTTTATGCAATTATCTGGTTTAAACTTGACTTTGTGTCCTTGATGAAAGTTGTAGATGACATCTTGAGGAGTAACATACTAAAATTTGAGAAGAAACGGACAAGTATTGGTCGGTGAAACGATTTTTCTTTGAAAATGTTAAACCTGGAAACTGTTACAGAGGGTTAGGGAGAGTTATAGTGATTATAGCTCTTGATCTACAATGAATTCGACTTAGAGTTCTTCACAAAACTTTTACCTCTAGGTCTTATCTATAATATACCAAAATTTTCAGAATTTATCAAGATCGTTTACTGATTTTCCAGAATTTCAATTAGTGGAGTGCATCTGTTTTGTTCAAAAACTGTTTATTTTAAGACCAATTGACTTGCTCTATGAGTTGTGATGTCTTGGGTCGTTATTTATACAATGGATGTGGTGACATTTAGCATATCATATGACATCAAAAACATTGATGAAGCTTTATAAACTCATTGAAACTTTTGACATTATTGCATTGAATGTTATTTTCAAAGTGAGACATATATGTATATATCATGATGTTGATGATACCGTCGGATGGCTGAGTCGACAATGCCCCGGGAGTGTCGGGATGCCCATAGGGTCGAGTGAGTCGATGCCGATTGGATGCCCGGAGGTGTGTGCCGGAGGTCCTCGGGAGTTTCGAGATGCCTGGTTGTAAGTATTGTACATAAATCCGGATGGAAGGGGCAACCATTTTCATGGCAAGCCCTGGATATGCCTCGTGATGCCAGGTGGGGTGCGAGATGCCCAGAGGTGTGTGCCGGAGCTCTCGCGATGCCAGGTTGGATGCAAAAGTCCGGAGGGATGCAAACACTGGTCCCCGGGAAAATGAGATTTTTCGAACATTAAAATGGGAAATAAATCATGTGCATGTGTGTGCATATGGCATGGTACATGAATTGTCTACAAATTGTGAGTTGGTATTATTTGGCATTAAAATGTGGTTATCAGGGCATGAAATAGACTTTATGGGTATATGTATGTATATATATATATATATATATATATATGCATTATTGCATGGATGATATGTGCATTTCACATGAAATCTTGGTTGTCTTGCTTGTTGCATTTTGTAGTTTGATGGATCTTTTACTGCTGAGTGGTTGTACTCACCCCGTTTGGGGACTAACATTTCAGACTAGAAAGAAAATGCCTTTGCTGCCTTCGACTCCTGATACGTTTATGGGCTCCTGATTGACCTACAGTGGGAGATGTCAGAGCACCATCATCCTGGAGTGCATGTATTGATGTTCGAATGTGTGAGGATTTTGCTGACCTTTGATATAGGCCATTTTGCCGGCCCAGTTCATCAGGAGTTCATTTCGGTTCTCGTCCGACTAGATGGCCGCTTGCTGAGGTTGCTGCCGCCACCATCGGCCGACGGACCAGATTGGATTTGATCGTGGGTCGAGACAGCAGATGACGCATTTTGGACCGCCGACACTGAATGATGGACCGATATACATGATTGCTGTGGAGTCGGGTACTTTTGGATATAGCGGAGCTTAGAAAAGCCTTGGCCTTTTGATGTACCGACTCATGATGTCCATCAAGTTATGTAAATAAAAGTGTTCGGCTCTAACTTATATAAATGTGTAGTTGGTGTGCATTGCATTATTTTGTTTGAGTATGGGATAGGGAGATTTTGAATATGCTTCCGCTATATAAGTTGCGCAGGGACTAGGCAAGAAAGTAGGAACCCCCAGAGTTATATGTTATATTAAAATCTATGGTATCAGGGTAGTAATTAGCCAGGAGGTAGTGACCGTGGAGACCCTAATGGATCGGGGGCATTAGGGGGTGCCACACTCGGTTATTTTGAAATTAATTAAATTTAAGAATAAATTCCTTAAGTACAAATCACATCAATTTAACACAAATTTGAGCTCAATTAAATAAACAGATCACACCACCGTAATTAGCATAAAGTTTCGGTCACCAATTATCCCAGTCTAATTTTTGGAAAATAAATAAATAAATAATTAATTATGGAAATTAATTATTAAATACTAAAAATAGCGACTTAGGCCCGTAAAGCCTAATTGAAAGTTGAGATGGACCCGAAAAATTTCCGAATCACTCTAGATAAATACTAGAGCTTGTCTAGGCCCTAATTGCACTAACTATCCACCTAACATGCTTTGGTAATTAATTAAATTCACTAATCAAATCTAAATAACTACCTAATCCTAGCTTAGTCTAAACTAATCAACCCTTAAACGCCATTAAATTACTAAGCGAGGATAAGTGAGTTAAACTAACTTGTTTAACGATTCGCTCGGATCAAATTAACGGGGATGCGACAGGGCTCGATCTTCTCCAAAATGACGATGGCTTTAGAGCACAGATCTGGCCCGAAAATTGGCCCGCAAAGCCTCACGACTTCTGCTCGGATTCCTCGGCTGAAGGGCTGCTTCGAGCGGCTGATTCGGTGGGGTCTTGCTGGGGAGTGTTGACCAGGTGAAACGGTAGCTACAGACTTCGTCGGGGAAGTTGTCTCTACGGGAAATTAAGAAGACCAAGCTGAAGACAATTGGGGGGCAAAGGATGGTGGAGACGGCAGAACATGCGCAAGGAAAATGAAGGCGAAAGAGAAGCTATCCAGGGGTTCGACGGAATGGATGCAGGCAAAAAAGGAAAAGTTGAGGGGCAGCTGGAAATGGCAACGTGTGAATAAGAGAGAGGAGGGAGAGTGGATAAGTATGACCAAAGAAAGTCAAAGAAGGGGGGAATGGGACACGGCAGAGAGGGCTGTCGGTGGGGGTTCGCGTGAGAGAGAGAGAGAGAGAGAGAGAGAGAGAGAGAGAGAGAAAAGGAAGGGGGGGGCACGTGCGGCCAAAGGGGAAAAAGAGAGAAAAATAAACGGAAATTTCTAAATCGAAAATTCTTTGTCCCACTTGCTCTTATTTAATCCAATTTGGTCTCCAAAAATCCCCATGCTGAAACACTTGATCCTCACTTGATTTCTTGCACCAAATTTTCCTTAAACAACAAGTCTCAGGAAATAAATACGGCCATTTCCTTCAATTCCGAATTCTCTTTCATTTTTCTCGGAATCCGATCTTCCGACCAAATTTCTCTAATTGAGGTCCAATTTGTTGAGGAAAAAGCCCATAAAAATTCCCTTTCACTAATTCAATTACACTAGATGCCAAAAGTCCCTTCAAATTGGCTAATTCGAATTTCCGTTCGTTTTCCGAATTGTCTGAATCGATTTTCCGTAAAAATCCCGAACTCACCAAAAATTCCTTGAAAGATGAGTCGATGTTGATGTTCCTAAAATGACCTGTGACATGACAGGACTTTCAATTTCTGAAATCGGATTCAAATTCGCTGTTAATTTCAATCCGACGCGATTTTAACGTGACCTAAGCTACCGGGTAGCTTTCAGAAATTTTTAGTGCAAATGACTCGTGATCAATTTTCTTCGAGTCACAATGAACCCATTCGACACATTGGCGAATCTCGGTTGTCGTGAAAATCTTGAGGTTTCGATTATGGACACAAGGTACCAAAACGATAGAAAAATCAATCTAGTGTCGATCGACAAGAATTTTGCAATTTAGTGGAATCACCCACGTTTAACCACATATCTTAGTCAAACCGACCTATCTTTGATTTCTAATTGATCTTTACTGTGCCGTAATGATCTCGGCAGATGAGCACGGTCGAGTAGCCGATTCCTAGTCGAATTCTCAAGTCTATTGCATTAAAATTCCGTAATGGCTTTCCCAGATAGTCTAGTTATTTCAAGAGTGATCAGCTCTGAGAACAGCTTTATAGGCGCGTCGATGAAATGCCCAATTAATTTAATTGAAAGTAGAAGTGAAAAATCCAAGATGTCACAACTCTTCCCCTCTTATAAAAATTTCGTCCTCGAAATTTCAACCATTACAATACTTAAGCAAAAAGGTGGGGGTATAAACGTCTCATCAACTCTTCAGTCTCCCATGTTGTTCCTTCAGTACTGTGGTGTTGCGAGACCACTTTGACCAACGGGATGGTCTTTGTATGCAAAACTTGCTCTTTCCGATCCACAACCTGAACCGGGTTTTCAACGTATGACACTCGGTCATCCACGTCCAATTCTTCAAAATAAGCACATGGGTCGGGTCAGGCTTGTACTTCCTGAACATCAACATGTGAAAGATGTCGTGCATTTGCGCCAGTCTCGGCGGTAACGCAAGACGGATACGCTAGGG
This sequence comes from Eucalyptus tenuipes, assembly GCA_014182365.1. Taxonomy (NCBI): domain Eukaryota; kingdom Viridiplantae; phylum Streptophyta; class Magnoliopsida; order Myrtales; family Myrtaceae; genus Eucalyptus; species Eucalyptus tenuipes. The sequence goes on from CM024547.1 coordinate 11,304,848, forward strand.
TCCCGATTCTCTCTAGAATTTCAAACAGACCTACGTATTTCGGACTCAGTTTTCCTTTCTTACCAAAGCGCGAAGTTCCCCTCACTAATGACACCTTCAGAAAAACGTGCTCACCAACTTGGAATTCCAATGGTCTCCGGCGTTTATCTACGTAATTTTTCTATCTGCTCTAGGTGGTCTTTAATCTGCCTCTGATCAGTGCAACATCATCCATTAACTGCTGGACCAACACTGGACCTGTGATCTTTCTTTCCCCAACTTCGTCCCAACATATTGGTGTCTTGCACACTTTGCCATACAATGCTTCGAAAGGAGCCATCTGAATGCTCTGCTGATAACTATTGTTGTAGGCAAATTCCACCAGATGAAGCTATTCTTCCCAACTTCCCTTAAAATCTAGTACACAAGCTTGCAGCATGTCCTCGATGGTCTGAATTGTCCTCTCAGACTGGCCATCTGTCTAAGGATGCTATGCTGTACTATACTGCAGCTTTGTACCTAGAGCACTCTGCAAGCTCTTCCAAAAAGCGGCTGTAAATCTCGGGTCTCGATATGAAGTTATCGTAATCGGTTTTCTGTGCAGATGAACTACTTGATGCACGTACATATCTGCGTGTCCATCCAAACTGAGGTCCTTTCGTACTACAATGAAGTGAGCCGACTTTGTCAGTCTGTCGACCACTACCCAAATCGAATAATTTCCTCTCTAACTCCTCGGCAGTCCGGTCACGAAATCCATCATGATATGCTCCCATTTCCACTCTGGGATCTCGAGAGGTTGCAGAAGTCCTTCCGGCTTGCAATGTTAAGCTTTGATCTGCTGACAGGTCAAACACTTGGCGACATGTTTGGCAATGTCTGCCTTCATACTTGATCACCAATAGTGTTGATGCAGATTCTGATACATCTTGTACTACCAGGATGAATGTTGTAACTGCTACAATGTGCTTCTGATAAAATATTCTCTCTAAGCTCTACATCGTCAGGTACAACCAAACGTCCTCGGAACCTCAGTATTCCATCATCAGAAATTTGAAAGTCAGCCTTCCTTTTCCTCTTGTAGAATCTTTTGAACATCTGGGTCTGTCGGTTGGAGTAACTTGATTTTGATCTAGACATTTGGTTCAATTCTGAAGGTGGCCATAAGGTTCGAAAGGTGGCCTATCTCAAATTTGAATACCGAATCTCAAGCTCTCTCGATTAGGTTCCATTCCTTAACCAACATGTGAGCGACTGAAGACTTTAGACTCAAAGCATCGGTGACCTTATTCGCCTTTCTTGGGTGATATAGAATATCACAGTCATAGTCCTTCAACAATTCCATCTGTCGGCACTGTCTCATATTCAACTTCTTCTGAGAGAATAGATACTTGAGATTTTGATGGTCCGTGAAGATTTGGAATCTTTCTCCGTATAGATAGTATCTCCAAATCTTCAGGGCGAAAATAATTGCCACGAGTTCTAAGTCATGTGTCGGGTAATTTTGTTCATGAGGTCTCAACTGACGGGAGGCGTATGCAACAACTCTGCCATGTTGCATCAGCACGCAACCCAATCCTCTAAATGACACATCACTATAGATCTCGAATCCTCTAGGACCAGATGGAATGGTCAGCACAGGTGCGGTAGTCAGCTTTTGCTTCAGCTCTTGGAAACTACACTCGCACTTGTCTATCCACACAAATTTCTCTTCTTTCTTTAGGAGTCGTGTCAAAGGCGACGCTAATGATGAGAACCCTTCCACAAATCGTTTGTAATAACTTGCCAAACCTAGAAAACTTCTGATTTCTATCACGGTAGTCATTCTTGGCCAATTGATCACCGCTTCAATCTTGCTCGGGTCCACGGAGATTCCTTCGCCTGAAATCACTTGCCATAGAAAAGCAACACGAGTCAACCAAAACTCGCACTTGCTGAACTTGGCGTACAACTGATGGACTCTCAGCGTTTGCAGCACTAATCTTAGATGACTCTCATGCTCTTCGTCACTTCTCGAATACACTAGAATATCATTGATAAACACGATCATAAACTGATCTAGATATTCTTTGAATACTTGGTTCATCAGATCCATGAAGGCTGCTGGAGCATTCATCAACCCGAATGGCATCACTGTGAACTCATAATGACCATACCGAGTACGAAATGCTGACTTTGGAATGTCGTCCTTCCTGATCCTCAGCTGATGACATCTTGTCCTCAAGTGGTTCTTCGAAAATATTGACGCTTATTGCAATTGATCAAACAAGTCGTCAATCCTCGGAAGTGGATACTTATTCTTAATCGTTCCCTGATTGAGTTGCCAATAGTCAATGCACAGGCGCAATGAACCATCTTTCTTCTTTACAAACAGAACTGGTGCTCCCTAAGGTGATGCATTGGAACGTATGAATCTCTTATCCAACAATTCCTGCATCTGTACCTTTAGTTCTTTCAACTCAAATAATGCCATCCGGTAAGGAGCCTTAGAGATTGGCTCTGTCCCGGGTGCTAGCTCGATCACGAACTTGATTTCTCTCTCTAGCGGTAACCCTGGCAATTCATTCCGAAAAACAACTGGAAATTCTTGTACCACTGCGATGTCTTCCATTTTCAGCTCCTCAACTGTCATATCCACGACAGTTGCCAGGTAACCTTGATAACTCTCGTTTAACAAACAAGTTGCCTCTGGCGATGAGATAAAGATAATCGAGGGACCTCCTCGATTCCCAACAAACTTGAAGCTCTCACCCTCTAACGGGTCAAACTGAATCGCCTTGCGATAACAATCCATTTTTAGCTCGTTGTTTGGTGAGCCAGTCCATGCCAATTATCAAATCAAAGTCATTCATGGCCAGGACTAACAAGTCTATTTTTTCCTTTCGCTCACCAATTGCTAACTTGCAACCAGAACAACCCAAAGCAGCTATCACTTTATCCTTCAATGGTGTAGATATACTAACTGCCGACTCCAATTATACAGGACTCAATCCTTTCAGCTTAACATACTGCTCGACAATAAAGGAATGACTTGCTCCTGGGTTGAATAAAGCATAAGCAGGATGGTTGTTCAGCGAAACCATACTTGTAATCACCTCAGGCGCAGCCTCTGCCTGACCTTGTGTGATGGCATACACCGTGCCTCGAACTGGAGGTCTAAGCTGTCCTTCTTACGGTGCGTTCGGAGGTGCATACCCTCTGATTTGTCCTCTCTATGGCGGCAGTGGCAACTGCGGTTGTCCCCTTGGTCATTTAGGACAATCCTGGCCATGTGACGCTATTGGCCACACTCGAAACAAGCACCGTCCTTCGAGGGCACGAGGCTGTACCGGGTCGCCTTCCGCAGAAGTGACATAGGCTATTCTGACCAGGCCTTGTCTTCCTAATTCCACCCTTCTTGTTGGGCGGAATGTGAAACCTTCCTCCAGTCATGGGCCTCTTCCCATACCGGATTCCTTCCCTACTCGATCCGAACCACGATCCAAATGCGGCGGCTCTCTCGTTCTGATCCCTCTCAATCATCTGGACCCTATCATACAGGTCATTATAATTCCTCAGATTGAGCATGATCAATGGACACCTCAACTCCGTCTTGAGTCTGTCCCTGAATCTTCTCACTCGATTTGCCGGGTTCTCAACTAGCTCGGGAGCATATTGCGATAGTTCAGCGAACTTCGCCTCATACTGATCGACAGTCATGGAGCCTTGGCGAAGGTGCTGAAACTCTTCCATCTTCATCTCTCTGGCAGTCTCTGAAAAGTATTTATTGTTGAAAACTTCAACAAAGGCGTTCCACTCCGAGACGACACCTTCTAGAAATACTGCTCCTTAGGTGGTTCTCCACCAAGTATTTGCAACTCCTTCTAGCTGGTAGGTTGCAAGAACTACCTTCTCAGTCTCGTTGCACATCAATAGAGCAAAAGTCTTCTCAAGTCCTTAGATCCACAAAGCAGTAGCTTCGGGGTCTCCTGCCCCTGTAAACTTAGGTGATTCAACTTCAAGAATTGTTCCACTAGCTTCTGAATCAATCTCCCAGCAACCACGATTCCTGGTGGAACTTCAGCAGGTGTGGCGGCAGGTGCGGTTGCAGCAACAACATTTTCTACAAAGGCCTGCTTTCCAATTCACACCGAATTAGAATTCGAGCGATAACAACAACAGTTTTACCAAACAACTATCACAGACATGCACCGGCATGAATTCAAAGGCCATTCATACTACTGTCCCATAATCCATCGCACCTTATCACTCCAACCCTAAACCATGCTCTGATACCACTAAACGGGGTGTCACGCCCCGATCCTCGAGTGCGCACCCATCCCTCACTGGTTGATTAAATAGTGACGTCCCAGGACGCATCGCCGACCCTTTCATTTTAATACGCATGCAGAAGCAGATAAAATCCCCAGACAATAAAAGAATGGGATAGAATAGCAGGACCAATTTTTCACAAAAGACCTTTTTATAAACACATAGGTTTATACATAGAACCCTACAAAAAGGGATCGGCTTTCAACAAAAGAGAATTGTCCTAAGATTAATTAGTCAGACAAGCTCGCCGATTCTTCGGGCTTCACCTTCTGAACTTCGGGCTTCGGGTCCTCCACCGATATCAACTAGGGACCTGAAAATGTAATCCCACAATGGGGTGAGATGACGTCTCAGCAAGTTCAACTCCCTAAGACCCGGTTAGGAAGAAAATAAGCCTTGAGGGCTGCTTAGGCACAATCATGAAATATAGGACTTACCTTGGCCTCAGTTCCTTCCTGTCAGTCAATACAATTTCTAATCTCATCTAGTCACATCAACCAATCAAATCATTCAATCAGATCGAATTATCGATCAATCGACTCAGTCGATTCCATGTCAACATGACCATTCCCCGGTCATTTTAATCAATACTATCTATGAGTTCGACCATAGTCTAGGACTGCTCACTCTAGGCCAATAATAGATAGTATAGCTCGCCAAAAGCTGCCTCAAGTACTGAGATAATATACTATATATATATATACTCGACAGAAGCTGCCTCAATTTCTGATATAGTGTATTATATATGCTCGCCAGAAGCTGCCAGATCCACTGATCTGATATATTAAATATGCTCATCAGAAGCTACCATATCAACTGATCTGATATATTAAATATGCTCACTAGAAGCTGCCAGATCCACTGATCTGCTATTCTAAGGCCATTTTTCCATTTTTATCATACTCAATAAAATATCGTGTATGGGTACACGGTCGGCCTTAGCCAAAATACAATAATTTCTTTTCCATAAATCCCACCATTTTATATAGTCCACCAAAATATTTTTGGCATTGTAAACTGACGCTCGGTTATTTTCTAATTAATTACTGAAATTAATTAAATTTAAGAATAAATTCCTAAAATACAAATCACATCAATTTAACACAAATTTGAACTCAATTAAATAAACAGATCACACCACCGCAATTAGCATAAAATTTTGATAACCGATTATCCTGGTCTAATTTTTGGAAAATAAATAAATAATTAATTAATTACATAAATTAATTATTAAATATTAAAAATAGCGACTTAGGCTCGTAAAGCCTAATTGAAAGTCGAGACGGATCCGAAAAATTTTCAAATCACTCTAGATAAATACTAGAGCTTGTCTAGGCCCTAATTGCACTAATTATCCACCTAACATGCATCGGTAATCAATTAAATTCACTAATCAAATCTAACTAACCACCTAATCCTAGCTTAGTCGAAACTAATCAACCCTGAAATGTTATTAACTTACTAAGTGAGGATTAGTGAATTAAACTCACTTATTTAACGATCCGCTCAGATCAAATTGACGGGGATGCGACAGGGCTTGATCTTCTCCGAAACGGCGACGGCTTTCGAGCACGGATCGGGCCTTAAAATTGGCCCACAAAGCCTCACGGTTTCTGCTCGGATTCCTCGGCTGAAGGGCTGCTTCGAGCGGCTGATTCGATGGGGTCTTGCTGGGGAGTGTTGACCAGGTGAAACGGTAGCTGCAGACTTCGTCGAGGAAGTTGTCTCTACGGGAAATTAAGAAGACCAAGCTGAAGACAATTGGGGGCAAAGGATGGTGGAGACGGCAGAACATTCGCAAGGAAAATGAAGGCGAAAGAGAAGCTGTCCAGGGGTTCGATGGAACGGATGTAGGCAAAAAAGGAAAAGGTGAGGGGCAGCTGGAAATGGCAACGTGTGAATAAGAGAGAGGAGAGAGAGTGAATAAGTATGACCAAAGAAAGTCAAAGAAGGGGGGAAATGGGACACGATAGAGAGGGCTGTCGGTGGGGGGTTCGCGAGAGAGAGAGAGAGAGAGAGAGAGAGAGGAAAAAGGAAGGGGGACGTGCGGCCAAAGGGGAAAAAGAGAGAAAAATAAAAAGAAATTCCTAAACCAAAAATTCTTGGTCCCACTTGCTTTTGTTTAATCCAATTTGGTCTCCAAAAATCCTCATGCTAAAACACTTGATCCTCACTTGCTTTCTTGCACCAAATTTCCCTTAAACAATAAGTCTCGGGCAACAAAAACGGCCATTTCCTTCAATTCCGAATTCTATATCCTTTTTTTCGGAATCCGATTTTCCGAACAAACTTCTTCGATCAAGGTCCAATTTATTGAGGAAAATGCCCGTAAAAATTCCCTTTCACTAATTCAATTAAACCACATGCCAAAAGTCCCTTCAAATTGGCCAATCCGAATTTCCGTTCGTTTTTCGAATCGTCTGAATTGATTTTCCGTAAAAATCCCGAACTCACCGAAAATTCCTCGAAAGATCAGTCGACATTCCTAAAATGACCTGTGACATGACATGACTTTCAATTTCTGAAATCGAATTCAAATTCGCGGTTAATTTCAATCCGGCACGATTTTAGCGTGACCTAGGCTACCGGGTAGCTTTTAGAAATTTTTTGTGCAAATGACTCATGGTCGATTTTATTCGAGTCACAATGAACCCATTCAACACATTGGCGACTCTCGGTTGTCGTGAAAATCTCGAGATTTCGATTACGGACATGGGGTACCAAAATGATAGAAAAATCAACCTAGTGTCGATCAACGAGAATTTTGCAATTTAGTGGAATCACCTACGCTTAACCACATATCTCAGTTAAACTGACTTATCTCTGATTTCTAATCGATCTTTACTGTGCCGTAATGATCTTGGCAGATGAGCACAGTCGAGTAGCCGATTCAGCTCGAAATCTTAAGTTTATTGCATTAAAATTCCGTAATGGCTTTCTCAGGTAGTCTAGTTATCTCGAGAGTGATCAGCTCTGAGAATAGCTTTATAGGCGCGTCGATGAAATGCCTGATTAATTTAATTGAAAGCAGAAGTGAAAAATCTAGGATGTCACACGATTCCTCATAAGTTGTCAAATCTATGGCTAAAGGATTATGCTTGTAACAAAAGGACAGTCCTATTCCCCTTCATTTCCAGTAAATTGTCATTTGTATAATTCATTTAATCTTGTTTGGAAGTGCATTCACGTTGTATAATATTGGGCAAAAAACAACAACAGATCAGAAAAGCATACATGTGATCATTAAACAGTGCCAAAGGCATTCTCTTCAAGGAAAAATCTTAGAATGAGCAAGCCACTTTGCTGTATGATGCCCTTAAATATGGAATGTGATAGCATGAAGTATTTTACCTTCGCATCCTTTAATAAGATGGGGCTTACCATAATACCCTGGTCCGCAAAAGCACTGCACAAATGCTATTCCACCGCCGAATAAGGTGGTTTCACAGTGGAAAGGTTCAGTATTGCTCGAGCTGTATATTCGATTACCTAAGCTCTTGTGTATAGTTGGTACTGTCTGCAGTCCCCCATCCCAACATTATTGGAACCGTATCATTCAATCTCAAATCATATAAATTTGTAAAGTTAGACCCCAAGAACCATGATATATTTGTCAGAAAAGCGTATTGGCACCCCTGAATTCCAAGTTCTTCTTTGAAATCCACACTAAAGTCTTGAAGACCCGAATAGTATACTCTGGCAATATTCGTCCCTCCCAGTACAATTACTATATTACCGGTTACTGTTGGCGTTGGTTCCAACACATTTCGACTTGCAACCAACAACAACTGATTCTATGGTATTTATTGATGCTCAACCTGTTGGAAGTTTATAAAACAAACTAAGTATATGTTTTCTTGTCCCACATAGGAAAAGTGGGAGGAAGTAAGCTAATTAATAACTGTGGGGTTTCTTTAGTGAACCTAAAGAAATGATTGGGTGTGGGCTATACCCCACCATACTCGCGTGCGGGTACGCGATTTTTTGACACACTAACCCCTTTGTTATTTTATTTTTTTCTTTTGTATGGTTATCTTATTAACTTTAATTAATTCAAAGGTTGTTTTGTTTATTAAGAATTTTCGGAAATTTAAAAGAAAAAATTATAATAATTATTATATTTTTATTATTTCGAATTTTTGTTTGTGTCTTTTCAAGACAACCTTTCAAAAATATTCTCGTTCGTTTGCAACCTTTCTCGAAGGACTGCATTTGTTCGTTTTTTCAACTTCTTTCAAATAGACGCCTATCTGGGCAATTTTTCGAAAGGATACATTTGTTCGCTTTGCAACCTTTCACGAAGAGTTGCTTACGTTTTTACTACTATTTATAAATACATGTCAGTTGTGCGTGATCATTTTATTTTTCGAGTCTTCTTTGTGAAAAACTACAGCCATCTTTTTAATTGTTTCCTAGAGAGACCCTGGAGAAATATTAGAATTGCTATATAGTATTCTCATTTTTGAGACTTTGTTGTATCTTGGAGGATATTTGCCGGTGACCATTAGCAACGTTGTGGGGGCAAATAAATCCTTAAAGAAAGTGATATCAAGCCTCAAAGTCTGACTTGATTATCTAAAGATATGACTTCATTGTTCTACCTAATTTGAAGTCATAATTTTCCCAACAATTTTAAGGATTTATTTTGTTCAACAATGGAGTCGGAGACAATCAAAGTCATGAATCAAGATATGGTCAAACTGGACCGGTTCGATGGGAATGGCTTTGCTCGCTGGAGGGACAAGATGATGTTCTTACTCACTGCTCTGAAGATTTCCTACAGACTGGATCCTAACTTGGCGCCTATAGAAGATCCTAAGCCTACTACCGAGGGAGGACAATCAAGTGCAAAAGCCATTGAGAGGGTTAATAAAGAGAAGAAAAAACATGCGGAGGATGAATTACTTTGTCAATGACACATTCTGAATACACTGTCAGATCGTTTGTACGACTTATTCATCGAAATGAAGTCGGCTAGAGAAATTTGGAATGCACTGGAATTCAAGTACAAAGTGGAGGAGCAAGCTACCAACAAATATTTAATTGCAAAGTATTTTGATTTCAAGTTCATTGATACTAAACCCTTGTTGGAACAAGTGCATGAATTGCAAGTGCTTGTGAATAAAATTCGTGCCCTCAAGATTGATATTCCAAAAGCTTTTCAAGTTGGAGCAATTATTGCGAAATTGCCTCCAAGTTGGAAAGAATATGGAAAAAGGCTAATGCATAAGTTAGAGGACTTTACTTTGGAGCAAACACAGAAACATCTTCGCATTGAGGAAGAGTCACGTTTACGTGATAATTCTGTTTTGTATAATTCCAAGGTAAATGTTGTGGATAAAAAACGGAAAATCGGCCATAACTTCAAAGTAAAAAGCGGGCATAAATTTAAGAGAACACAAAAGAAGAAAAAAGGGTTGCTGTTTTGTTTGTGGCAAACAGGGACACTACGCCAAGGATTGCATTCACCGCAAGAGCATTTCAAAGGACAAGAACATTTCGATGGTGAAGGGTCATGGCCCTCGCCCAGATCCGGCGAGGGCTTGCGATCCCTCGCCGCCGGTCCACTAGGGGCGGGCGAGGCTCGCGGGCCCTCACCGCCTATCGGCCGGTGTCGCCGGCCCCTGGCCAAGGCCCGACGACCTCGGCCGATGCTCCCCCACCGTCGTCAGCCCTTCCCCGCACAGCGGGGAGGCGACGAGGGGCCGGCGACCCCGGCCAACCCTCCCTCCTCCGTCGTCGGCGGGGAGGCAGCGGCGATGAGGGCTCAACCCTCGCCGCCTCCCTTAGGCCCCCCTTTTTTAATTTTAAGTTTTTTTATTTGTTAGAATATTTTAAATAAATTTGGTTTTAAATTTAATTTAATTAATTTTTATATTAATTATTAACCCATCAGAGACAAAACGACGTCGTTTTGCACTCACATCGTCGAAAAATTGCCACGTTAGCAATTTGGCAGGATTTTGGCTGGAGTGGCACTTAAGTGATTAATTTTACTCCGATTTTGGCACTTAAGTGTACATTTCCAAAGTTTTTGGCACTTAAGTGTCCCTTCGTGCCAAGTTTTGGCACCCAGGTGTCCGTACCTCCACTAAAGACTATGGTGTCTTAGTGTGTTTGTATGTTGATGATATGCTTATCTTTGGAACTAATATGACTGGAATTATTGAAACTAAGAAGTATTTAACTTTCATGTTTAAAATGAAAGATTTGGGGTGAAGTCTTAGATATTAAAGTTAAGAAACATAGTGGGGGTTATTCTTTAAGCCAATGTAGTTATATTGAAAAATTATTAAATAAATTTCAACATCTTGGTTTCAAGGAAATAGGTACTTCATTTGATTCCAGTATTAAATTAAATCATAATATTGGTAGAGCGGTGGCATAATTAGAATATGAGAGTGCTATATGGTCTTTAATGTATACGATGCACTGTACTAGACCTGATATTGCTTATTCTATATGTAAAATGAGTAGGTATACTTGTAATCCAAGTACAGAACATTGGAGAGCCATTATCAGAATTTTTGGTTATCTTAAGAGAACTAAAAATTTAGGATTGTTCTATAATAATTATCCGGCCGTATTAGAAGGATACACCGATGCTAGTTGGATTACAAGTATGGGAGATGAGCGTTCCACTTCTGGATGGATTTTCACACTAGCTAGAAGTGCTGTATTTTGGGCAAGTAAGAAACATACATGTATAACTCACTCAACAATTAAATCTGAATTTATTGCTTTAGCGGCAACTTGGAAAGAGGCCGAATGGATTATAAATTTGTTGTTGGATATCAAATTATGGCCTAATCCTATGCCTCCTATTTCTATCCACTGTGATAGTCAGGCTACTTTTGCAAGAGCCTATAATAGCACCTATAATGGTAAGTCTAAACATATTAGTCTGAGACATGAATATGTGAGACAATTGATTAAAGATGGTACCATAACAATTGTCTACGTGAGGTCAAGTACTAATCTTGCCGATCCTTTGATGAAGGCTTTATCAAGACACATGGTAATAATGACCTCACAAGAAATGGGGTTGAAATCCTTTAATTGAAATCACCAATAATGGTAACTCGATCTTTTTCTAGAACATCACTAGTTACAAGGTTTAATGGGTAAGAACAAGTTATTGAATGTGATTGTTTGATACTGACGTAGCCTTAATATGAGAAGTCAGTATCATCTGTTACATTTTGTAGGTTGAATTGACTTCTTAATGAAGTATAGTACAAACTTGTAATGTGTTGATAGTAACTGAAACACATGGTAGATATTTCACCTATATGAGCTTAGAAGTGGTGTCGCTTCTTACGAAAGTTGGGGTTACTTTCTAGAGAGCTCATGAAACATGATCAAGCACAATGCGATAATAGTGCGGAGTAATATAGAACTTCTCGCTGAAACAAGAGGTTAGTGTATGTGCGGTATGTCCAATTCTATTATATAAAAGTACAAGTTTAAAGCCGAGCTACTTGTCACTTTGATAGAACTTTGATATACTTGTACCAAGTAAATGTTTAACTCAAAAGAGACCTTTATGTATTTGAAATTTTGGCTGTACGGGTTTTTATTTTTTATTTTTAATTTTGAAATGTTTGTTTTACAAACAAAGTGGGGGATTGTTGGAAGTTTGTTTGTAAAACAAACTAAGTGTATGTTTCCGTGTACCACATAGGAAAAGTGGAAGCAAGTGAGCCAATTAATAAATATGAGGTTTCTTTAGTGAACCTAAAGAAATGATTGGGTGTGGGCTAGACCCCACCATACTCGCGTGCGGGTGCGAGAATAATTGCGCGATTTTGGATAAATAATAGATAATAAAAAAACAACAAAAAAAACCAAAAATAAATAAAAAACAAAAAAAACAAAAAAGAGAAAAGAAAGGGACAGCCACATGGGGTTGGGTCTTTGAGCCCAGCCCCTTCTTCCTTCTCTCGTGTGGACCTTCGCGGCCCAACCTACGTGACTTGGCCCGTGTGCCCCTTGTCTTCTTCCTCTCTACAACACGCGCAGGAGGGGATAGCGAGGTACGGCGGGGGCTAAAGGGACGCAGCATTGATGGCGAGCAGGAAGGGGAAGGAAGTGACGTCGATTCGGCCGGCAGAGGAAGGCTAGTCGGCCTAGCCTCCACCGACTGCCCCCCCCTCGCCTATAGATAGGGCGTTGGGGGGTTGGCCAAAAACACGACGGCAAAAGGAAGGGATTGCCGACAGCAAGCCTCGACAACTTCCCCTAAGAGATTTTAGGGGAGGCCCGAGGATGAGCCGCCGAAGATCCAAGATCTGGCGAGAGAGGGTCGGGCCACACAGAGAGACAGAGAGAGAGAGAGGGGGCTAGATCTAGGGTTTCGGAGGAGAGGGGGCAGGATTGGAGGCGAAGGCTCGCACAATAATAGTGCGGAGTAATATAGAACTTCTCGTTGAAACAAGAGGTTAATGTATGTGCGGTATGTCCGGTTCTGTTATATAAAAGTACAAGTTTAAAGCCGAGCTATTTGTCACTTTGATAGAACTTTGATATACTTACACTAAGTAAAGGTTTAACTCAAAAGAAACATTTATGTATGTATATTAAAACATACATAAAGGGGGGTCGGCTCACCAAAGATCCCGGACTGGCCTCCATCAACTGCCCCCCCTCGCCTATAGATAGGGTGTTGGGGGGTTGGCCAAAAACATGATGGCAAAAGGAAGGGATCGCCGACAGCGAGCCTCGACAACTTCCCTTGGGAGATTTTAGGGGAGGCTCGAGGATGAGCCGTGGAAGATCCCAGATTTGGCCAGAGAGGGTCGGGCCGGAGAGAGAGGGAGAGAGGGCTAGATCTAGGGTTTCGAAGGAGAGAGGGCAGGATTAGAGGCGAAGGCTTGTACCATTCCCACCCCCCAACGCCGTTGCCTCGCTCGAGTCTCGACGTCGTCGAGCTGTGCCGTCACCGCCACCTTGCCTGAGTCCCAACGCTGTCGAATTGTGCTACCGTCCTCACGCCTTGCCGCTGCTATTTCCCTCGATGTTGGCTGTTGCTTCCCCCAACGTAGACTTGTAGTTGTCCGAAGACTCGGCCAAATCAAAGCCCTTCATCGCGGAATCGACTGGTGCAGCTCATTGAGATAGGTACAAGCTTAGTCGCCGTATGCTACCGTACGCCATTGCCGCCCCCGTTGCCGCTGCTGGAAGGCTCCCCCCTCTCGGAACCCTAATCGCCGTTTCATCTTGCGTCTCAACCCACATGGTCGCCTCCGTCGCCACCGCTCGGAGGCTTCCCCCTTTTTCAACCCCTAGTTGTCGTACGCCATCGCCACCTCCGTTGCCGCCACTCGGATGCTCCCCATCGCTCGTCGCGCGCGCCGACCACAAAAGCGGTAGCGGCTGCGAAATTGGGTCGAGCTCTGGTCGGGTGCGTGACCCGATCCCCTAGGGTTTAGTTGCGCGAAACTGGGTCGTCGGGTCAAGCTTGAGTTGCAAACTGAGTAGGGTTTTGACCATATCGTTGGGTCGGGCTTGGGTTGCAAGCCGAGTTGGGTATGCCCGCCTAGGTCCGGTTTGGCTAAAACGCGGGCTTGTGGGCCGTTTAGCGGGACGAGACTCGGACTAGGCCTTGGTTTCCGGCCCATTCGAGTCGATTGCTAGCAACTCGGATCGATCCCAACTAGGGATCCGACTGGTCTTTTTATTTATTTATTTATTAATATATTGTAAAAATAAAAAATAATATTTTAAATTAAATTAAAAATAAAAGATAAAAAAGTAATTTATTTTCAGAAAATCAAAAATAAAAAAATCCCATATTTTCCTAAAAAAGCCAAAAAAAAAAATCAGAAAAAGCCAAAAATGATTTATATTTTCAGAAAAAGATCAAAAATAAAAAAAATACTTTTTATGTCCAAAAAAATGAGAAAAAGACCCAAAAAATGTTTTTCCTCCACAAACCGCATGGAAAACCCCTCAAAATCCAAAAAGCTTTAGGGTTTAAATAAGATTAGGTACCAAAAGGGAATTAGTGATTGACTAGTGTAATCAAGTCCCCGAACCTAATTTCTCTGGTTGCGTAGCAGTGAATATTCCTCCCAATATTTCGCTTGGGTTTCTAATCGACCTACCCCCAATCGATTAGTGGCGAATCCTTTTAAAATTAACTTATAGATTAAAATATCAAACCATTAAGTCATGAATTGGTGAGCTTGGGAGAGCCCGGGCTAGGCTAAATGAATCTAGCCAAACCATTGACCTCCGTCGGTGCCGAAAAAAAGAGGTCGCAACACATCTTTACTCAACTTATTGATCCTAGCCTCTCCAACATGACCTAATCTCGAAGATGCCAAACATACTTCGTGTTTGGTCTATCTTTAGGTCATTTATTGGTCACGGCATTTATATCGTTTCACTTATTGACATTGGTAATCATATTACCAGAAATTGTAATGATATAAATATTATTGGTTATCGAACCAAAACCAACACATCTTTTATCATAATAAATGGAACGCACATCATCGACAAAAGAAAATTCATAATTCTCTTTACTCAAACAAGGTATAGAGATGAGGTTCCTAACTGCATTCTTATGATACAAATAATTATTCAAAATCAATACATGTCTCGAAAGCAAAGATAAATGATAAGTCCCTATAGCTAATGCAGCAACTCTTGCTCCATTTGCAAATGTCAAGACTATCTCATTTTGTCCCAACATCCTACTTATTTCCAAATTCTATGAAAACATACAAATATGTGAAATTATAGTAGAATCTAGAACCCATAATAAGCTAGATTCAGAACCAACTGTAAGGTTAGTTTCAATAAGCATGTATATCATACATTCATAAGGTTGGTCATTTGGCTTGACCTTCAAGCTCACAAGGTACTTCTTGCAGTTCCTATTTTAATGTCCCTTGACACCATAATAATGACAGTTTCCTTTTTCAATCTTAAGTTTTGGACGTATAGTAGACTTTATGGACTTCTTACATTTCCTTTTCTTCAAAGTAGTCTTAGTCTTTGAAGAGAAAGCCTTAGCCATAGCCATTATAGTGGGCCTTGTATTGTGCATTTTCTTCTTATAGGCCACTGGTATACCACGTAACTCAACAAGAGTTTTCTCATCTTATGCATGTGGAAGTTTTGGACAAATCTAAAGAATGAATCGGGCAAAGATTGGAGTATTAGATCCACGGCTAATTCATTATTCATAATAAGATTTAGTCTGGCTAACTTCTCAATGTACCAAATCATAATCAGAACATGATCATTCACCGATGATCCCTCAGCCATTCTCATATGGTACAATCCATTATATTTATATATATATCATATCTAGAGATTCGTCTGTTCTCATTGAAAAATTCCTTTAGATATATAATAATTGAGTGAGCACTTTCCGTGATATCATAATTTTTCTGAAACTCATTATTCATAAAAGAAAGCATGTATGACCTAACTTTTAAGTCATCTTCACGTCACTTCTCATAAGTTTCGTGCTCCTCTTTGATACCACCTGAAATGTCTTTTGGCAAGTTTGGATCAAGCACATACCCAATTTTCTCGAAATTGAGAACAATTTTCAAATTATTTACCTAATCAATATAGTTGGATCCCGTCAAACAATTCTTGTCAATAATAGAAGCAAGTGGGTTTGTCGTAACCATTTTTAAAGTAATAAAATATCTATGTAGAAAGATAAATTGTTAGCCATTGATTTTCAACAAATATTTCGTTTTGGCCTTTGAATGAAATATTATATCCCACTATTCTTTTCGGATCCCATACTCCTTAAGATGAGAAACGACAATATTTGTTGGGAAAATACCACTAGTGGGGATTGCGATCCCACCACTTCATAGTCCACATCACTTGACAGTTATATGTGTCCTCTGAACTTAGTGAGTGGATCATAGTGAGTGGATCACATATCCAACGCATCACATGTGAGTTCCAATCATACTTCGGCCTCTAGATCACGAAAGCCTCACTTGACAGTTATTGACCTCATGATCATAGATAAGTCTATCCCCTCACGTCATGTAAGCATTTAGGACACAAATGATTCTTCATCTATTATTGGAAATCATTTGGCCTAAACCTTGCATCATCAGATGTATAATGGAATGGTTTTATATTCTTGAATAGCAACTGATTTCAATGTAGCCACAATAAGCTAATCAACAATTAGAACATGAGAGTAAACCATGACAATGATAGGTCACGAGTTTAAACACCCATTACAACTTGATTAATGGTCTCACCTTGCATATTAACTTATTAATATGCATATCAAATAAAAATCTAAAAGCGACCTTAATAAACTTCTGATCATAAATGAGAATCAGTCATCAGATCATACAAAAAACATGAACTAATCAATAATTAAAAGCACGAAGATGTTTAGGATTGGTCCTGATACCACTATTGATTTTTGTTTCAATAAATAAGAATACATGCATAAGTAGGTTAAGATTAAAGTCCGATCATAACGGAAGTAAAAACGCTCATACATGTATTTCCAAAGCATTTTCGTGCATTTTAATAAAAACACATAGACATGAGAAATAGGCTAATCAAATTACCCTTGGTCCTTGCTCAAAAATTTTGATTCTAACGCTCTTTAGATTTTGATCACGAACGTTTGATGTCCTCACAGCTGTGGTTTTGACGTTCTTCAAATTTTGACCACAAACGTTGATCTTTTAGTAACATCAATTTTGACGTTCTTGGAATTTTGACCACAAATGTCTGATGTATTCTAGTAATATTGGTTCTGACGTTTTTCAGATGTAGAACATCTGATTTCTTCATAATGTAGATTCTAACGTTCTTTAGATCTAGCCCCACAAGTATTGGACCTCTAATTCAGAAATACCACCTTTCAAATTGAATAGAAGAGAGAAATTGAGAGATGTCACAATTGCAATTGTACTGGCAATTGCTCTCATGTGTGAATGATTTGGTTAATCACTATCAACACTTTCATTTGTCGATTGTCGATCCTCCTATGATCTGCTCTCATAATAGCTTTTTTATATCCAATTCAAATCATGGCTTGTTAACTCTAAAATTGTTTAGGATTAATTTGGCTCTAACACCTGATGGATGTAAGTTTTGATACTGTTTCAGATACTAATTCGAGTATTAACTCTATAATCATTACAGAGTATTATTCCAAGCATTAATTTGTAACCGTTACAAATCTTTACTATGGACATTAACTTTGCAACCGTTACAAATATTTATTTGACCGTTACATCTCAAATCGTTTCAGAACATTAATTGGTCATTTGAATCTGAAACCGTTTTAGATCATTAAAGTGCCTATTGATTCTGAAAGCGTTTTGGATCATTAATGTGACCATTACATATGAAATCATTTTAGATCATTGATGTATCCGTTAAGTCTAAAACCGTTTTAGAACATTAATATGACTGTTAAGTCTGCAACCATTTTAGATCTTTGATTTAGCTATTAAGTCTGAAACAGTTTCAGATCATTAATGTGACTATTGATTTTGAGCTTACTTTAGATCATTAATAATGCCATTGATTCTAAACTCACTTCTGATAATGAATGCAGCTGTTAATTCTGAACTTACTTTAGATTATTAATTTAGTCATTGAATCTGAACGTGGTTCAGATTTTTGATCCGGCTGTAAAATCTGAAACTTGTTTCAGACTTTGTAGAATCTAAATCCCCTTTTTTTCTTTTTTTTTTTTTTTTTTAGATCTTTAACTTTTTAGCCCGACTCAATCTAATTGACTTCAAACACATTTATAATATTATCTCTTTTGTTCAATTGTCATTCTAATTAGTTATAATGTGTGACATCCCCAAGTTCATCACTGAGCTTGGCAGTAATAACATATTAGCACAACCAAGAGAATTGATTGTCCAGGTCAATCTCATGTTCTACAAACTATGAGTGACATTTAGCAATATATTATAGCTACCCAGACAGTGTGAAATGTTTCAAGAATATAATGAACTTTTTAGCTTTGGTGACTGTGTAATTCGATCCTTCCGTCTCACCATGTCACGATCGAACGAAGACCATGGAATTATTGGTTAAGTCACCAAATCTATCATATGCCCAAATCTTATTGACATGTATTTCTTTGAGACATGAACCATTTATTCTCGGTTATAACCTTGGCCAAAAATTTAAATACAGTGTCACGATTAGATCACATAGGATATCAATCTTGTGTGTGTGTGTGTGTGAAACAAGAAAACAGATTCCATATTACACATGCATGTGCCTTCGTATGTGAACAAACTATTACTGTCAAGTACAAAGACAATTTGACGAAACGTCAATATGTGCACTTGTAAACCACAGTCATCCAACATACAAGTCACCATCGTGCCTCAGTAAGAATCTTACACCAGACCAAAGCGTGAACGATTAGAAGTTCACCTCGCTAAAAGCTTCGATGTTGCTAATTGTTCTATGTATGTCACGTTTAGTGAACTTGTTCAAGACAAGCATCTATGTTCTAGCTCGGATATCACAATACACAATGACTTATGACTTATCATCTCCTCAAGTATCTAATACTGAATGGTGAAGCTTGAGAACACACCGGTCTCAACAGGATCATCAATATCCTCTCAATGATTCATCAACCGGAAACTGTTTAAGGATTCAACATAATTGTAAATCTATCATACATATTATTAACCCCTTAAGAATAGGTACAACTAGGGGTGTGCATGGTCCGGGTAGGCAGTTCCCGACCTAGAACCGGAAATCGCTCGCTAAGAACTGGTTCCAAAAAATTGGAACCGGGAACCGCCCTCTAGTTGCATGGATCCACTCGAGAATTGGACTGCCGGTTCGGTCCGGTTCCCGGACGGTTTGGTTCCCGATGGATCCATAGAACTGGTCCAACCTCTGCGCCTTCCCCTTTTTACCCTCCCCACATCTATTTATTCTGGCTGTCCCGACCATGGTAGCTTTATTCTCCTCAAGTATTAGCGTCACGGCGATAGCAATCGCGACCCTTGCGCCACTTCTATCCCAACCACCACCACCACCATCTTTGCCACCGCCTCCACCGTCTCCCGCTCCTCCCTCGAGACTGACAATAAGGAGGACAATGGGGACGATGAGCCATTCTTAGACTTGGAGTTCGCCCTTGTCCCTGAAAATGAGGATGATGGGGGGAAGCCTGAGGAGGGGGAGGAGGAAGAGGGGAGGTAGAAGCGGGATGAGCCTAACAACAAAGAGGATGATAGTGACAATGAATGTGGAGGTGGCGACGAAGATGGCGATGATGTGGAGAGAGAGTTCAAGTTCAAGGGAGGAAAAGAGAATCAACTCACTGTTTCGCCGAGTTCGGACTAGACTCGAAGGGAGATGAGTAGATCTAGAGGAAAATTGGAGAGGAAGAGGGAGCTTGGGGAGATTTTAAACTAAGAGATACGAGATGGAGTAGGAGAGTAGTGAATTAAGACAAGATGGTGATTGGAGCCCTAAATTTTAGATTTGCTAATTTTGAATATTTTTAATATTAAAAATTAATATATTATTATAATATAACCGGTTCAGTCCGAGTGGGCGTGTGGGTGGATCCGCCCATGGAACTGGGAACCGGACCGGTTCCCTTAGGAACCATCGGTTCCGGGCGGTTCCGATCCAGTTCCGAGCGGTTCGGGTGGGTCCTGATTCTTTTGCACATCCCTAAGTTCAATTGTAGCTGATCTTATAAACTCATTCATATCAATAGGATGATGAATGAATATTTATTTGCCATTAAATAATCCCTAACATGTAATATGGTTGCTTTTGGGCATATAGCTAACACTCTGTCTTTGATTTCACCCCCTGTCCTTGTGACTAGATTGGTGAAGATAGCCGGATTCATAACTTTTCATTCATTGAATTGTGTAGCCCTCCTCGAAAATATATGAATATGAGTAAGAGAAGACAGTGCACTGGTCTTTTCATTCGTATCTTGTCAGAATTTTGAGGCTCAATTGCTTCTGGTTCTGAGGGTGCGATGCGCTCGACCGACGCAATTTATACCTATGCATGCTCGTGTAAGGGAAATCCCTTATGATATTTTGAAAATGACAAAATAAATCAAAGCCTACTAACATGTTTAATGGTTGAGTAACAGGCTATGCAGATGATAGAACATGTAAAGGATATTATCAAAGTCTATTGCACTCAAATTCAGATTGTAAAGTCTATTGCACTCAGACTCTAATTCAGACGGAACGTAACAAAAACCCCAAACATATAACGGCTAGTTATCTGGTTTGGATTCTACATCAAGATAGATTTGATTGACTCAATCTAATTGATTGATAGTTGGATCATGAAGACAAGAACTTTCTATACGAAGAAGCTCTTCTTATGGAAACCAAGATTCTATTTGTATGGGCAATCGGAATCAATTTGGGATTCTACTTTTGTCACTCAACGGCTACCAAATCTTCTAGATACAGATCTGTCCAATGGGTAGATTGGAAGACGATCCTCTAGATACTGTCCAATGGCTAGTTTGGAAGTGGAGGAGTATTTAAGAAGATCAAGGACCAATGAGCAAGTAAGAGACGGAGCGTAGAATTTATAATTCCAAAGTCTGAGCGAACTTCGATCATACACTTGTCTCTCGTGAGCTTAAACGTTTGTGATCGTGAGAGAAATACCAAAAGAGTGACTTAGTGAGATAGTGTGATCTACTACTAAGTGTTTGCACTCAAAGTTGCAATCTCTTGTTGATTGCATAGTGGAATCCAGCAGAAGGCTGTTAGCGTGGGAGAATGAACGTAGGCTTGATCTAAGTTGAACCACTATAAATTCTATGTTCTTATTCTCTTCCCTGAACTTTATTTTATTCCGCATATATTTGCCAAGGTTTCATTTAAACACCTATTCACCCCCTCTAGGTGTTCATATTAGCATTCACAATTGGTATCAGAGCCAAGTGCTCGTTTTATTAAAGTGTTTTTACTTTTGAGCTAAAGATCTTCTATGGCTAGTATCTTGGCACCAGGACTTATGGAAGGGCAAAGCAACACCAGGCCACCATATTTTGATGGAAAGGAATACAACGTTTGGAAAAACAAAATGAAGGCATTCCTAAGATCCAGAGATCCCTTGCAATGGGATGTTGTGGAAAAAGGAATCAATCCCACTGCTGTGTCTACATGAAATAAGAATGGCAAAAACAAAGAAACCAAACCCCCTGCTCCTATGTCTCGGACGGAGATATCCAAAAGAGAAGCTCTTGATGTAAAAGTCATTTATTCTTTATATTGCGCCTTGTCTTTTGCTGAATATAATAGAATCTCTTCATGTGAAACAGCAAAAGAAGTTTGTGATAGACTTCATGTTACATATGAAGGGATTGATCGTGTAAAAGAGACAAAAGTAAAATTTTTGCTCGGCAAATATGAATCCTTCAAGATGAAGCAAGGAGAGTCGATTGGAGATATGTTCAGCCGTTTTACAGAAATTGTAAATGGTTTAGCATATCAAGGTCAGCCAATTTCTTCTCCAATGAAGGTCAACAAACTCTTACGAGCTCTCTCAAAAGATTGGAACCATGTTAAGACCTCAATCCGGGAGACTCAGAGGATTATGCCACTCTCCGTTGATGAATTGATTGGCACTCTTCAATCCTATGAAGTGGAATAAATCGTTGATGAAGATCCCGAAGGTAAGAAGTCCATCGCTTTAATATCTAACCTGATTCTGACGATACAAACTCAGAAAATGACATGGACGATGAAGAACTTGCTTTTATGATCAAGAAATTCAAAAAGATGAGTAGAAACGGAAGGAAATTCAGTGAAAAAAGACAATACAAGCAGAATGGGCAGAAAAGAATAATGAAAGATGATGACGAGCAAGAAAATATATGCTTGATGGTACATTCAGACTCAGAATCCGATGAGGAAATTGAGGTAAGTCATTTAGAAATTCCTATCAAATTTTCAAAATATATAAATGAGCTTTGCTTAAATTTCAAATATTCTCTTAAAAGGATCTCCGAACTAAAAAAAGAGAATTATCGGCTTGGGCAATAGGATCTTTCTCAAAAAGAAAAGTTTGAAATTTTGCAAAAAGATTTTCTACAAACAAAAGAAAGTCGAGATTTACTTGTCAAAGAAAATGATTCTTTAAAGAAAGAATTTTCAAATATTTCGATAAAATTTTCAAATGGTTCAAAAACATTAGAGCATATCTTTTCCATACAAGTACCTTACTATAATAAGTCGGGACTTGGCTTCAATAAAGAAAGTGATTCTTTAATTGATTTTCCTAAAGTAAAAGAGAGACTTAGACAAAAACCTTCAAAGACATTTTACAAAAATCATTTTCAAAAAGTGTTTATAAAACCTGTTGATTGAATGCCCTCAAGTGTTCAAATTGTGGAAATTCAGAACACTTTGAGAAAGAATGTCCTAAAGTCCGGAGACCTATTAAGAAAGATTGGGTAAAAACAACATATTCTACTAACTCTCATGGACCCAAGAAAATATGGGTACCAAAGAAAAGATGAGTTGCTTTTGCAGGAAATAAAGGAGAAGAAGAAAGAGAATTTGGTAAGGAATTTTTTTTTTATTCTCAATTTGATTTGGGTAATAATTTTCATTATACTTGATATTCGATATATCATTGGTTGATTCGGATTTTATAATGATCATATTTTGTTTTATTGAAGAAAGAATCGTATGATTTGTTTTTGTGATTCGTGAATTGAGATTTGATTTAATACATGTGATTATTTTTTATATCTTGGTTAGAGACAAATGAGTTTATTTGGATTGATTTTTGCTCTCTAATTTGTCATATTTTGCAAAGTGAAAATCTGTTTTATGTGATATTAATTTATTGTGCAAAGATATTCTTTCCTTAAATACTTTGTTATGATAAGTTTAAAAAGAATATTTGCTTATCTATGGAGATTTTCTATTTTGCTTTAACGAAATGGAAGGATCCAAATTGATGGATACCAAAAAGGAAATGAGTTTATTGCAGGAAATTCTATAAAGAAAGAATGATTGTGAATCTACGCAAATTTTAGTGCAATCAGAAAAGTATCTCCTGTGAAGATTGGTAATGATTTTTTTTAATCAATGGTATATTTCAAACATATACCTTGGGTAAGAGAAATTTTTTTATCATCCCGCCTTATAAATTTCTACATGCATTTATCATGATATTGGATGATTGCTTATCATTTACATTGCAAATATTTCTTATTATAAATATAACGCATTGCAATTTTTCTTTTTACTTGATTTGGAGCGTGATAGAAATATCATCTTTCTTTTTGCGAAATGCATCAATAATATATTTTGAGATTTATGCTCAAGAAAATCCCTTTATTCATGAAAGATATTATTACATATTCAAGGATACTCTTGCTATATCTTTAGAAGATATCTTATATCTAGCAAGTTTGATCCGCAAATCAGATGAAGGTATTACGTGATATATTTGCAAGGATTGTTATCTAAGAATTTGCAGGTGGCAAAAGAATCTTCCATATGGATTTTGGAAAGCTCAATTAAAAAATTATGGAGATTTCATACTATTTTCTGGAGGCTCAGAAATTCCCTTCCTTGTGCAAAGTTTTTGCAAATTGTTAAGGACATCCCTAATGTGTCGTACGAAAGTTGTTAAGTTTATGCAGGTTGAATTCGAGAACAACTTGTTTGAAGAAAATAAATTTCTGCCTCGAATTTCAAAATGCAAATGATCGTTGTGGATGTTGTTGTTACAAAGGAAATAATGGAAAAATATTCTGCTCAACATGCACAAGCCACAATTAGTGCTATTCGCAAATATTGTCATGATGATAGGGGGAGAAAGCGAATCCAAGAGAAAGGAAAGAATCGTGATCATCCCAAAAAGGCAACAAATTGAGAGGGAGCATTGACCAATTTTGGAAAAATATTTTTGAATATTGATCATGATCTTGATTATTATGGAAGGAAGGAAAAGATAAATGTGTTAGAATTTATTAAGTTCTACAAAATCCGATTAGTGCATCTTTTATTACCTTTTGTCATCAACAAATCTCACATTTACATTATCATTTTGTTATGAAAAAAGCGGTAAGTAAATTTTATAATGCATTCGTGATTTTTATTGGATATTTGTTGATATATATGATCGAAGTGAGCTTTATTGCATATCTTTAATATTCGACTTACTTTGTAAAAGCTGATTTTTTGGAAATTGTGTTTCATGCAAGATATTTGTTATCGTTTTATATTCTCTACGTAATACTATTTCCATTGTTATCGCTTTTTGATTATGACAAAAAGGGGGAGAGAATATAAATATGCATATGTGTTGATATTAATTATTGCATAATATTGAGCTGCGATTATCTTTCCATATATAATTATGCTCAATCTATTTGCTATCTTCTGCTATCTTTTGATTTGAATTATTATTCTTTAAGATTGCCTTGATTTATTAATATTTTAGAAAGTGTGATTACACATTTGAATATTCTCATCATCAAAAAGGGGGAGATTGTTAGGGGAATCCCTTATGATGTTTTGAAGATGACAAAATAAATTAAAGGCTACTAACGTGTTTAATGGTTGAGTAATAGACTATGCAGATGATAGAACATGTAAAGGATATTATCCAAGTCTATTGCACTCAGACTCGGATTGTAAAGTCTATTGCACTCAGACTCTACTTCAGACGGAACGTAACAAAAGCCCTAAACATATCATGGCTAGTGATCTGATTTGGATTCTACATCAAGATAGATTTGATTGACTCAATCTAATTGATTGACAATTGGATCATGAAGACAAGAACTTTCTATACGAAGAAGCTCTACTTATGGAAACCAATATTCTATTTGTATGAGCGATCGGAATCAATTTGGGATTCTACTTTTGTCACTCAACGGCTACCAAATTTTCTAGATATAGATCTGTCCAATGGGTAGATTGGAAGACGATCCTCTAGATACTGTCCAACGGCTAGTTTGGAAGTGGAGGAGTATTTAAGTAGATCAAGAACCGATGAGCAAGTAAGAGACGAAGCGTAGAATTTATAATTCCAAAGTCTGAGTGAATTTCGATCATACACTTGTCTCTCGTGAGCTTAAACATTTGTGATCGTGAGAGAAATACCAAAAGAGTGACTTAGTGAGATTGTGTGATTTACTACTAAGTGTTTGCACTCAAAGTTATAATCTCTTGTTGATTGCATAGTGGAATCCAGCAAAAGGCTGTTAGCATGGGAGAATGGACGTAGGCTTGATCTAAGCCGAACCACTATAAATTCTGTATTCTTATTCTCTTCCCTGAACTTTATTTTATTCCGCATATATTTGCCAATGTTTCGTTTAAACACCTATTCACCCCCTCTAGGTGTTCATACTAGCACTCACAGCTCGCACCGTAGAAATTGACACAGTAATGTACCCCTTATTGGTCGTCTGCTATCGAATTGAGTCAAAAGTGTTTAGGTGGGAAGGGAAAGCTCAAGAATCTCTTCTAGCCCATGAGGAAAAAAAAAATCTTTTAAAAACGTGGACAGGTACTGGGAAAAGACATCGAATATGTGTCGTGTTAGTGGTCTCATGATCATCTATTGTGTTAGTGGTCTCATGGTCATCTATTGTTCCAAGATCACAAGTTCTCGCTATGTCATGATCGCACCTATGACGAATTTATGCTCATGGGCATTGCTACTTTGTGTGGAGAGGAACTATTGACTCATTAGCGGGGCTATATTGACAAGGTCGTTTCTAAGATCTTAAGTGATGTTGAGTAGTCGTAACTCAAACCTAATATTCTGCAACTAATACGAGACTCTTGTTATACGTTGGTCGATTCTCTAATCAACCCTCTCGTCTTTATGATCACATTTCCGAACTTCCAAATTAACACAAACACTTTCACCAAGTTACGGTTTTGGAAATGGAGAAACATCTCGCAGGGGACCTCTTGGGAAAAATCCACATAGAAAATTATCACAAAGGACAAACACATTTAAAGGAATCTATAGCGTATCTTTCTCACTTGTATGAAACAAATCCCAGAGATAAAAAATAAAAAAAAAAACTATAGAAAATAAAAGCCAATATTTGTCATGAATTTTCTTTTCTCACTTGTAGTTTTAGAGGTGAGTGTCAACTAAATTTAAAATCTAAACATTACGATCAAGCATCGAAAATTATATAATGAAGTAGAAAACATATGTTAACAAATTACGGTCATTGATGTTTTTCAGGGAACAGATTAAATGCACATTCGACAATATAATCAACCGAATACTCAAATAACTTGGTAAATACAAAATATACACAGCCCATGGAGAGTATACGAGAGGAACTTACGTTGTCGACAAGCGATGTCGAAGAAATTCGAACTATGGAAAAATCAATATATTAACTCAAGGATTTTGTGCTCAATTTATAATTCAATTCCAGATGTTGATTCTGAAGTAGTTCGATTTTCTGACGCGCCCCGTTATGTCCAGGGAAACATGGTGAAGTTGATGTTGAGGTGTTGGACGGATGGTTTCTTTTATTAGTTGATCTTTCCTATCTTAATGCCTATTGATGCTTCTGTGGCAACATGTATGAGTAATTCTGTGGTTGCTGTTGCCAGTATCGTTAATTTGTCTAAAAATAATGCGATAAATTTCACATCCCATACTGACTTTCTTCTAAGATATATGACAACAAAGTTTCTTTGTTTTTTTTCCATCAAAAAAGAGTGCGACATACGATATTTTATTTTCCGTCTTTTGACAATTACACACAACAAAATCCTGATATTCTTCTTGAAGTAGTAACACACCTAAGAAAATCTAGATAGAACTAATCTACATCGATTCACTAGACATGAGTGGCTGCAAGTCCGATAGCGAGATTATGTCTGCGGACCCAACAGAATCCCAACGCGTACTCGTCTCCCTCTTCTCATGAGTATTTCCATGCCTAATGGCGGGATTCTCCAGCTTTCTAATTCGCTCCAGTTCACTTGCCACTTCTCTCATTGTAGGTCGCATCTTCCCATGTAAGTTCAGGCACCCTCTTGCGATGTTGGCAAAGGCGACGATCCCTTCCTCCTTCCCTTGCTTCAGAACTTGAGGATCGACTATGTCGAACAGGCAGTTCTCGTCCATCGACAGGAGAAAATAGCTTGCGAGGTTTCTCTCCTCCTCGTCTCCAAGAAACGAGACTGGCTTTCGCCCTGTCAAGAGTTCGACGAGGACCACACCAAAGCTGTACACATCGCTCTTTTCTGTGAACTGGCACGATTGAAAATACTCAGGATCTAAGTACCCAAATGTCCCTTGGACTACTGTAGTCACGTGAGTTTGATAGAGCGAAAGGGATTTGGAAGTGCCAAAATCAGCCACTTTTGCACGATACCTATCGTCCAAGAGAATATTAGTAGACTTGATGTCCCGATGATAGATCGGGATTGATGCCGATGAATGTAGATAGGACAAGGCTCCTGCCACGTCGGTGGCAATTTGAAGGCGTGTCCCCCATGATACAAGAGAGTCATGTAAGTATTGGAAGAGCGTCCCATTCGGTATGAATTCGTACACCAAAAGCGGCGACTCTGTTTCCAAGCAGCATCCAAGTAGCTTAACCACATTCCTATGGTTGATCTGCGAGAGAATGGCGATCTCATTGATGAACTGTTCGACTTTTCCCTTATCGATCGCCTTTGATTTCTTAATGGCAACAATTCCTCCATCCGCAAGCATACCCTTGTAGACGGTTCCTTGCCCGCCTTGGCCAAGTATTCTGTTCTTGTTAAAATTGTCGGTGGCCTTCTCCAAATCCTTGGAATTGAACAATTTATTCTTGTCGACATTGGTCTCGGATGAACACAGTTGTTGCTGCAGCAAGAGGCCCCCATTCTCTTTGAAGTACCTCTCTTTGAGCTTGATTTCTTTCCTTTTCTTCAAGAAATTGTACAACAGCCATAAAAAAAGAAGCAAGAGCAGTACCCCTAGGCCTGCTCCCATACCTGGTTCATTGAAGTAGTACAAGGATTACCTTTGTGTTGTAAAATAACACCGAAGCTAACAAATTATGCACTTCCAGTCCAACGCATGAAGAAGAAATCAGTAGAGAAATCAACAAGTAAGATCAAGACATCAATTATTTGTGTGGTTCATAAAGACATCAAATATTTGCGTGGTTCCATTCAAGTGTAGGCACCTACTACACAAGGAAAGCACATTGCTAAAAAATCTATTATAAATCTAGATGAAATAGAATTTATAATCGTTCAAGTGTTTCCCAGTCCTAATTACTCCTAAAGCAAGACTCACAAGTATTAACTCACAATCTCTCACAAGCTCACTCATAAGACTCATATATATGTATATATATATATATATATATATATATATGTATATGTATATATGTATATATGTATATGTATATACATATACATACATATGTATATGTATACATATATATTCAAAATAGGAAATCCCTTTTAATAAACCTACTCAAATTGGGAATACTACTCAAGCCTAGAAATCTACTAGGATCGAATTTTTTTTATGGGCTCAAACTTGAGACATATTCTCAATTATCTCCACATTGGCTTCATTTTTGTAGCCAAGTCATAGTGCTCATCATTTATGTAGCTTTTTCAATGCTCCATGGGCACTTCAACCATCAAAGATGTCTATCAAGCCTAAACTAATCTTGGACTTGTCTAGAGGAATGAAATTGATCCATATGTCTCCAATATTCTCCATTACAACAAGCTTTTTCACGATTACATCCTCTCCTGAAATGCTATATCTAATGCGAAAATTTCTATCACTGACAAACTTGATTCTCCATTTAATATCTATGACATTCATGAACTCCGCATCAACCCGATGTCATATGGGCATTAACCAGCTCATTAGATAGCACCACCTCTTCAACTCCTTTGGTTGTCATCGTATTTTCAGCTTAAATTGCCAACAAAGTCATCATGTCTCTCAACGATGCCACAAAGAATGTTAAGTTAATGTGATTGGTGAAAAGTTTTCCTCGTGAAAATTTGGCATATAACAGAACGGCCATCTAATCAGTCGAGCAGCAGCCAAAAACAAACAGAGTTCTTATTGATCGATCGAGATTATGTATTAAGGGCAAAAAAGAAAACACCTGGTGTAACGCTTGAGGTATTGTATTTGTTGTTGAGTCAATCAAGTTAAAGACTATAAACTACTTAGGCTACAATTTTAGGAAAAAAATTGTGCCCAAAACAAACAGCAAACTTGAATTCCGAAGAGCTATGTACAAACAACAAACATCCGATCCACTGAAAATGCATCAGGCTATATAACTTTTTCTAAATTGTGGGATTTATCATTTATAGACTCCATGTTGCCTTTATTTAAATGATAGGACGTGATATTCACGAATTGTGTGCACAAAAGATGGATAATCTTTACTCATAAACATGACAGAATGAAGAAATTTACTTACCTATGAGGAGAAACTTGATCGTCTTGCTTCTTTCCACGCAATCATGGGAACCTCGCCGATTCACACAATTTCTCCCAGGGCACGGATCGGTTGGACCTTTGCATTCATCCACATCTGAACAAAAGATGAAGATCAAAATTAGTAGAGCCTCATCTCTTTATTGGGTGTTTAGTATTGAATGTAAAGCTACTTCAGCCTCCAAAGAGCTACTTCTCTTTATAAGTACAGTGTTTCGATGTTGCGTTTCCAATGATTGGTGTGATAATATGTAACTGGTCTTACCTTCGCATCCAGATTTAATATAGGGGTTACCGGTGAAGCCCCTACGGCAAGAACACTGCAGAAATGGCATCGCCTTGGGATACTTTGAATTGAAGCTGAAAGTGCTGCAGTCATAGGAATCGCCATATTTGTAAATCTCTGAGGCAGCTCGGGAGGAATTAGCTATCCCCCATTCTAGCACCGCTGGGAAACGCCCGCTCGCCTTCAACTTTTTGAAGTCTATAGTTGAACGTTGGAAGTTCGACCTATCTCCCAAGAAGGCAAACTCGCATTTATTCTTTGCTGAATCCTTGTCAGGGTTGAAAGTGATGGTGAAATTCTGAAGATCCGGGGTAATCGTGGTTTGGCAGCATCCATCGCTGCCCGAACAATGCATCTTCCTAACATCCTTGTCATCTTTATCGCAGCTAGACTTGCATCCTATGATTGCAGACTTTGTGTCATCCAATAGAACACATATGTTGCAACCGACGGCGGTGAAGACGTTCCTCGACTCGGAGAAGACGAAATGGCTCCCTTTCAAGCTCACAGGCGTAGAGCTTTTGTTTCCCCTGCATCTCCCATTCTGCGAGTAGATTATTGGAAGACTCACGCTGATCATGCCGTTCTTTCCACCTTGGGAATCGGGTAGCGAAATGTTGAGCACCCTCAAGTTGGGCTTCATCAGCATTGGGACGGTATCCTGGCAGACGATCTCGTACCACTCATCGAGGAAACAGTCGGCTCCAATCCCGAAGGGAAAGGGAATGGTGACGTCACCACATGTTGGGGGGCAATTACCCTTCACCAGGGGAGCTGCTAGCGAGGCTTGTTCGTGAAGCAGAAGCGACCCTAGAAGCAGAAGAATGTGAAACATTCTTGCTCCTGCTTCTTTTCTTGGGAAATCGTGGACCTGTTCGAGGAATGAACGGTGGGCGCAGCTACTTATATGCCACTTTCTCCCGTTGTCGTGGACGCTATCATTTCCGAGGATACTTTCTTGAGCAGAACTGTCAAAGCTTCAAATCCATCCTGGAGTAGAAAATTCTCCGCTCCTATTTTGGCGGCCAACTAAGAAGGATGTCTCCATCGGTTCTGTTTTGATGGCAATCGCGACTATTTTTTTTTCAGTCTCAGCTGAATATGAAAATAGAAGAAATTAACTAATAGACACAAAGATATTAAAAGTGATGAGATTTGGAGATATTTTCTTTTGTTCCCCGTTGAAATGTCTCCTTTCAGAGAGGCTCTAAGTCATTTTAAGATTGGACGTCTTTGAAGGCTCCTCCTTTGTCCTGGATTTATATGAGGACGAGGGTTGAAAGGTCCTGTGAAATGGGATATTTAGGAAATATCTGTGCATGTCCTCGTTGCGTGTCCGACGGTATTATTCTTTCGCCAACGATGACAACAGCGAAACCGAAGCAATATACTGGTTCATACCTAATAATTAACTGTGTATACTGTAGCAACACATTGGTGAATGTAATAGAAAATGTCACATCAGCATTGTTTTCCTTATTAAATTTTCAATTTTTTTTTTTTGGATGTGGTCCTTGTCCTGGTTGAGTGATCTGTAGTAGAATACACCCCGTGCCACTCGCACATAACTATATATATTACAGCAACGTATCGGTAAAAATAGGAAAAAAAAGGTCAAGTCGGCATTTTTTTTTCTCTTATAATATTTTCAAGTTTTTTTTATGTGACGCACATTGACGTCACGTGTTTTTAGAACACAATTAAAAAAATGAAGCCACATTAGTATGCTAAGTTGGCTAAATTGGACGGAATTAATGAAGAAACTTCATCATATCAACTTAATAAATTTTAGGACTTGATTCAATTACTTAAAAGCTTTAAAATTCGATTATACTTTTGTGATGAGTTTCATGGCTTGTGGTGCACTTGTCTAAAACAAATAAGCACACTGACCTTGTAGACAACCTTTTTTTTTTTTTTTCTTTTTTTGGAAAATTGAAATATCCAATGGCTTGAACTTCTTAGGTCTCATCGAGCTCATCTAAAAACCTTCCTCCATGTCATTCCTCCATGGAGATAGGATCTTTAAATTCCATGCATTTTTTTTTGAGTCACGACTCTTACAAGGAAAGAAAAAACCTCAGAATCAACGAAAGGTCTCAAACTATCAAATGGGTATTGGCAATATTTAGAATTCGAAAAATTGAACCTCTGAACGAATATCCAAATGCATTCATGCCATGACACAAGCACCCATACATTGCCATATATGATGAATGATATTTCATTTTAAATATGGCTGAGATTATATATATAAACACACACATGTTAAGAGGTGGATTTTATTGGTTTTTGGCCACTAGTGAATGGAAGGGGAGCTTTTGGCCGTAACAATTAATTGTGCGCCACGCTCATAAACTATATCCCAAAGAAATTGCTAGTGTTTTGGAACCGTGACAAAGTCTTGTGGTAAGAATTTGTGTCTTTTCTGTGAGATTATTTTGCAAAAAATTGAATGGGCTAAACACTATAAGTTATTGGCATAACTAGGTCTAAGAAGCACCAAAGAGGGTTGTGACTTGAGTGTGATTATAATTTTTATTGTATCTCCTTGATCTATCATGAAACCTTGTGCTGCTCTCCCGATGGAGCCAAACGTTGACTAGACCACGTAAACATGATGTTCAATTAATTTTCTTAATCTATTTATTAAGCTTTGGATCACTTGTTTTCACAAAAAAAATTGGTATAAAAGATAGTTAGGCTGAGTTGAAGTAGATTGATGGCTACAAAAGAAGGAAAATATAAAAATCAACAAATTTGATGGGAAGGACTTCAATTTTCAAAAATGCATATTAAGGATAATAGGTACTGGAGGAATCGATGGTTATCTTTGTTTAGAGAGAACCAAAGTCGATTAAGCAAGCAAATTAGGATTTAATGGACACACATGTGTTGGTTATTACTCGATTGTCACGTTGAACATTGCGGAAGAGAAGACCCTACAACTTTAATGAATGTCTGTCAAACATATATGAGAAACCCTCTACAATTAACAATATTTACTCAATATGACTCCATTTCACTTAAAAGATGGGTGAAGATGCATCATGGCTGAGCATATTAGTGAATTCAATTGGAGATTGACTTTGCTAATAATGTATGTGCTTTGATTCTATTATCCCAATTGCTTGATAGTTGGAATACTATAATTCCTCTACGTATGTAATAAAGTTATACATGCCCGTTGAAAGGCGTAATTTTAGTGCAATTACGCTTATTTTTATTTTGCATTTTGTGTGTGCGTCGTTTTCCCTTTACTTTCAATTTCTACTAGTCCTGCAAATTGGGTTGACAGTTGAAACACCGAGTTCGATATGATTTTCACGTTTCGTATGCGTATAGACCTAATACTACGGAGAAAAAAGGGGATATCGACAGAGACCCTTGATAGTGTTATTTACGTGAAAGAAGGGACTGGAATTTCATGTACTGTACGCATTATTTCATTACAGACTCTGTTACTTCCTGGTATCTGCTTGGGATGCTTCCTTGATGATAGAAAGATCAAAGCTCCAAAGTAGACGGCACCAATTTAAGTGGCCGAGCGCGACTTTTCCCACTGTCGTGGCCAGAACTTTGTCCTCATCTTTTCTCACGGGAAAAGACTGGGAGCATTATCAAGATGAATTAAAATGATTTATCACGGGTGGACTTGGACTTTTGATGGCCCCACTCTCGTATTCCTACTACTTTTCTTCTCCTTTTAGAAAAAAAAAACCATTTTCCACAACAAGAACGTCTCTTTAAATGGCGAAATCATTCAATAAATTTAGACGACGACCACCAAGACGTCTTTTTCTTCTCTCTCGACGAATGAAATGGCTGGGCATCTTTTTGACCTACAAAGGTGAAATCAAAAATCACTTTATTAAAGCAAAAGTGGTTTCCTCTTGACTTGTTTGATAGTAGTGGGTGTGCGTGTACCACGGCCTCTCCCCCATTATTGAAGCGGAATTCATTTTTATTGTTCTAAGTCCAACGCTGTTCGTGCTCAAGCAATCAATAAAAGCACTTCGGAATGCTATTTTGGCCCCTCAAAAGAGGAAAAAAGACGTATGTGAATCATGAGAGAAGTCTTTTGCTTCCACAATGAAAGAGATTCCGCCCATCATGCACTAGAATTGAAGAAAGCTAAATGCGATTCTTGCTTTAAACTAGTCTTATCAATTCGCTAATGCTCTTGATCATGCTACAAAAAGTATGCTGAACTATTGGCACAGTTTTATTTTTTTATTTTCATTAAAAATAAATATAACAAATTATTTATGGTACCGACGAGAGGAGACAGACAATAGAGCCGATTGTTTTGGGGAAAAAAAACAGTTAGGTCCAAAGAAATTGCTAGACCAATATCCAAAATATGTTCAGTCAGAAAAAGTTTATGCATTTTTAACATGCGTAGTCTTCCCCAAAGGAAGGACAGTACCAATGGGTTGTGTGAATATCTAATTGGCTTTAGTATCTGGAATTTGCTGGTTCAACTTCATACATAAGAAGAGAATTTGAAACGCTAAGCGAGTTCGATATGATTTTCACGTTCTGCCTAAACCTATGGAGAAAAGGAACAGGGTTCGAGTCCCATAATCCTATTCATTAAATGAAAGAAGGGAAGAATTTTCCGTGTGATGTACTTGCAGATGTATTTTTGGATCATGCATCTGTTCATAACTTGAGATATGCTCGAGCTTGATTACTTTAATAAAGTAGACTCCATCATGTTTCTGAAACTGAAATCAAATCGCAGCTCTTTTCGGCACCGAAAACTAACCGGCGAATTGAGCTGGCCAAAGGTTGATACAAACAGGACGCTTGCTTCATAAGAGTACGAGCGCAACTCTATTGTATTCCTCACGATGAGCTACAACACTGTCAAGAAAAATGAGGGAAACAAATTTCCAATTAGTTGACTAGTCAGAAATAGCATGTTCCCCCAACTTGTTGTCTAAGCCACGAGGTTTCTTCTCTCGTCCTCTCCTCAGCAAAGAGATTGGGTTGTGTCCCATAAAGAGTTCAACAAAGACCCCCGCAAAATTGTACACATTATTAAGATTCGGCACACAACCACAAAAAAAAAAAAAAAAAGAGTAAAGCAAGAAAGAAATTCGAGACACAAGATTTATGCAGGTTTACTCCAGACTAGGGCGATGTCCATAGAATTCTGTTGTAATTAGCATATTACACATTTCTGTTACATCTCTCAATTACAAGAGAAAGAGCACGACTCCCATGCTATTTTGTCAATAAGGATTACAAACTAGCCTGACACATATATCTTTTTGTCAGTGAATTGATGCGTTTGGAAATAATCACAGGCCTGTTCATGTGTAGCTAGAGATTCTTGTGGGGGGAGGAGGATGCTAGAAAGGACCACCTTCACTGTGGTTCTTGATGTGAATGGCCGCAAATCTGAAAATGTTGCTACATGTCGGTCCGCACGATAAGATTTCATTGATCATAGAAATGCAAGGCTTGAGCATGTCAAGTCCCATCAATGCGGAACCAATTTGCACGTAAACAAATGAGGGAAGACCGGCATGGTGGGATCCAATGGATGACTTGTTGATAGCGGCGCGTGTGGTCTTTAATAACGTTATCACCTGTGAACATTTACCAGGACGGGCCATTGACTTAAAGTCTCCGATGACGATAGAATAGAGAGACCATCGATCCTTCTCTAGCTGTTATGCCGAAGATCACTTTCCTTGGCCCACAAGCTTCAAGTTGGCAGGCCATCATTAAACTTGGCTACGTCATTGGTCTTGTGTCGACCTATCTTCCACGGCATCAAAAGTTATCACTGCGCCATCATCAAGGCGCTGACGAACTTGTGCTCGTGGGCACTGCTACCTCCCGTGGACAACATTATGGACTCTTGACGCGTCCGATGGGCTATATCTAGGGTCTCAAATGGTGCTGAGTAACTGTAACTCACATGTAATTTCTTGTAGTGGATGCTTGGCTTCTCGACCCTTTCATTTTTTTGATCATCAGTCCGTGACTTCCGAGTTAACACAATTAGTTTCCCCATTTGCTATGATAAGAGCTTGTGAATTGGAAATGAAGATGCATCTGGCAGATGGCCTATTGTGAAAAATGTTAACACAACCAGTTTCCCCAAAGGAAGGACAATAATGTTGTCCACGGGAGGTAGCAGTGGGGCGTCGCGTGTTAATATCTAATTGGCTTAGAATCTGGAATTTGCTGGTCAACTTCATACATAGGAAGAGAATTTGAAACACCGAGTGAGTTCGATATGATTTTCCCGTTCCGCCTAAACCTATGGAGAAAGGGAGCAGGGTTCGAGTCCCCTAATCCTGTTGATTAAATGGAAGAAGGGAAGAATCTTTCGTGTGATGTACTTGCAGCTGGAATTTTGGATCATGCACCTGTTCATAACTTGAGATATGCTCGAGCTTGATTACTATAATAAAGTTGACTCCATCATGTTTCTGAAATTGAAATTAAATCGCAGCTCTTTTCAGCACCGAAAACTAACCGGCGAATCGAGCTGGCCAAAGGTTGATACAAGCAGGATGCTTACTACATAAGAGTACAAGTGCAACTCTAACGTATTCCTTACAATAAGCTGCAACACTCTCATGATAAATGAATGGAAAACAAAAATCCATCTTGTTGACTAGTCAGAAACGGCATGTTCCCCCAACTTGTTGTCTAGGCCACGGGGTTTCTTCCCTCGTTCTTTCCTCAGCAAAGAGATTGGGCTTTGTCCCGTTAAGAGTTCAACAAGGACCACTGCAAAACTATACACATTGTTAGGATTCGGCACACAATCACTAGGATAAAAAAGCCTAAAAGCGAGAAAGAAAATTTAAGACACAAGATTTTATCCTGGTTCATTTTAAACTAGGGCGATGTTTATAGAATTCCGTTATAATTAGCATATCACACATCTCTGTTATATCTCTCAATTACAAGAGAAAAAGTAGAACCCACGTGCCATATTATCAATAGAGAATACAAACTACACCTCAACACATCTCTTTTGTTAGTGAATTGATGCGTTTGGAAATAATCATGGGCCTGTTCATGTATAGCAAGAGATTCTTGGGGGGGATGATGTCAGAAAGGACTACCTTCGCCGTGGTTCCCGATGTGAATGGCTGCAAATCTGAAACTGTTGCTACATCCCCGTTTGCATGATAAAATTTCATTGATCATAGAAATGTCAAAGCTTGAGCATATCAAGTCCCATCAATATGGAACCAATTTGCACGTAAACAAATAAGGGAAGACCGGCATGGTGGGATCCAATGGATGACTTGTTGATAGCGGCCCCTGAGGTCTTCAATAACGTTATCACCTGTGAACATTTATCAGGATAGGCCACTGATTTAAAGTCTCCGACGGGGATAGAATGGAGAGACCATCGATCCTTTTCTAGCTGTTACGGCGAAGATGACTTTCCTTGGCCCACGAGCTTCAAGTTGGCAGGCCATCGTTAAACTTGGCTACATCATTGGTCTTGTGTCCACCTATCTTTCACGGCACCAAAAGTTATTGCTACACCATCATCAAGGCTCTGACGAATTTGTGCTCATGGGCAGTGCTACCTCCGTGGACAAAATTATGGACTCCTGACTAGTTGGGTGGGCTATATCTAGGGGCTCGGATGGTGCCGAGTAACTGTAACTCACATATAATTTTTTGTAGTGGATGCTTGGCTACTCGACCCTTTCGTTTTTTTAATTATTGTTCCATAACTTTCGAGTTAACACAAGCACTTTTCCCATTTCCTATGATAAGGGCTTGTGAATTGGAAATGAAGATGCATCTGGCAGATGGCCTATTGTGAAAAATCCTCACAAAATAACCACAACAGTGGACGAGTACAAGGAATGGAGTAGCGTGCCATTTGGGCCTAGTAGAACGCGCAGCAAATTAGTGCCATTTCCGGGATTTTTATCCAGTGAAACAATACAATTTTCAATCATGAGATTCTGATCGACAATTCGTATTTCAATTTAAGATTTCTACTCCTGATTGTGCCTTTTGGGTGGGAATGCTTTGCCAATTCCTTTTCTTCGGTGTTTCTAGTCCAGGCGAATGGATGTGGACTTGAGGGGGCCCTGGCTGCAAGAGACGCCCAATTAGGTGGATAGTGAACTATTTTGGGGAGAAGATTTGGGTTTCAGAGAAGCATACTACGAGCAGTGCGACCATTTATGAAATTTTCCATTATAAAAAAAATGTTCCAAACTTATGGAAAATAAAGGATTCACCCAGAAAAAAAAATTCCAAAATTGAAAAAAAAACAATATCGAAAAACGAGAAGACAATGTTGGCCATGACCGACTTTCTCACTTGTAGTTTTGGAGGTGATTATTAAATAAACATATTGAAAAATAACAATTATTGATATTTTTCTGCGAACACATTTAATGCACATGTGAAAATACAATCATCTGTATAGAAAAGTTCTTACTCAAAGAATTTGGTATTGTATGAAGTTCAAGACGAAAATACAAGAATTATACAACTCAAGGAGCGCATCTAAGGAGATTTTATGTTGTTGAAAAGCAGTGGTTAGGAAAGTTCAAACTACGAAAAAATCTGTAGTTTAAATTCCATGATTTTGTGCTCAATTTATAATTTAATGTTGAAGACATAAAACTCATTCAATTGTGTGCTCAATTTATGTACCATTGATTTCTAGTGTTTTTGATTTACTATTGAGAATTGGCAAGCAATGTTCGCAAGGAGGGGAAGAGATAATACTGTAACTAATGGGGTTCTTTGACGTTGATATACGCAGTTCGGGTGGTGAGTTTCAATACATCAAGTAGTGAGGATTTAAATGATATCTTGATCCAAGTAGCCGGAGCGTTGGCGGTCGGCAACAATCCCTCTATGCCATCAGCAATTTAGTGTGATCCTCAGGGAAGAGCCGGGTAAAGAGGATGCAACATCGCCTTCTTTTCTGAAAGGGAAACATCTATATTGTTTTCTTTTTCCCAGCAAGTAACAATCTATTTGAACCGCGAAGGCTGGTGCACCGTGTGACTAATGTAAGTTCTGCAACAATCAAATTGACAGCAAGTATTCAAGGATCTCAAAGACAAACTAAAATCACTGCATCATGCTCAAGCTAGATGATTGCAAAATTGACACCTACGCGCTGAGATAATGCCTAGCCAATTCAAGGATTGGTATGATTTCACAGTTCATTGATCCCCAACATCAAGAAAACGTTCGTTACCAATAAGCAATAAATAACTAACCAAAAACCTCCTATTAGTAAACTAACAAATTTTCCTCCCTTCTCTCTTTTCTCTTTCTTTTTCTACGAAGACCAATTTCCATGACAAACGTAGCAACGTGACTCATAAGAACGAGATGCAGAGCGGATCTTCACCATGTTGCACTAGGAAAAAGTGACTGCACATCCGAAAATGTAGTAATGTCCGTGTCGAAGTTTGACTTGCTGGATTTAAAAGCTGAAGCATAAGATTCAGTTGCCTCACTTTCCTCTTGGTTTTGCTGAGTACCCGAAGGATATTGGAGCTTCCTTGTCCCCTCCGACTCCATTGTAATTTCTTTCATTGCAGGGCGGTTCCTCCCACTCAAGCTCAAGCACCTTTTCGCAAGGTTAGCAATCGATGCAATCTCTTCCTTCTTATCTTCTTTGAAAACTTAGAGCATCCACAATATCAAACAACCGATTCTCCTCCATCGAAATTATGAACTAGGTTGCGAGGCTTCTGCCTTCTTGTTCCCTCAGCGATGAGATTGGCTTTTGTTTCATTGAGAGTTCAACAAGGACAACTCCATAGCTGTAGACATCACTTTTGTCTATAAATTGACTTGATTGGAAATACTCGGGATCTAATTAGCCGAAAGTCCCCTGCACCAATGTGATTACATGAGTTTGATCGAGGCAAACAGACTTAGAAGTGCTAAATTCTAACTCCGTGCCAGCAGCTGCGGTAAGACGGGGGGGGGCTTTTGCCCAATATTTCTCATCGAAGAGGATATTGGTGGACTTGATGTCCCGATGATAAATGAGAATAGAGGCTGCTAAATGTAAGTAGAATAAGGCTCTGGCGATTTTAGTTAAAATTCGTAGGTGTGGGTCCCACAATACAAGAAACTCTAAATTCAAGTCATGTAGATATTGGTATATAGTGCCATTTGGTATGAACAAGTGCCATAATGGTCTAAGGGTCTAAGTAAAACTGCGAGCTTCAGACATTGTTAATGAAAACAGGGCAATTCTTCTTCTTTTTTACCTTCTTCCTATCAAGGAAGAGGGGGACCGAAATATAAATAACGAAATATAAATAGTAATCTGACATAGGCAGACCAAATTCGAACATGAACTCCACCTAGACATCCACGGTTCTATCTTACCAGACGATATAGACAATCTGTTTGAAACAGGACATTGAAAATAACACAAACTGAATCTCCTCCGGACCTCCGTAAAGCCCAGGGAAAACCGTTCGTCTTGGACTTGGACAGTCCCCATGCGGTCTCAGGCTTGTTGAATCCAAAATTCCCGATCCAGATCTGTCTCGGATACGAATAGCCGGTCCATATTTGGATTCGTTCTCCAATAATAGGTCGTCAATATTTGGAGCCATACATAAAAGCTTCCTTGTAGTGTTGGGATCAACAGAAACGTCTGAGAAGCAGAATCACAGCAGAGCGTTAGACAGAGCCTTAATGAAAATGCAATACGCAATAAGATTGATTGATTGAGGAGTATGAGTCCGATTTGACAGAGGAAATTACAAAGAATTCACAAGAAATAATGACTTAAAAGAGGTAAATTTCTCTAGGCATCACCCCCACAAGTTAGCTTTTTCTTAAGCTTTGATTGGAGCAACAATTCGGTTCTGCTACAAATCTTCTTATGAATAGATACTCTAAAGAATGAAGGAAGAGCGCCCGAGGTGATATTCAATCAACTAAAAATGCCATCTCATCCAAACCATGAGAGAGAGAGAGAGAGAGAGAGAGAGAGAGAGAGACCTGGCTGAAAGGGAGGGCGTCCTGCCTGCCGTCTAGCCAGACGTAGCCGGTGACCATGACGAACGCGCCACCGCCGCCCTTGAGGCCATCGGGCTGACGGTCGATGCCAAGAGGGGGGAGGGGCTAGGGCAAGCAGTCGATGTTGTCGATTCGAGCCGGCACCGTTGAAGGGAGGTGACGTTGGCGAGGATAGCCTTCTTGCCCTGGATCTTCTGGCCGTCGAAGGTCATCGCCGACTCGTCCTGGTACAGGTTCACCAAGTCCACCCGGTTCATGCCGAACGTCCTGTAGTAGTCCTCCATGAACTGCTTGGCCTCTGCCATTACCGAATCCATCTTCTCTCGATCGATCGTCGTCGTCATCTCTCCCTTCTGGTTCTGCGCTTCGGTCCCACCACCATGCAGACGAAACCCTAGAATCTATCTTCAAGGTGAGGAGGGTTTGGGGGTTTATTTTGTTTTTCTTTCTTGAAAATCACAAAAAATCTCAAACTTTGATTATCACGATACATTTTTTCTAAATTTCACACACTTATATTCATATAATACATTTATCCCAAACTTAAAACACCACTTAAAAACCTCAAACTTATATTCATATAACACATTTTCTCCAAATTTAGTTTTTGTGACACTAAAAATCCCAAACTTTTACTAAATTTGTATTTATATGACATATTTATTCCAAAAATTTAGTGTCATAAAAAAAGTCTAGAGTAAATACGTTACATAAGTAATAGTTTAGGATTTTTTGTACCATAAAAAAAGTTTGTAATAAATTTATTACAGTGAATGAAGTTTGGAGTTTTTGATATTACAAAAATAGTTTATTGCAAATACGTCACTCTTGACAAAAGTTGGACTTTTTATGACTTTTTCCTTTTGCCTTTTTTTCCCCTTTTTCCCCCTTCTCTTTTTGCATGCATTCATTGCACCACGTGTCCATGTCCGTGTTCTCTACTCAGGCAATTGGCTTGTAAGCTCCTTAATTCATAAGTAATCACAAGGTGAAGACTACATGATATAATTAAAATTCGACAAATTGGAATAAAACTGTCGAGAGAAAGAGGATCTAAGTATGTTGTTCTCTCTCGTTACCCTATTTATGCCATAGCTTCAAATTTATCAAATTGGTTTCAGAAAGGATCTAGGATATAGATGTTTATTGCTCCATATAGTTCATCGACCTGGTTTTGTAGAGTACCGTACGCTTGAGTCTTATTTGATTTTGCATATGTAGGTGGAATTTCCTTGTGAAATTAGTTTCTAATTAGAGTGTAGTATGAGCATGGAAGTCACGTGATTTTCTAATTAGAAACCGATCCTACCCTCATCCGAATTTTATTTTTTTTTAAATGAGAAGAAAGAAAAAAAAAATTCACATAATGAAAGGAAAAGGAAATAATTACATGTGGAAAATCTGAAAATAAAAAAGGACAAAAGTATAAAAAATCTCAAATTGCGCTTATTGTGACATAAATACCACAATTTTTTTGTGTCGCCGAAAACCTAAACTTGTCTATGGACATTATGTTGGGAAAATATGGCTTCGAATTGGGTAGAACAATAAAGACGAATTTTTAGAGTACTTAAGTCGGATTTTGAGGCGTGATATCACTTTTTTTAAATATTTATTTGCCCCCACAAAGTTGCTAATGGTCACCGACAAATATCCTCCAAGATACAACAAAGTCTCAAAATGCGAATACTAGATAACAATTCTAGTATTTCTCTAAGGTCTCTCTAGGAAACAATTGAAAGGATGGCTGTAGTTTTCAGAAAGAATGCTCGAAAAGATGAAAATGATCACACACACTTTCTTCAATCTCAATATACATATATAATATAACAGTCTTATAACGTCTTAAAACGTAGCAACTCTTCGTGAAGAGTTGCGAAAATGAACAAACGCATCATTTCAAAAATTGCCCAAATGAACAAAGGTGTCTATTCGGAAGAAGTTAAAAAAATGAACAAATGCAACTTATCGGGAAAAGTTGCAAATTGAACAAGTATCTTTTTCAAAGGTTGTCTTGAGAAGACCCAAACAAAAATTCGAATAATAATTTTTTTTTAAATAAATAAAATTTCGAATTTTTATTTTTTAATAATTTCTGAAAATTCTCAAAACCAAAAAACAACCTTTGAATTGATTAAAATTAATAAGATAACCGTACGAAAGAAAATAAAATAAAATAACAAAGGGATTAGTGCTAATTAAACCGCGGGTATGGTGAGATTTAGCCCACACCCAATCATCTCTTTAGATACACTAAAAAAACCCCACACTTATTAATTGGTCACTTCCTCCCACTTTTCCTACGTGGGACAAGAAAAATGCACTTAGTTTGTTTTTACAAACAAACTTCCAACACATTGTGATACAAATGCCCCAACTTTTTTGGTGTTCCTATCTCTTCTTCCCCCTCAGTCCGCCCTCTTCTTCCCCTAGGTTTCTCATAATGAATGCAGCCTATATAACAAATATGTTCTTGGGCCAGTATTACACCTTATTTAACTATAATCGGCCAGAGCTCAGGCAATTTTTTAGGGACGATTCGATGGTCCAATATGAGGAGAACACAGCCATTGGGATCACTGCCATTGCCGCATTACATGAGGGGCTGGGTGAATGCCGACGTAACATTTTCAGGATTTCCAGGATGATCTGGCTGAATAATGGAACGACAGGAGGCATCGTCGTGCAAGTTGTAGGAACATGTTGTTCCCAGCAGCAGGGAGTAACCTCCTTCTCTGAGGTATACTTATTTAGTGAGCTAGCTGGTTTTAGTTTTATTCTGGAGATATTTGGTTTACTACGATAATGTATTCATACCTCATCAGCAATTTCTTTTGGAGGAGTTGCCGTACTACAAAATGTGTATCGTGAGCTCGGCATTCTGGACTCACGTCATGGAACGACAAACATTAACCCTTGTGGCTTTGGCAGGAGGAGCCCAGGCCTGGGCGGCAGGGGCAGTGACGAAGGAAGAAGCCGAGGCGGCAGGAGAAGCCCAGGAGGTGCCAGCCGGGCCGGGCGCGGGCATCCACCCAGGAGAGGGTGAGTTTGGACTCCTTAGGTTCTCCTGGGCTAAACCTGCTCTATATTGCCTGCTGCTTTTGTGTTAGATTGTGACATTCCAGTTGTATTTGACTGGAACGCTTTGCTAATTTCAGCTGATGGACACTTGTCTTTGGTCCTGGCTCTCTTCTTAGATAGTTATTATTTAAGTCGTGAATATATTAACAGGCAAGGGGCATTAAGGATTGTATGAAACTTGATCATCCACTTCTTCGGAAATAGATTGACTTCATTTCTGACTATCTTTGGTGCATGACACATTGTTGAACTTGCCGGAAGTCCTCATCCCACTAATTTACCTAGTCAGAGTGTGGAATTCTGGTCTGAAGATTGAAAATTAAGCCTTTCTGCATGCATGCCATAACATGTGCTTTTGCCTTTATGGATCTTCTAAGATCAATCTGGCTGGAATGGCCCGAAAAAATTGCAGAAAGAAAAGAAAGACATGCTCATGTTAAT
This sequence comes from Eucalyptus tenuipes, assembly GCA_014182365.1. Taxonomy (NCBI): domain Eukaryota; kingdom Viridiplantae; phylum Streptophyta; class Magnoliopsida; order Myrtales; family Myrtaceae; genus Eucalyptus; species Eucalyptus tenuipes. The sequence continues at coordinate 11,349,426 of CM024547.1, forward strand.
TTGTTGTTTGATAACTAGATGTCATTTCTTAAGGATTTTGAGAGTTCACCAATATGTATAGGCAGTAGATGTAAGTTGTGAGATTGAAGTTCCAATTGTTGTAGTGGCTAGTTAAACTGCCAGTATTGCCCCTTTTACGATTTTTGGGCTTATTCAATGCTTCTTGATAGCTTTTACTTGCACAAGGCTTATTTATATTTGTTTCTTAAACGATGGTATACCTGTGGCGGTCAAAGTGGTTTGGGTTTTAATGGTTCTCGCTTCTCTGTCAATGGATGTGGTATGTAGCAGAGTGAAATGCAACCTAATCTAGAGGACATGAGAGATTATTGGAGCTTTCCGCATTTGTAGATCATGATTGCTCAGTTACTATATGAGCAGTCTCTGTGGGAAATCGTTGTGATCTGCATGGCATTGTATCGGTAGCAGTGGCAATGTGTTGTTCCTCTGTGTATCTAGTCTCTAACTTCTCCATCATAGACCAATTGGAACTTTTGCTATTGTCTGATGGCCTTTTCCTGTAGAAATAGAGCTTTTTGAAACTGATTATTTAGGCCACCATTGACTTTCTATGGGAACTAGGAAGTTCTCGAGGAAATCATTTATCTTATGGCCATAGAACTTTTCCTAGCCTATAGCCATCCATCCCAAACGCTTAGGATGTGGGGTATCACACCTTTGCTCCTCGGAGCATAAATAGGAGATTGTTTGAAGTTTTATCCTTTCCTCTCCATTCACCACCATCCAGAGTCGCAGAAGTATTTTGTGCCAGATAACTAGTATATGATTATAAGAGATGGGGAGATGATTGCATCATTATTTTCTCCCTTTTTCTGGTATATTATATCGCTCAGTTTTTTCAAGATTCATGACATGACATCTCAATTGTTCAGTGTGTTCTGCCTTCAATCCCTAACACTACGTGGCATTTAGAACAGAGTGTAATTCTATCATGGTAGACAAGATAAAGAGAATGATGATATATCAATGTTCATTTGGTCTCAGTCTCAGACAATTGAGCTGTCGATCAACTGAATATATTTGTCCACTCTTTTATTTGTGAACCCATATTGCGTAATTCTCAAAAAGAAAATTTGTTCTCTGTTTTTATCCCTATACCTTAATTCATAAAAAACATGAAAACATTATTGTTTCAATTATTTTGGTTGTGATGGTCAAAATAGGTGTCTAGTTACTTTTTCTCTTTAATAGTTGACAGACATTGAAATATTATGATTGCCAACATAATAATGACACTAAATTCTTAAAAATGGGAAGTTCATTCAAGTTGACCTATTGGAGAACTTTTGCAATATTTAGATAGGCCAGATGCATAGTTTAGCAAAGATACAAGTGAAACTTGACCTCAGGTTTTTGAAAACATTCCTTTCGAAGAACTTTGGAACTTACAAAAGACCCAGGAGAATAAAGTGAAGTGACAGTTGTCCCAAAGATGGAATGGACAAGTGCTCATAGTTGCTTCTCATTTGTGTAATGAAGACACAAGTGAAACTTGAGTTGCGTGTTTTCTTTCTAATACCATCTACAGGAAATACCTTTTAATTGTTACATTAGAGCTAGTGTTACAACATCATCTTCCTTGTTTGGACTCCTTTAGAACATAGCAGAATGCCAGTCCTTGTCAACCGCCTACCAGTACCCATGTGACGGGAAAAGTATCAAAAATAGTCATAAACATTTTGTATTGGTACCAATTCAATCATAAATTTGTTAATTGGATCAATTTAGTTCTAAACATTTTCACATTTGTATCAATTTAGTTCATTCGGCTAATTTAAGGCGAAAATTGCTTATGTGACCAACGGCGGTCTTATGTGGCGCCACATGGACAAATTTTATAATTTTTTATATTTTTTCCAGATTTTTAAATTTTTTTTCTTTTTTTTTCTTTTTTTTTTCTCCTTACCACTTGGCCGGTGAGGTCGCCGGCCGGCCGACCATCGCTAGCCACAGGCTGGTCGGGGTTTGGGGCCTCGTGACCTCACCGGCCACAAGCGAGGGTGTCGGCCCCCACCCAGATCCAAGCGAGGGCTGAAACCCTTGCCCGTTGGCTAGCGAGGACACGGTGGCCCTCATCCAAATCCAGGCGAGGGCACGATGCCCTCGCCCACCATGAGTGAGGGCATCGGGCCCTCGCCTAGATCTAGGCAGGGCCACGACGACCTCGCCTTGGCGTCACGGCTCTTGCCCGCCACAAGCATGGGCCTTAGCGCCCTCGACTGTGGCTACCGAGGACACGATGACCCTCACCGAGGATGCGGAGGCCCTCGCCCTTGGTCGGCAAGGGTTTCAGCCCTCACTTGGATCTAGGCAGGGGCCGACGCCCTTGTCTATGGCCGGCGAGGGTGCGGCGGCCCTCGCCTCGACTAGCCTGTGGCCGCGATGGTTGGCCGGTGACCTCGCCGGCCAAGGGGTAAGGAGAAAAAAAAAAAAAAAAAAAAAGAAAAAAAATATAAAAAAATCTGAAAAAAAATAATAAAAATTATAAAATTTGTCCACGTGGCGCCACATAAGACCGCCGATGGCCACATCGGTAATTTATGGCTTAAATTAGCCGGATGGACTGAATTGGTATAAACATAAAAAGGTTTAGGATTAAAATTGTCCAATTAAAAAGTTTATGACTGAATTGGTATCAATGCAAAAGATTTATGACTATTTTGATACTTTCCCCATGTGACTGTGGGTTGGTGTTTGAATGAACATTTTGGTTCTTTTACTATAAATAATGTTGATTTTCTTATTGAGATGGAGATGGATGAACCTGAGCCCCATTTGATTTAAAATAAAACGCCAACTTTGACATTTCAATGCTCATCTATTCTTTATTAATTTACCCTTTTATTGGTTGATCTTTTGGTGCGCCCGTCGCCACTTCAAGCTTTGCCTCGCCAATCTAAAGAAGAGCACAAACAAATAATTGTGAACCAACTCAATAGAAATTATATCGACTGAGAATTAAATATTGTAGGACCCCATTTGTTCTTTTTTTCATTTTCCTCCCGCAAAAAAGCTTTGTTTTGTGCTATCGAATGCTTTAAAATGAAAGTGCGATAACTAATAGTTGCCTTTTGCTTTCCTTTCTTGTTCTTTTGTTTTTTCCTCTCCCATCTCTTGCTTCCACCAATTTTGAATGGCCTTTGTGCTTTACTCTTCTTGGATGGCTTTTCCTTTTGGTACGGTCTTAAAGATGGAGCATTAGATTCTATTGCAATGTCTGAGAAGATTTTGCAGTACTAGGAATACATTATAACCATGGTCATCGTTTTGGGTATTATCTAGTAAAATTAGTAAAAATCATTGCTTTGACGTTGGAGATGAAGATAAAGAAGACCGAAAGATGGAAGAACAGAAAGCGGGATATTCCCTCTTGAGGACCTTACAAGCTACTAGAACCGGCACCAAGAAAAAAAGGATAGCATAACAGGAAATCAACATCTTCAAGTTGATGAAAATTTTCAAACAATGATCATTTGGCAGATTGTAGTTTGAAGCTCCATTGATCAGTATCACAGCTGAAGATACTTACCTTGGGGAAAACTAAAATTATTGGTCGGTGTCCTTACATGCATAATCAATTCCAAAAGGAGCAAAACTGTTGTTATCAGTGCTTGCAATTTTTCTCTTTTGTTTCGGACACCTCCATGATTAAAATTCATCAGTATGAATGGTCAATCCTGCATATTATCATGAATATACATGAAAAACCTGATAAAAACATCCTAGTGGTGTTAGAGATTAACAACGATATACATGGAAAGAGATGGATGCTTATGCTCGATGACATACTTTTCTGTAACATTAGCATAGTCTGGAGGGTCCCTTATGGAATAATCTATTTCTTTTGCACATGGTTTCAAGTATCTACTGCTTCTACGAAACTCTTTTTAGTTTGTCGTCTTCTCTCATTGTTTTATTTGAGTTCATGGGAGATGCTTCTTGAGTTCATCCACCCACAATTTATTAAGTACATGGTGCACCTAAACCTTTTTCCATCTTATCTTTTCCTAAATATCCTCTCTATTTCTTGTCTCTTCAATAACTCTTCAAAATGGGTCGATCCTGGCTCTTTCTTTCGGTTCTTCCCATAAAGATTTCGAAGATGCTCAAGATTTTCCACCAAGCCATCTTTCCCATTTGTTTAATAGCACAATCAACAACATCAATTTTAAAAATTTCGGTAAAGGAATGAGAGCTCAATAGAACAAAGCTATGGTTCTGCATTGTTTATGCAGATGGTCATTGTTTAATTCTAAGGAATCGTGAGCAAAGACCTACCAAAAACCAAGCACATAGGCAAGCCCTGGCAGATTATTCTCCTAGCAACAAGCAAAGACCTGGAGGTGTCAGAAACTGTCCAGTATAGAGTAGACCGAGCTAATTCATGATGAGGGAAAAAAAAATTCCGATTGTTAATGTATAGAACACAGTCACAGCTAGAGGTCGATTGTATTAGAATGGGATTGAAGCAATCACTACCCTTTGGGATTGTTCTGTTTTTGGGTACCTAGCTACAAAAATCATGGTGAACTTATCACCACATACCTCTTAATGCTTATTCTCTTTTTACAGCCAGAGTTTTGATAAAAGCCCTCAGCTTTCAATTTCCCTTTCCTTCAAAACCTTATCCCTCAACAATTCTTAGCTCAATCTGCCTATTGTTTCTCATCCTAGAAGCTATCAATTTCATGGTTCATTCTTTCTGGTTGTACTATTCGTATGGCATTTGGTGTCTTGGATCTGCAAATTGCTCTATTCACGTATCTAAGGGGAACTTATTTTGTGGACAAGGAGTGTCTGGGAAAATTCAAACTACGAAAAGATCCACATTTTAATTCCACAATTTTGTGCTCAATTTATAATCCAATATTCAAAACACAAAACTAGTTTAGGATCCTTAAGAATTTTGTTTCGATAAACAACCATCACTTGCGTTCTTTAAGGGTAAATTAATTAAACATTCGAAGCTGGTATTGTACTATAATGGCAGAATCAATGCAAGTAAGAAAAAAGAGTAACCGACATCTGCTAAAAAGAGGAGTGGTAATCGCTTGCGTACGAGTTGGTCCACGCACGCCTGGTTTGATTTTCATGTAAAATAAAAAGAAACACTAGTTGAAGAAGAATAAGATAGAAAGATGAATATAAAACAGAGCGTACCATTTGAGACGCTATAGCGTGCAAACATTTGCGTTGTGTACACCGGACAGAGGTCGCAGAATGGGATAGTATCCATTGAAACTGTGCATGAAATGTCATCGCAAGCGAATGGTGAATTACGTCTAAATGAAGGGTAAACTAAGACTTCTTTCAATATCTCATCTGAAGATATATAATTTACTATATGCCTATGATATACTCCGTCTAACAACAATCAAGCGCATGAGGAGGTCTGAAAATTTAGATTAGAAGATCTAGACACCATCAAGAATGAATTTAGCTGTCTTTCGAGCCTCAGTCTTTCTATCATTGATAGCAGCATAGATGCCCGGTTGGTTCACACAAATCTCAGGGCAACAAGCTAGATTTGAATCTCATCATTCATCGATATCTCCCAAACTTTAGTGTGGTTAACCCGCTTTTGACTAAATTTTAACAGTGGATTTAGTTTTGTGAATGAAAGTAAACTCAAAGATAAATGCTAGATGTACTAAGAATTCTACGAAATTCTTTTACTAAGTCATGCGGTAAGTTCAATTTGTGTTGAACCAAATAAGAAATGTGCGAGAACCATATTATGAATCACCCTCATTTTTAAGCATTTGATATGAAATTTCTATATTAGTCAAGAAAAAAGTTTTAGTATGATTTCTTAGTGCATGTAGCATTACCCTCACTCAGAATACCACTTGATCCAAACATTAAAAAAAGAAAAAGAAAGAGAGAGAGAGAGAGAGAGAGAGGGGACTGCTAGATATACTTGACTCTTGTTTACTAACTTGATTTAGTAAGTGATATGACCCTAGTGGTTATTTAAATTAGCGTGCTCCTTTAGGAACTCGACGTGAATCAGTGTCGTCATTTGGGAAGGAAAGTTAGTAGATAAGTCTTAGTATATTTTTAACACTAGTTAAGAATAAAAACCAATTATAATGTCATCAAAGCTTGGATTCATTGTTCTTATTTTCTTAATAAACTACGAATTCAGTTAGCTGGCTTTTAGTTCATTCTAAAACATTTGGATAATTGAAATTGTATATTTTCACCAGCTGTCCAAGGCCCCCCTCTCCGTTATATAGTATTCACTTTGTAATTCTGCTGTCCTGTGAAATGTGATGAACCAAAAAGAAATCTTTTATACTTATATTCTAGATTATTATATGTGTTAGAATCTTTTAGATGAATGTGTAATCTATTATTTAAGTATTCAAACAATATCATATGCCAGCATTGCTATATTTGCAGGGACACGCCCCCATGCTCGGATATCAGACAAGGTCTTGCCCAAGCGTTATACCGGTGTCTGGTGCCACTGGGAAATAATTTAATGATTACTATAACTCTTTACTCACCTTCAGTTGGGTATCCACCCTTTAGACGTGTGAGGAAAGGAAACTTGTAGTTCCTGAAGGTTTGAGGGGATCGCTAGATCCTGGCAACACCGGTCTTTCCGGAAACAATTCCGGTATGTAATATCAGCATTGGGTTGGTCAAAGTCGTATATCGGCTCGCAGCCTATCATGGCTGATTCCGATTTCCTGCTTCTCATTAGAGTGAGCACCACCCCTGAAGGAATTCCTTATCCAGGAGAAGTAGAATGGGCTCCCTTTTAATAAATTTACTGTGTCGATAATTTACTTACGACAAAGGAGTTTGTAATTTACTACTGTTTGAGAATGTTGGTAAAATCTGAATAGCAGTTATTTTTCCAGTTTTTTGGCAGATGGAATAGAACTTTGCATGTTTATCTAAAAGTGAAATTGGATCGCACAGCCTTTTTCAACACTGGACAAAAGGTTGATAATAATTTGGACGCTTGTTCCCGAAGATGCATGTGCAATTCTAATGTAATTCTTGCAGTAACCAAAATAAAGAACACTATTCATGGATCCTCAAGATGCAATAAGGCACTTCATAAATGTTAGCGGGATGAATTTCAAAGTTCTTTTTAATTGGCATATAAGCAGCATTATGAGCCAGAGAAAATTTGAAAAAGGTACTTTTCAAACACTCTTTTGATCCCAACACCAGCAAGAAGGAAACAACTATAACAAACCGTCTATCGCAGGGCAAGTTTCCTCTGTTTGTTAAGGCTAAAGAGGGATGGGTAAAAATCGATTTAGGTGCAGCTTATATATTCAAGTCATTGGCCGCTGCATTTATAGCTAGAAATTGCTGCGGAGATGATGCCAGAAATTGCTACCTTCACCATGATGCATAATGTGTGAGTGGCTGCACATCTGAAAATGTAGTTACATATCGCTTATCATCACCTTGCGACTTTCAAAAAAAATTACAAGCATAAAATCAGAACCTGCATACGGACATTGTCGAGCAGTGTACAATTTAATTCCGATTATTTCTCGCCCAAACCAATCATTGAATGACGTAGGGACATAAAAGAAACACAGAACAAAAAGAACGAAGAGAAGGTGCAGATCTATCTTCAATGATAAAGAAAGACAACTGAAATCGGACTTTAGCAATGACAGATTCATGTCTCTACATCAACGTGGCTAATCTTTAAGATATTCTTCGATCTGTGTTTTCAGTGGCATTTTAACAAACACGTTATAGACAAACAATGAAGGAGTGACCGAGAAGCGCCATGACCTCAGAATTAGCGACCAAATCCAAACCTGATCATCCCGCGATGTCTATCATTGTTATCAGGCATACTCGCATTGATTCAAATCTAACTTGACACGGAACATTGTGATCTAGCTCTTCTCTTCACTGAAACAGGGTATACTCGGGCAAACACGTACCTGTTGCATCGAAGCCGTTCTGCTACGACCGAAGCTTGAATTGATGAATAAAACCTTCACAACCGTCTAAGAACAGACCCACCGCAGAATCGAGCGTACTCCAGCGCACCGACACAACCGCGGACAGTGGTGATTCGAAGCGCCCGGAATGACGAACAACGACTGATGGGTAGTGGTTCGGCATCAACTCTCAACGTTCGGCTAGCCCACGATGGCGAGGAATCCTCCTCTCTTCCTTCCTAGACCTCCTCTCCTTCTCTTCCGTCCGTCCTTCTGCAGCGAAGCTCAGCTTTCTAGAACAGTCGGGCTCGCTCTCGTCACTCTCGCTGTTGATCTCCTCGCGTCACAGACGCTAGTTTTCTCACGGTCACGGTCGTGTCTTCTTTGCCATTTTTCCGTGCGTGTTCCTCCTCCGCTGTCGCTGGCGTATATTGATGAAGGCTAGAAGAATGCTGGGCTGGGCCTTCGTTTGTTGTTAGTTCTGATGGGCCATGAAAACATAAGAGAGATGGGCTAAAATAAAAGATGAGCCTAGGGAATTAAAAGAAATGGGCTGGACTAATATAGGGAGGGGTTTAGGGGGCCGAAATTTACTAAGTAGGCCGGACAGGTCGGCCCACATGACTTCATTTTTTTTCTTCTTTTATTCATTTTTATTTCATCCATTTTTATTTATTATTTTTTCATTTCATTTCATTTTTTTATCGTTTCATATTTATTTATTTTTTGTATTATTATTTATTTATTTTGCTTGCTTTTTATCTTTATATATATATATATATATATATATATTATTTTGTAAAATAGATGGATATTTAAAAATGTTGGGTGGCAACAATTACCATTCCTATGGTAGTAGGGGTTTGTTAATATACATGTTTAAAAAAGCAAAATGCTGAAGTTCAAAATCTTTTACAAACTTTAGCCATTCAAAGCCAAAAACTTTCAAAGGTACTGCATGAGTATGATGAGTCTAATTCAGATTTTGAGAGTTTCGGTGTGCAATTGCCGGGGCTGTATAAAAACTAATAAGTTGTGGTCTAGGTAATGGACAAAGGATATGTGTTGTGAAGTATTGCAGTAGCAAACAACCAAAAACATGTCCTAGAATATTAATGCTTTCTTTTGGCGAGAGAGAAATGTTAGTTCACTATTGTCTTGAATGCAATATCTCCGAGTACTAATACCTTATGTTTAATGTTTATGTATATATCATCAAAAGTAGAGAAAAATAATTTATATCATCAAATGAAATGAATAAAAGTATTATTCTTCAAAGCTTTCTTGGCGATTAAAATTATTATTTCCCTTTTCATAAAAAAAAAAATAGTTCTTTCTGCTCCTTTCCTTGTTTCTTTTGAGCCGGTGCTTTTGATTGTACTAATGCATAATCTTTGTAATAAGTTTACTTTCTAGTACTACTAGCAAAGTGCGTCTACGTTGCATGTATGCAAAAAATTAATATATTGATTATCTTCCACAATTCCCTTACTAGGAAATATTTAAAAAATTAATGAATGGAAAGAGATTATGGGAACAATATATAGAAATTGATAGGTATATATCCGACAAATAATTGTTTAAAAATATTTTGGGGAACAAAAGGATTGTAATTCCTAAAAAGTATAGATACTTAGCTTAAGGGAGTTAAAGAGATTCAATAATCGATAACTAATATAAGTTATTCTCCCAACCGGACAAGACCTGTATTAGTATCAAGGTGCGGGGCGTACTTGTAAGTAATATGTCGGAGAAATGAATTCAGAAAGGAAAAAAAAAACTATGAAATGAATTCAAAAAGGAAAAAAAAAATGCTTATGTTTATTTAGATTAGTTTACAAATAAAAAAGTGAACTTTGTGTCATATGGTGCTACCACCTTTAATTAAAAAAACCCTTTTCAAGTTAATCTCTATTGAGGACCTTAGCTCGCTGGTATAGTTAATTTATTGGAAAAAAAGGAAAATTCTCAAAATTTAGATTTACGCCCTTTATTGATTTATAAGCGTTTCTTGTTTTTGAATTCGCATGTATTTCCTTTGTCAATTTGTTTTTTTTTTTTTTAGGATTTGTTAATTTTTCCTATATTTTTTTTGAAACTCTAGGATTGTACAAATATGGCTGACCAGTAGTTTCACGATGTTAATGTTGTACTCCCAAGCATCACGGGACACTGTTCCATTTGAGAAAATTGGTCAACTTCGAATTTTCCATGTTTATTTAGATTAGTTTACAAAAAGGGTGGTGCTACCACCTTTAATTAAAAAAAAACCTTTTTATAGTTAATTTATCAAAAATGCCTTTATTGATTTATAAGCGTTCACATGTATTTCCTTCTCAGTTTGTCTTTGAATCTAGGATTGTACAGTAGTTTCACGATGTTAATGTTGTACTCCCAAGCATCACGGGTGTTCCACCCTCTGCCAAATCCAAACCCGTTGACCAAACCCGTTGACTATATGACTCGATTCAAGGGTACCTCAGATTTGGTAGGGTCATGTCTGACTTTGTAACAATTAAAAGAAAACAGGTTTTGATGAGCAATTGTCCTGCTCGAGAAACTTCTCTCCAACGGTTAGCGAGTGCATTCTGATCTTGAGGACAATCTGTCGGTGGAAAATCAGCAACATTACATAATAGTGGCCAGCAAGCATAATAGACCTCCTCACTAAGTAGTTTTCCTCTTCTTTTTCCCTTCTCTAAAGGTTGGTTTTGGTTCTCTCGGTTTGATCATTAGAGTCATCACTAGACAGTTTTGATATTAGTAATCTGACGCAAGTCTACTCTCTATACCTATACTCTATACTCCATATTCTTTTTGTTTTCGGAATGAAGAATAATCCAAAATCATTTATAGAGTTTGAATGGACACAAACTAAATATAAATGAGCTGAAAAGATATATGACGTCAAGAAATACATGAACTTAACATGAATTAAAGATATTCATGAACTTAACAGATACGTGAACTAAAGATATTTGTGAACTTAGGAGATTTATGTGAACTTTGGAGATTTACCTTACAAGCTCGTCGTATTTTTACACTAAAAGATTGGGAGGGTAACGACAACTATGAAATTTAACAAATAAATGTTTTTTTTTTCAAAAGTGTTTTTGCTGATGGAATAGAGTTTTGCGTGTTTATCTGAAAGTGAAATTGCATTCCAGCTATTGTCAACAGTCAACACGGTGCAAAATGCTTGTTAGCAAGGGTGCATGTGCAACTCTAATGTGATATCACAATAACTGGATTAAAGACGACTATTCGCGGATCCCCTAGAAGCAATAAGCCACTTTTGCGGGATGATTTCAAAGCTCTTTCTAATTGGCATATGAACAGCATTATAATACTTAAGTCAAACGCCGACACTGAGCCAGAGAAAATTTGAAAAGGAAACAACTAAAACAAGCACTATTTTGATCACCACAAACTGCGACAAGGAAACGACTAAACAAAGCGGGTATAATTGACTAGTCCAAGGGCAAGTTTCCCCTATTTATTAAGGCTAAAGATGGATGGGGACAGATCAATTTTGGTGCAGCTTACGTATTCGAGTCGTTGGCCTCTGCATGTCTATTGCGGAGATGATGCCAAAAATTGCTGCCTTCACCATGATTCACAATGGGCGAATGGCTGCACATCTGAAAATGTTGTTACACCTATGTCCACGAAAGACTTGCCGGACGTGAAATTAGAGTCGCGAGATTTAGCGGCCTCAATCGTTTCTTCAATTTGCTGGAAACTCGAAGAGCTTGTTAGCCTCCTTACTCCCTCCAACTCCATTGCCACTTCTCTCATTGTCGGCCGGTTCCTCCCAATCGAGCTCAAGCACCTTCTTGTGAGGTTAGCAACAGCTACAATCTCTTCTTTTTTTCCTTCCTCCATAACCCGAGCATCAGCAATATCAAACAAACGATTCTGCTCAATCGAAATTGCAAAATAGGCCGCAAGGCTCCTTTCTTCTTCTTCCCTAAACAAAGACATTGGTGTTTGCCCCGTTAAGAGTTCAACAAGTACCACTCCGAAGCTGTACACATCGCTTTTGTCCGTGAAATGGCCTGTTCTGAAGTACTCCGGATCCAAGTATCCAAAAGTCCCTCGCACCAATGTGGTTACATGAGTTTGGTCGAGGGATACAGACTTGGAAGTACCGAAATCTGCAACTTTAGCATGATGTTTCTCATCCAAGAGGATATTAGTGGACTTGATGTCGCGATGATAAATGGGTATAGAAGCTGCCGAATGCAAGTAGAATAAGGCTCCAGCGATTTCAGTTGCAATTCGAAGGCGTGTGTCCCATGATGCAAGAAGATCTTCATTCAGGTCATGCAAATGCTTGTAAAGAGTCCCGTTTGGTATGAACTCATATACTAAAAGCGGGATATCTGTTTCCAAGCAGCACCCCATTAGCTTAACCACATTTCTGTGATTGATTTGTGAGAGAATGATGACCTCATTGATAAACTCTTCAACCTTTTCCTTATCTATCAGTTTCGATTTCTTAACCGCAACTATTTTTCCACAAGTTAGCATTCCCTTGTAAACAACACCTTGTCCACCTTGACCAAGTATCCTATTCTTGTTGAAACGGTCAGTGGCCTTCTCTAAATCCTTGAAACAGAATAATTTGCTTTTCGCAACATTGCCTTCAGGTGATGAAGACAGATGTCGTTGCAACAAGAGACCCCACTGCGTTTTAAAGTACTTCTCTTTTTGCTTAATTTCTCTTCTTTTCTTGACGACTCTGTATAACCACCGAGAGAGAAGCAACACTTGCACTAATCCTCCAATGCCCGCTCCGAGGCCTGCAGTCCGGAAATTTAGCAATAGAGTAATTTGGAAGCAGAAAAACTATAAATCTCGCATTGAGCGATGGATATTCTTTCCATTGGCCAAGTAGCAATTTCATCCCATCATAGGAAGCCATCAACTATAAATGGGCCAAACTTAGATTACGAAATGAGGTTGAACTAAAGAAAACTTTTTAGCAAAGGCAATAAAATTCACTAGATGTCGTGTAAACAATCTACTCAAATTGATGACTAATTTTTAATGGTATCGTGTTTCAATCCCACTCTTACTAAACTTATCTCACCATTAGTACCGCAAAAAAGTTTGTCATATGGATTAACAAAAGTTCTATTTCCTAGGAAAAATAATCATCTTAAGCTAATAGCATTGTTTGGAAATTGAATTCAACGCTTCAATCAAATCATGACATGGAAGAATAGTATGATATATCAGACAACAAGTGACCAGACAATTCTCTTAGAACGAAAAAAAAGGTAAAACTTATTTCTGTACCTTTTTTTTAACATAATTTATGCTATGATGTGCTTTTTTAAAAAATACCGAGAGCATGAAGCGGTCTAACTTCTAGATTAAAAGATCTACTTACCAATAATAGCTTTCTTTCTACCATCAACACAGTCATAGCTGCCCTCCTTGTTCACACAGGTACGGCCCCTCCCGTGGCATATATTTGAATCTTCACATTCATCAATATCTAATGACAAATGGTAAAAATTTATTAGCAGCGAATTGCTGTCTCCTTGAGTGTAATATTATGCTTGTAAAGATAGGACTGTCCCGTTCAATTTTGTTTGAAAGTGCATTCGCTTTGTATAACCTTGGGCAAAAAAACAAAACAAAAAAAAGAAGGCAGAAAAGCATGTATGGGATCATTAAACGGTGAGAATGCAGTATATCTGAGAATGACAAGCCACTTCGCTGTATGGTGCCCTTACAAACGGAATGTGATAGCGTAAGTATGTTACCTTGGCATCCTCCAATAAAATAAGGGTTACCATCATAGCCGCTTAGGCACCAGCACTCCACATATGGCAAGCTACTGATGTAACACGAGACAGCATCAGAACTCATCGATTGATTTTGAAGCGCAAGTGAATAGTCGGTATCGTTTTGGATCCCCCATTGTAACACCACTGGAACCGTATCATTCACTCTCAAATCATATAAACCTGTAACGTCCGACTTTGAAAACCAAGATGTGTCTGCCAGGAAAGCGTATTTGCACCCCTGTTGTCCACTTTCTTCTTTGATATCCACACTAAAGGCCTGAAGATTTAAGGGGATCGTAGTCTGGCAGCATCCGTCTCTCCCGGAGCAAGCACTAGACCAGCTAATGTTGGTATTGGTTCCATCACATTTCGACCTGCAACCAGTCGATGTAAAGACTATACCAGTTGATTCTTCACTAATCACTGTTGCCTCGGCGTCACAACCGACCAATGTAAAGAAGTTCCAACTCTGGGAGAAGACAAATTTACTTCCTTCTAAGCTCACCGGCTCACCATGTCCATTGCCCTGGCAGCTTGCATTTGAGTAAATTACTGGAAGACTGACCTTTATCATGCCATACCCTTGCCAATCAAAAGTGGGGAGTAAAATATCGAGAACTCTCAATCCAATCTTCTTTAGTATGGGAATCGTCTTGTTTTGCTGGCAGACAATCTCGTACCAGTCATCCAAGAAACATTCTCTTCCTATTCCGAAGGGGAAGGGAATGGTGATGTTCCCGCACATTTCAGCACAGTTAGGCCTTGCAAGTTGCGGTGCGGCTCCTGATGCTTGTACTGTGAGGGAAACCAGAAGCAAAAGAATTTGAAACACCGAGTTTGACATGCTTTTCACGGTTCGTATGTGCATGGACCTAAACCGATGGAGAAAGGTGACAGGAAGTGAGTCCCTTAATATAGTTATTTTCGTTAAAGAAGGAAGAATTTCCATGTACTGTTCGCATAATTTCCAGCTCTGATACACCATAGAGGGCACCAATTCAAGCAGCCAAGTGTGACTTGTCTCATCGTTGGGGAGATATTTTTGTCAAACATCTTTTTAATGAGAAAGACGCGGAGCATTGCCAAAATGGAAGACTTTTCAGGATTCTTTGTCGTGGATTCCGTTAAGTACATTGGCATTGAGATATTAATTCCTTTCCTTACCCAGTTAAAGTTGTTCCTCGTAGGCGTCGGATCCTTTTCAATTTTTCCTCGACCAAAATCGTTTGAATTCTTCCTCTTCCGCACTACATTAATTATCTGTGCCACATCTTTGCTTATTGCCACATATATTTGGTCACACCCCGGACCCTAGCAGAAAAGGGAGTGACACGGCCATCCTTCCACCCAAAGGATGCAACCTCGAACTCACAAAATCCAACTCCCAAAAGTTCTTGTGATAATGCTCTCTCTCTATTCACTAATTGAAGACTTAAAAAAAATTAGAAAAGAGAAAGGTGAGCAACTACAGCTCAGTAAGTAGTTACATCTTCTAAGAAAATCTACCCTCCACATTACACATATAAAACTCAAAAACATGACTCATTTATGCCGGTCCAAAATAAAACAATTTATCATAATAAAAAGAGTTATATATTGCTTCAACCTTGCTATATCAATTGTAGAAATTCATGTTCATCCATAATATCAAAATAAGCATGTTGGTTCAATTCAATAATCAAATTTGTCATATCTCATGTCAATGGTTCATTACACTTTCCAAACTCATATCACATTAACTCTCAAAGCCTTAGATGTGGCTCCCACAAGATTCACATCACCGTGTAATACTTAACCCTAGACTAAGGCTCTAGAGGTGGCTCTCATAAAATTATGTTATCGTATAATTTAGTCATTTACAAGCACATATCAAGGGTACAAGACTCTATAGGTTGCTCTTATGAAATTACGTTATCATGTAACACTTAGTCTTTTACCAACACATATCCATGGTACAAGACTTTAGAGGTAGTTCCTATGAAATTATGTTATCGTGTAGCACTTAGTCCTTGATTAATATATATCAATAGAATAAGGCCCTAGAAAAGGCTCTCACAAAATTACGTCATCGTGTAGCAGTTAGCCTTTCTCTACAAGGTTCTAGAGGTGCCTCCACGAAGTTATGTTATCGAGTAGCACTTAATCCTTGGCTAGTCCATATCACAATCAGTTTCACAAGTCATAACATAGCCTTTCACATATTAATTCTTTCCATAATACCAATTTAGAATCCGTATATAAATCAGTTTCGCATATCAAATCAAATCACTTTTCATAATCCATATGCAAAGTCAACATAATTCTTTCACGAAAAGGTTTCCTACACCCAAAGTATGTCAACTTTCCCAACTACGTTCATCAAATGAAATATATATATATTTTTCACAATACATTTCTCGCACAATTTTGGATTTTATTTCATAAACCAAGAATATTTTGGAACGTCTTTCTCATTAAACGTTTCCCAAATTGTCAAAGGACCCATTCCATAAATTAGTTCTCAACGTAATGCACGGATTTAAACATTTATGACACCTTCCATAACACGACCCTAAACCATTCTCAAATGGATAAAAAGTAGTAAATGCTAAATCCGAAGTTATGCATCAAATATGCTATGAACATTACTTTTGCCCTTTAGCCACATCACAATGTGCACATAATATATCTCATATCTTTCATTTCCAAAATATGAGCTTACAAATTCGAAGAAATGATAGCACCACTTACTTGGACAGTCCAAAACCAAAGAACACAAAGCTAAACAAGCTGACAATCTCATAATCCTAGCAATTAAATGAGAATCGATATTAAAACTAAGAAAAATGCTACCTCAACTATGAAACGGCTTAAGTATGCCCAAACACTAACAAAAAGACTCTTACGCGCTCACAAATCACATACTCGAAGCAATTGTTCAAGCCGTTCGCAACGCGGAGCTTGAGCACAAAACTTTATTATGCCATAACTCTCTCTATCGAATCACATTCCATACGTACTTATAGTCAATAAAAAGTCCTTCAAACGTATTATAAGAATCCCAATTTGACCTTCCCAAAATCAAGCTAAAAACTGACAAAATAAGGACCCGAAGTTGCTGGACATGCACTGTTCATTGCGTACAAGAAACTTCGAAATTTTGTTTCAAGGAAATCATAAGCTCAAATGAAGATCTTTAAAATCATATGCCTTCATAACACCCTAAACTATCTTTTCTATAAAAATATGCAACTCAACGAGTCAAAAATCGAACTTTGCTGCACGTATTTCCAATAATTTCAAATTTCAAGCCCTAAGTCCGAAACTATTATGATTGGAATAACGAAGGGTGCAAGCGCTTACCAGACGTTGTATTACGGAGTCGAGTTAGTTTGGCGAGGCATCCATGGTGAGTACACACTAAACCCCTCTTTCCTTTCTTCCCGTTTTTTCTTCTTCTTCTTCTTCTCTCTCGTTTTCCTTTCTTTTCCCGAACTACTCTCGGCCTTCTCTCTCTTTTCCTTTAATCTCACGGTGGCCTCTTTTATTCTTTTTTTTTTTTCAAACTTCTTTTATTTATTTATTTTCCACCTTTGACTTTTCAAAACCCATATCTTACGTATTCACATTGCATTGGCAATCTTTCTATTTAGTATCAATTAGCTCGGTCACTTACACTTTGTGATTTAACATGAATGCGATCCTTCTTTAAAAGTAGGATGGTGACTTAATTGTGAAATTGTTCATACCTAGTACTCCATTCGTCCCCACATGAACCAAAATCTGGAGAAAGTATTGCATGGATCTTGGTTCATGGACCTAGCATGCAATCATAGCTGTTGATCAAGTGTAACTTACACATGGGGCTCGCATGGTTAGCGGCTATAATGGATATTGAAAATATGTCTCGGATTTGAGTCCAGACGAACCCATCATTTTCCTTTCTTTTCCCGAACTACTCTCGGCCTTCTCTCTCCCTTCCTTTAATCTCACAGTGGCCTCTTTTATTCTTTTTCTTTTGAATTTTCAAACTCCTTTTTTTTTTTTTTTTTCCACCTTTGACTTTTCAAAATCCATATCTTACGTATTCACATTGCATTGCCAATCTTTTTGTTTAGTATCCATTAGCTCGGTCACTTACACTTTGTGATTTAACATGAATGCGATCCTTCTTTAAAAGTAAGATGGTAACTTAATTGTGAAATTGTTCATACCCGGTACTTCGTTTCATCCCCACATGAACCAAAATCTGGAGAAACCATTGCATGGATCTTGGTTCATGGACTCAGTATGCAATCATAGCTGTTGACCAAGTGTAACTTACAAATGGGGCCCGCATGGTTAGTGGCTATAATGGATATTAAAAATATGTCTCAGATTCGAGCCCGAACAAAACCCATCGCTTTCCTTTCTTTTCCCCAACTACTCTTGACCTTTTCTCACCCTTCCTTTAATCTTATAGTGGCCTTTTTAATTCTTTTTCTTTTGACTTCAAACTTCTTTTATTTCTTTTTTTTTTTCCACCTTTGACTTTTCAAAACCCATATCTTACGTATTCACATTGCATTGCCAATCTTTCTATTCAGTATCAATTAGCTCGGTCACTTACACTTTGTGATTTAACATGAATGCGATCCTTCTTTGAAAGTAGGATGGTGACTTAATTGTGAAATTGTTCATACCTAGTACTCCGTTTCATCCCCACATGAACCAAAATCTAGAGAAATTATTGCATGGATCTTGGTTCATGAACCTAGTATGCAATCATAGCTGTTAACCAAGTGTGACTTACAAATGGGGTCTGCATGGTTAGCGGCTATAATGGATATTGAAAATAGTGGCTATAATGGATATTGAAAATATGTCTCGGATTTGAGTCCGGACGAAACCCATCGTTTTCCTTTCTTTTCCCCAACTACTCTCGGCCTTCTCTCTCTTCCTTTAATCACACGGTGGCCTCTTTTATTATTTTTCTTTTGAATTTTCAAACTTCTTTTATTTCTTTTTTTTTTTCCACCTTTGACTTTTCAAAACCCATATCTTATGTATTTGCATTGCATTGTCAATCTTTTTGTTTAGTATCAATTAGCTCGGTCACTTACACTTTGTGATTTAACATGAATGCGATCCTTCTTTAAAAGTAGGATGGTGACTTAATTGTGAAATTGCTCATACTTGGATTTATGTGTAGGTCTCCACGTCCATTTTTACTTCTTCCTCATTAATGCATGCACGTGGAATGCCCATAGAAGATTGTGGGCGCCAAATGTCTCTTCCTTATTTTTTGGTCATCTATTGAATTGTTGAAAATATATCTTGAGCTTGAATCAGGACGAAATCCTACTCGATGTGTTGTGTAGACGCACGACCACACGAAATTGAAAAGAAAAGGGAGAAGCACGTCCGCAAAGCTTTCAAGAACGGCACCTACGCGGAGCATTAAATGAAAATGGGCGTGGAGACATGCACATAAACCCATGTCCATCTTCATTCCATGCTCCGTGTTGGCGCCATTCTTGAGAGCTCCGCAGACGTCCTTCTCTCTTTTCTTTTCAATTTTGCGTGGTCGAGCGACCGCACAACACATCGAGTCAGGTTTTGTCCGGGCTCAAACTCGAAACATATTTTCAACAATGGACCGGGTCGTGTAGACCTGAATCTAAGTGAAAATTTGCCCAAAATCTGTGGAAAGCAGGTTAACCATATGGAAACCGATTTGTATGTAAACAAACTTGGGAAGACTGGCATGGTGGGAACTGATGGATGACATGTTGATAATGGCCCTGTGGTCTTCAAGACCATTATTGACAGAGAAATAATGCTAGAACAGGACATAGACTTGGTCTCCATAAATGATAGATTAGAGAGAACATCGTTCCTTAGCTATTAAGTCCACTGAAGATGACTTTCCTTAGCCCACAAGCTTCTTAGTGGTGGCCCACCAGTAAGCTTGGCTGGGTTGATGATCTCGTGCTCGCCTATCGTCCACAAGATCACAAGTTCTCGCTATGTCGTGATCGAACCTCTGGCAAATTTGTGCTTTTGGACATTGTCACATTATGTGGAGAGCATTATAGACTGTTGACATGTCGATGTGGCTATGTTGATAAACCCATCCCGAGGATCTCATGTGGTACTGAGTAGATATAGCTCAAACCTAATATTTAGTAATGATTGAATAAATAGTAGTCGCTTGGCTGTTCTATCCTCTTTGTTCTTATAATCACTATTCCGAATTCCCAAGCTAACTTAAATTCTTTCAACACCTAATAGTTGAAGAGTTTGTGAATTATAAATGGAGAATTATCTCAACGAAGGACAAGTACATGTATGACTTAACGAAATTTAGGAATGGAGCAGCAAATCAACGGCATGCCGGGCTTTTTATCGACGATTCGTATTTCCATAATGAGATTTCAATGCCTTTTCTTTGTCGTTTCTGGGCCAGTGTCCAGGGAATCGAAGGCGAATGGACGCAAGAGAGGCCCAATTAGTGATTCAATATCTAGATACATACGTCTTCTTTCTCAGCAAAGAAGCAACCCAATTCAAGCTCGCATCTTACGGCTTGTAAAATGACCTGCACAGTACATATCCTTAACAACCAACCTTTGCTTCCAACTTTTCTCTCTTCTCAATATTTTGCATATCAACGGCCTGGTCTCCAGCGTCAAAGTGCAGCCTTCGGTTCTTTTCGCATGGTTGCTGTGCAAAGTCATCAAGATTTGAAGATAAATTAAGCTGAAAGAGAAGTACCTTAAACACAAGTGGCCTTATGTTGCAACATCATCTATTTTCCCCTGAAGGCAGTCTTGAGAAAAGCAAGTCATTTGATTCTATGGATTTAGAGAAAGCAACTGACCATTTCAACCTAAACGAAAAATTCGGTCAAGATGGGCTAGGAACGGTTTACAAGGGGATGTTAATCCATAGAAAAATAGTTGTGATCAAGAAAACCAAAGAGACAGATGATGGAAAAGTCCGCATATCAATGAGGTCATCATTCCCTCATAAACAAACCCTCCAAACGTGGTCAACCTATTAGGATGTTGCTTGGAAACACAAGTCCCGCTCCTAACATATGAATTCATGCCCAATGGAACTCTATACCAGTATCTCCATGGCCCAAGCGACAAGTTTCCCATATCCAAGGATATGTGCGTACGGATTGCCGCCGAAGTTGCGGAAGCCCTATCTTAATTGCACTCAGCGGCCTCTAAGCCTTTTTATCATTGAAAGTGAGGCCCACAATTATTATCTACCGTTTGGAGTAATCCTGGTTGCACTTTATCTGGCAGAAGCCGATTTCTTCTCTACAGGTACAAGAAGGAAGACGCTTGCAGCCCGTATTCTAATCTCTATCGAACAGAATTGTTTGTCCGACATTGTCGATGCTCAAGTTCTAAAGCAAGGTGCGAAGGAAGAGACTATGCCTGTTTCTGTTTGTAAACTCGCAAAAAGATGTTTAAAATTGAAGGGAAGGAATCGACCAACAATGAAAGAAGTGCAGTCGAGTTAGAGGGATAAGGAAGCTGCAACATCCTTCTTCTTATTCAACACGATAAGCAAAGTAGTAAGGCGATTAGACATAGAAACGACGTCAGCTTAACTGTCACCATGTCGGATGTTGATTCTGAAATAGTTCGATTCTGCAATGCACCCCCACCAATGTCCAGTGAAACATGGTGAAGTTATGTGTAGGTGTTGTACGGATGGCTTCTCTTATCATGTGGTCATTCCTATCTTGGTTCCAATTGATGCATCTTTTGGAACATGAATGAGTAATTCCGGGAATATTGTTGTCATATTGAATTGTCTCAACGACTGCGATAAATTTCACAATATATGTCGAGTTTCTTTTTAGTTATATGAGAACTAAGTTTTTTCTTTCTTCCATCAAGAAAGAGTGCGACACACGAATTTTTAATTTTCTGTCCTTCGACATTTACACACAACAAAATCCAGATGCTCTTCTTAAAGTAATAACATATGAAAAATAATATAAATAGAACTAATTTACAATGATTCACAACGTATGAGCCGTTGCAAGTTCGATAGTGTGGACACCTCAGATTTCAAATGTGTGCTACTTACTGTTCTCTTGGCTATGTCCATGCTTGATGGCAGAATTTTCCAGCATTCTAATTCGCTCCAGTTCAATTGCCACTTCTTTCATTGTAGGTCGCATTTTCCCATGTAACTTCAAGCACCTTCTCGCAAGGCTAGCAAAGGCGACGATCCCGTCTTTCTCACCTTGTTTCAAAACTCCAGTGTCCACAATGTCGAACAAGCAGTTCTCGTTCATCGAGAGAAGAAAAAAGCTTGCGAGGTTCCTCTTATTATCTTTTCCCAGAAATGCGATTGGCTCTTGCCCTGTCAAGAGTTCCACGAGGACCACACCGAAGCTGTACACATCACTCTTATCTGTGAACTGACCTGATTGAAAATACTCTGGGTCTAAGTACCCAAATGTCCCTTGGACACTAGTGGTCACATGAGTTTGATTGACTAAAAACGACTTGGAAGCGCCAAAGTCAGCCACTTTTGCTTGGTATTTGTCGTCCAAGAGAATATTAGAAGACTTGATGTCTCGATGAAAGATTGGGATTGATGCCGAAGAATGTAGATAGGACAAGGCTCCTGCCACTTCAGTAGCAATTCGAAGGCGTGTGTCCCACGATACTTGATTGTCATGTAAATACTGGAAAAGAGTCCCATTCGATATGAATTCGTACACCAAAAGGGGCGACTCTGTTTCCAAGCAACACCCCAGTAGCTTAACGACATTCCTATGGTTGATCTGTGAGAGAATGGCAATCTCATTGATAAACTGTTCAACTTTTCCCATATTGATCGCCTCTGACTTCTTAATGGCAACGATTCCTCCATCTGCGAGCATCCCCTTGTAGACGGTTCCTTGCCCACCTTGGCCGAGTATTCTATTCTTGTTGAAATTGTCAGTGGCCTTCTGCAAATCCTTTAAGCTGAACAATTTGCTCTTGTCAACATTGTTCTCAGACAAACACAGTTGTTGCCACAACAAGAGACCCCCATTCTGTTTGAAGTACCTCTCTTTGAGTTTGATTTCTTTCCTTATCTTCATGATCTTTTGGGACAGCCATAACAAATGAAGCAAGGGTAGTGTCACCAGGCCTGTTCCAATACCTGGTTTGACATAGTGGTATGAGCATTACCAAAAGCAAGTATCAAGCATTTGCCTCTGACTTGAGGAGCAGAAAATGCTAATCTGACACTAACGAGATTAACCTTACAAGCCTTTTAAATATCCTTCCATTTCATCAATTAGAATGCTAATGTGATTGGTGCAAAATTAGTCTTCTTGTGAAAAACTTAGCATATAACAGAACAGCTATCCAATCAGTTGAGCAGCAGCCAGAAGATAAAACACACGTATTGCTTGATCGAAATTATGTTGTTCATGCCCCAGGGACATCAAGGGTAAAAGGGAAAAAGCCTGGTATTAGGTTTGACATACTGTATGCGTCAATGAGTCCATCAAGTTGAACTATGAAGTAATTAGGCTCCAATTGTATTAAAATATATGTGCCCAAATCAAACAGCGAATTTGGATTCCGAAGAGCTCTATAGGAACACCTAACATCTGATCCACTGTAAATGCATTATGCTACATGCTTTTCTAAATTGTGGATTTTATCTCTTATAGACTAAATCTTGCGTTTCTAGGATGCGATATTCAGGAATATCTGTGTGCACAAAAGATCAATTATCCTTGTTAATACTCATAACTGAATGTAGATATTTGCTTACCCACTAGGATAAACTTAATTATCTTGCTCTCTTCTACACAAATATAGTACCCTGGTTGGTTCACACACTTCCCGTCAGGGCACCGATTGGTCTGATCTTGGCATTCATCAACATCTGAACAAAAGATGACAATCAAAATTATTAGAGCTTTGTCTCTTTATTGGGTGTTTAGGATTGCATGAAAAGCCACTTCAGCTTCCAAAGAGCTACTTCTTATTAGTACAGCGTTGCGTTTTCAAAGATTGGTGAGATAAAATGTAATTGGTTTTACCTTCGCAGCCATGTTGAATATAGGGGTTACCAGTGAAGCCCTTATTGCAAGAACACTGCAGAAATGGCATGTCCATATGATATGCTAAATCAAAGCTGACTGTGCTGCAGTTATAGGAATTGCCGGGGATGAAGCTTTGTTCGTAGATCTCTAATCCAGCTCCAGAAGATTGAGCTATCCCCCATTCTAGCACTGCTGCGAAACGGCCACTTGCCCTCAACTCATTGAAGTCCATAGTTGAAGGTACGAACTGCAACCTATCTCCAAGGAAGGCATAATTGCATCCTTCGTCTCCTGCTGTTTTTCTGTCGGCCTGGAAAGTGATGGTAAAATCTTGAAGATTCGAGGTAATTGTGGTTTTGCAGCATCCATCGCTGCCCGAACAAGTCTTTCTAACAACGTTGTCGTCTGCTTTGCAACTGGACTGGCATCCTGTGATAGTAGACGTCGTGTCCCTTATCAGAGCAGATATGTTGCAACCAACAGCAGCGAAGACATTCCTCGACTGGGAAAAGACGAACTGGCTTCCTTTCAAGCTCACAGGCGTGAAGCTTCCATTGCCACTGCAGCTCATATCAGGCGAGTAGATTATAGGAAGAACGACGTTAATCATGCCATTTGTTTCACCATAGTCATCGGGTAGCGAAATGTTGAGCACCCTCAAGTTGGGCTTTTTCAGTATGGGGACGGTGCCATTGCTGCTTTCCTGGCAGACAATCTCATACCACTCGTCGAGGAAACACCCGGTTCCTATCCCATAGGGGAAGGGAATGGCAACGCCACCACATGTTTGGGTGCAATTGCCCTTCACCAGAGGAGCAGCTAGTGATGCTTGTTCATGAAGCAAAAGCGATCCTAGAATTAGAAGAATCTGAAACATTCTTGTTCTTACTTCTCCTGTCGGTAGATCGTGGACCTGTTCGAGGAGGAAACAGGAGGCGCGATTACTTATACTCCTTCATCTTCTGTTGTCTTCAACCCTTGCATATCCGAAATGCTTCCTATAGCAAAATTGTCAAAGCTTCAGATCATTCTTGGAGTAAAAAAATTCTCCACTGAAGTGGTTGTTTCGATTGAGTTTGCTCTGATGGAGATCGCGACGTATTGTGTTTCAGTCTCGGCTGAGGATATAAGAAAGCGATAGGGGGATGTAGATCAGATCGAATCTATTAGGAAAGAAATCTCAATATCAAACTTTCCTATTTTGAACTATATCTTGAAGGAACGTTCACATTATATGAATATACAGAGACAATTTTTGCTCTTCGGGGGAAGTCCTTGTTGGTCGAGAAGAGTGCAAATTTATTCCAAGCCAAACAATGAAGGGATTTTTCCGTGCGGCACAATGGATTTTGTTCGTGGGACTCCTTGAATGTTTTTTGTGCGTAAAGAAGTTTACATCGAATCAATAAGAGTGAACGGCTCCTAGTTCCCAAGAATCAAAATTAGGGACCGCACTAGTTGGTTCTAGGATCGGGAATCGGACTGCACCATTAGGCCGGTCCAGTTCTAGGCGATTTGGTTCCGATCCAGTCCAATGGAACCAATCGAACCAATTTTTTTTTTCCCACTACTTTTTTCCCATTACTTTTTTTTCTCATTACTTGAAACTGAACCGAAGTAGTGTTTTAGTTCACATTTTACTAATTTTATGAATAAATAATAAAAGAAAAAGTATATTTAACCGGTCTGGCCATGTTTCCTGATAACTTTATAATAATAGAGTTATTTTACCTATTTGAGGCAATAAATATAGTACTTTATAATACAATACTTGTTAGAAAATATTTTGATTTCTTTCTATTTATCCAAATCTTCCTTATTTATGCGGGATAATGAAATATGGAGAAAATAAGGAAAAAAAAAAAAAAGGCAAAAAGAAGAATATGAAAATTCTGTATTTCAAGAATTCAAATAAAAAAACGTTGAATGATGGATACCAAATCAAGGATTCTGCGATTTATTCCCTAATTTTATGTAAAAAAGAATAAATAAACAAGCACTTACCTTGTGTTAGGATTCTTGAATGAATCCTATAAATAGGATAACATCGAGAGTTTGGGGGAAAATGAGGTTTTTATTATCATATCATTCTTTATTGTTCTACGAGTTTTTCAAGTATTTTTTAAGAGAAGATAAAGTAGTGATAGAATTTTTGCTCTTTGACTTAAAATGTTTGGTTTAATTTATATTTTCGTTTCTTTTTCTACTATATTCTAATTTTTTATTATTTTTTTGTTAGGGCTACAATATAGCTTGGCCATGATAATATAAATTTCATGATTTTTATGTGTGCAAGTGATTTCATTCATGTAAGTTATATATTATTGTGCTTAATGCTTTTAACTGACTAGCTACCATTGGAATGATTTTATGTGCATATTTGAGACTGAGAAGTGATAAAATGCAATAGCTCTTTATAAAATATAACCATGAATTAAATGTGGGTAGAGATATACCATATTATTTGTGTAGCTTTCGATAATAAGGTGATCTAAAATGCTAATTGTAAGTGGGGAATATTCATAAATTTTGATGCACTTATCTTTATTTAAATTCACATAGAAATATAGTTTATTAATAAATTGAGTAAATTTGTTATACCTAAAGATATGATAGTAAATAGAGTAGGAAATTTCGCTTTCACATATTTGATATTGTTCTTATATGCATAACAATATGAAATTAATATCTAGTGGTTATGATAAAATCGGATATTTTAACATATTTATCTGATTGGTTTATTGCATTTAGTTTCCAAATTTTGCTTTTACGATTTTAGTTTTAATTTATTTTTAATTCTATTTTGATCTATTAAATAAATTTTAAAATTAATCTATTTTTAATATTTAATTGGTTTGTTATTCATCAATCTCTGTGGGACGATATTCTTTTCTCATTATGATATTATTTGTTCAATACATTTACTTGCGTTTAGAATTTTATGAACATTTCCCTTGGAGCTAGGAATCGAACTGCTTGGACATTGGTTGAACTTTTAGGAACTGATAACCAAACCGACACTCTTGGGAATCAGACCAAACAAGCATGTCCGAGCGGCTCCTAGTTAGGTGCCGACACTCAAGGCGTGTTGGCACCTAAATTTTCCCCTTTTATTTAGGAGTTAACTACATAAATAATCAAGGATTAGTCTTTAAAAAAGAAAGTAAAGTAAAGTAAAGTAAAGTAAAATAAATAATTTTCATTAAAATGCATTGTGTATGTTTTCATTAAAATGCATTGCATGTAGACATTAGGAGCATTTACATTGCTATCACTAATCATTAAAATTTTTAAAAAAAAAATTGGAAAAAAAGAAGAAGAAGAAAAAAAGCAAATCGGGCTAGGCCCAGTCCGTTCCCGTTCTCCTTTCTCTGTATCCTTTTTCGCCTGAGCCCAAACCCAACCTCATCTTCTTTTTCCCAAGCCTGGCCCCTTCTCACTTTCCTCTCTCCCTCGCGCCCTCACGCTGCTCTTGCTTTTGCAGGAAAGAAACGTACAAACGAGAGAGGTAGAGGATCGCGAGTTGCAAATGGCGGCGTGATTTGTAGGGCGGGGTCAGGCCGGCCAGCGAGCCGGCAGTGGCAGAAGCCGGGCACGCCGGTTGCTATCTGTTAAAGGGAGAGAGGCCGAGAGAGAGAGAGAGAGAGAGAGAGAGAGAGAGAGGGTCTTTTGCGAGAGAGAGGGGGAGAGGTCCGGGAGCTCGGGAGAGTTTTGAGCGAGTGAGAGGGAGAGAACCAGAGAGTGAGGGAGCTCGAGAAGGTGGTCGACCATCGCCAGAGTCCGCTTGTCAGCCGCCATCCGCCGCAGCGGTCCCCCGCCCCCGCCCCCGAACCGGGTAGGTCATTCTCGAGCACGTCAGTCCTGTTTTTTGCGGGGCATTGGGTCGGAGCTCGTGGTGGACCAGTTCGCACAAGCTTCGGTCCCGATCCTCGCCCGAAATTCCATAGTACTCTTGTTCGTTCCTCGGATAGCGTATGTGACATACTTGTTGTAATGCCTTTATACAAATGTTTGTGTGTTCGGTGTTATGGCCGAGACTTGTTTTTGTTCATATTCAAGTTAAATGCTGATAAACTTGTCCCTAAGCTGATCTGGAATAGTGCTTGTGTATCGCATGTTGATCTTGGCCCAAACCCGAGCCCCGAACGAGTCTATGTTTACCCCTCTATCAATGCGTCTTAAATGTTTGATGAAATGTCTTAGAGAAAACCGAAGAGCAGTTCATGTTTTAACGCAAGACCAACTCATTTTTGCCCCATGCCTGCTGAATCCTGCTTGCATTACTCGTATTCATGGTGTTTTCGTATGCTTTGCGCAAAGTATTCGTTTGTATTCGAGTCGACGATGAGGTTTTCAACGCGCTGGAAAATGGGTTAGTGGTCGCCGGAATAGGACGCCGACGGTGGTCGGCATCGGTCGGACCGAAAGACCGGTGTCGGATGGTGGCTTGGCAAGCCCCCAAACGCCGGTGAGGACTCGCCGTGGTGTTGGTTTTGGTTCGGTGAAGATGGTGCAGCATGAGGAAGAAGCGTTGGGGAAGAAGAAGACGCACGAAGAAGAAAGCACGTGGAGAAGAAGCCAAAGGGGAAGAGAAAAATAAAAGGAAAAGAACAGAAAAATAATTAAAAATAATTAATTAACATAATAATAATAATAATATAAAAAAGTTTTTAAGAAATATTTTTTAATTGGGTCGAGTCTGGGTCGTCCGATTGGGTCAAAGGGCCGGATCGGGTTTACGCTCCGAACCCATTTTCCCGAATATAATAATATTAAATATTAAAAATATATTAAAATATTTCAAAATTAAAAAAATTTCAGAAAAATGAAAAAAAATAAAATTCAAAAACTTTCATACAACATTAAAAAATTTAAAACATTTCAGAAAATATTAAAAATTCAAACTTTTTAAAAATTCAAAAATATTTAAAAAATAAAGAAAAATTCAAAAATTTTCAGAGAATTCGGAAATTTGGAAATTTTTTAAAAATTTCAGTACTAATTAGAAAATAATAAAAAATCAAAAATAAAAAGATTAAAAAATTTGTAAAAATTCTAAAAAAATCCTCGAAAAGGTTAAAATTAATCTTCTAGGTTATTTTCTCTTAAAAATGGAAGTCCTTTAATTTAGAATTATGCTCAAGATTGACCAAACCCTTAAGACTCTACCATAGGGTTTTAAGTGTCCTTAGAGATAAATGCATTTGATTGTGTAATATTGATACGTTGATTTTGGTTTTCCTTTAATCTAGTTAGGATTAGAATTTATATTTTTTCTTAGTGTTAAGTCTTTGCTATCTCATGAAATATACTTAGGTTGCGTTTGGCAGTCGGGATAAAATTCGGGATAGGATATGATTTATCTTATCCTATGTTTGGTCTTCGCTTAGGACAGGATACGATCGGATATAAGGGGAATATAGACGGGATAAAATTATCCCATGGGGGAGGTGGGATAAAGGTGGATAGGATTTCTAATATTCATAATAGGAAAGTTATTTTTCTCGAATAACAAACTTATTAAATTAACAAAATAGAAATTATATTTCTATATAAATAATATTCGAATTATAATTTAAGAAATTAAAAATAAAATTATTTTTAATCAATCTTATTTTAATTTATCAATTAAACTTTAATTCTATCTTATAATAAGCATTCAATCTAAATATTAAATATTTATATTTATTATATATTTTAGGTATTTTTGTATTTTAGGTATGTTAGTATAGTTTAATATTTGATAAATTTTTATTAAAGAATGATGAAAGGGGAAAAAAAGAAATAATAAAGAAAATAATATAAAAAAGAGGAAAAATAAAATAAAAATAAATTAAGGAATATTATTACGAGAGATTTTCACCATCTTTGTTTATGAACATTTAGGTTCATTTATATACATTAATAATGATATGCCGTTTATATTAAAAAAAAAATATGTACATGATATGATGTGAATATATCCGACTTTAACACTGCGATTCACCAAACAATGGATAGGATATAAAAAAATCCCAGGATTTTATATCCTATCCTATCTAATTCTATCCCAATTAGAAATCCGGACGACCAAACGTAGCCTTAATGCTTTCCTTGATTGTTGATTTTTATGTTAATCATTATGTATCTACATGATCACCTTCCATCTTAGTAAATAGACATAAAATCAATCCAGAATGCCTGACAAAAAATCTTTTGTTAACATGAACAAGATTAGATATCGAAATGACACTAATCGATTATTTAGTATAATCAAGTCATCGATCTTAGATTCTCTAGTTGTGTATGAAATGAGGTACACTCCCATGCCTTATTTAGTTTCTGGTCGATCCCAATAGGCTAATGATGACTCATTCTTTATAAAATTTTCATATCTTCAATATGAACATCGGATGTCGCATGAATATGGGCTTGAGCAAGTCCGCGTTCAAATCATGGATCGTAGGCTTGTCTTTTAGGCAATACCCCTAAATATATCATCTACCCTAAGAGGTAGGTCGCAACAACGCATTTTCTCTATGGAGATATGAGATAATTAAACGTGAGACTAAGCACACTAGTTTTAGGTGTAATACAAGTATAGAAAATACTCAAGCGTGTTAGTAATTGTAACTCTATGATTGTATGATTATTAGTGAATTATTTGTTGCCGGTTTCTTCGTGAGATAGGTATTGATACTCGAACCAAACCGTTATGGTGTTCCTTATTGTTTCCTGTTTATTTCTTTGATGATTTTGCATTGATTTAATTATAAGATCTATTAGTACTTCCACATTATGGTACCATGACAAAAATTTGAATATATTTTCTAATCTTCCCCATCCTCCTTTTAGAAAGCCCCGACATAGACAGCCAACGAAGATTTTTTTTTTTTTTTTTTATAACAAAGATATAATTATCAAAGCTTCGATTTTCTCTTCACACATGATTAATAGAAACATAATTTGAGGCCCAATTCCACTCTACTGAAGTTTTTGTTACTCTCGAGAGACATAAGATCAATGCGCAGATCCCAATGCATTACTATCATGCTAAAGAAACGCCCAAAAATTACCTTAGATGACATGATGAGTTTTCATTTTGAAACTTGTTGAGATTAAATTTATACTCATCAAGTAATAGCTAAGAGGTGGATTTTGTTGACTTTTTCCCATTAATGAGCAAAGAGCTTTTAGGCCGCGTTTGGTAGTCAATATAAATTCGAGATAGGATATCATATCTTGTGTTTAGTGCCTACTCAAAACAAAATAAAGTCGAATATAAGAGAAATATAAGCCAGATAAAATTCTCTCATAGGGAATGTGAGATAAAAGTTGATAGGATTTTCAATAGTTATGGTAGAAAATTTATTTTTCTCAAATAACAAACTTACTAAATTAACAAAATTAAAATTATATTTCAATATAAATAATATATGAATTTTAGCATAAGAAATTAAAAAAAAAAAAGTTTAGTTTTGGAAATCGTTGTCTTTGTCTTCTCTTTTTCCAAGAGCCTTCTTTGTGCCGGCCAAGACATACAATGGTCGGTTTGATTGGTCGTTTTGGAAGATTTCCGCAGGCGCACCAATAGCATAAAGTGCTCAGTTGTGGTTTAGGAGAAAAGATAATTAAGGACTGATCGTCTCTTATTGATGGTCTTCATACTGGTATTGGTCTATTCCTAGCTTGAATTCTCAATTGTCACCACAAAGCAATCGCATATACAAAATAGATGGAGTAGTGCTAAGAGGACGTATCGCATGACATAGATGATCGTAAACTCAAGCTCTATAAGCAAAAAGTAATTTTTTTTTTTTTTAATATGCTGAAATCACTACCTAGATGATGGTCAAAAATGAATTTTTAATAGGTAAGGAAGTCTTCCGTTGATTCAAGAATCAACATAATTGCTTGGACAGTGAGATCTTCTTCGCTTCTAAAATCTGCTGATAAGGATGCGATGGAAAGGGTTGGAAATTCACTGGAGTACATCCGCATTAAGATGATAAAATTGTCACATAATTATCTCTCTTGAGTCTCTTTCAAGCACCCCTCTCATGGAAACTTTGGTGATGCACCTGCACATGATTGGGAAGTAAACATTTTGTGTGATTAGGATAGTAGCAGGTTTTTCTAATTCTCCTGTTTTCTTTAAGGGAGATCATCGTGATACATAAAGCAATGTTTGCATACAGAAATAGGAGTCGAGTCATCAGTGAAGACCAATTTGCACGTAAACAAACGTGGAAAGACCACAATGGTATTGGTGGAAACCAATGGATGACTTTGGGACTAGTAGAATGCCCAGCATAACGATGCCATTTCCGGGGATTTTATCGAGTGAAACGATCCATAAAGCAAGGTGAGAAGGAAGAGACTGTGTCTGTTGCTAAACTCGCGAAAAGATATTTAAACTTGAAGGGAAGGAAGCAACCGACGATGAAATAAGTGGTAAACGACTTAGAGGAATAAGGAAGTGGCAACATCCTTCTTCCTATTCAACAAAATAAAGAAAGTGGTGAGGCGATTAGACATTGTGACAACGTCCGCTTAACTGTTATCATGTTAGATGGTGATTCTGAAATAGTTCCATCAAGAAAGAGCTCAACATTCGAATTTATACCTTTCAGTCATTTGACGTTTACACACAACAAAATCCTGATGTTCTTTTTGAAGTAATATATCGAAAATTATATAGATAGAACTAATTTACGATGGTTCACTAGATATGAGCGGTTGCAAGTTCGATGGTGTGGACACCTCAGATTTCAAATGCGTGCTACTTACTCTTCTCTTGGGTACCCATGCTTGGTGGCAGGGTTTTCCAGCATTCTAATTCGATCCAGTTCAATTGCCACTTCTTTCATTGTAGGTCGCATCTTCCCACGTGACTTCAAGCACCTTCTAGCAAGGTTAGCAAAGGCGACAATCCCTTCTTTCTCACCTTGCTTCAAAACTCGAGTGTCCACGATGTCGAATAGGCGGTTCTCATTCATCAAGAGGAGAAAATAGCTTGCGAGGTTTATCTCCTTGTCATCTCCAAGAAATGCCATTGGCTCTTGCCCCGTCAAGAGTTCGACAAGGATCAAACCGAAGCTGTACATATCGCTCTTATCTGTGAACTGATCTGATTGAAGATACTCAGGATCCAAGTATCCAAATGTCCCTTGGACTCTTGTAGTCACATCAGTTTTGTTGACCAAAACCGACTTGGAAGTTGCAAAGGCAGCCACTTTTGCGCAGTACTTGTCGTCCAAGAGAATATTAGTAGATTTGATGCCCCAATGATAGGTCGGGATTGATGCTGAAGAATGCAGACATGACAAGGCTCTTGCCACTTCAGTAGCAATTTGAAGGCGCATATCCCACGTTACTATATTGTCATGTAAACACTGGAAAAGAGTTCCATTCGATATGAATTCGTACACCAAAAGTGGTGACTCTGTTTCCAAGCAGCACCCCAATAGCTTAATAATGTTCCTGTGGTGGATCTGCAAGAGAATGGCAATCTCGTTGATGAACTGTTCGACTTTTCCCATATTGATCGCCTCCAACTTCTTAATGGCGACAATTCCTCCATCTGCAAGCATCCCCTTGTAGACGGTTCCTTGCCCACCTTGGCCGAGTATTCTGTTCTTGTTGAAATTGTCGGTGGCCTTCTCCAAATCCCTTGAACTGAACAATTTGCCCTTGTCAACATTGCTCTTGGACAAACACAGTTGTTGCTGCAACAAGAGACCCCCATTCTGTTTGAAGTATCTCTCTTTGAGTTTGATTTCTTTCCTAAACTTCATGAGCTTGGGCGACAGCCATAACAATTGAAGCAAGGTTAGTGCCCCAAGGCCTGCTCCAATACCTGGTTTATCACAGTGGTAGGAGCATAACCAAAAGCAAGCATAAAACATATTTGCTTGTATTTGAAGAGCTGAAATGCTAATCTGATACTGGAGAGATATACCCTAGATGCCTTCCGAATATTTCTCCATTTCATCAAATAGAAAGCTAATATGATTGGTGCAAAATTAGTCTCCTTATGAAAAACTTAGCATATAACAAAACAGCCATCTCGTTGGTCGAGCAGCAGCCAGAAAATAAAACACAGGTATTGGTTGATCGAAATTATGCTGTTCATGGCCCGGGGGCATCAAGGGTAAAAAGGAAAAAACCTGGTATTAAGTTTGACGTATTGTATGTGTCGATGAGTGTGTCAAGTTGAATAGTATGAATTAATTAGGCTACAATTGTAATAAAAAATATGTGCCCAAGTCAAAAAGAAAAACTGGATTCCGAAGAGCTCTATGGAAACACCAACCATCCGATCCACTGGAAATGCATCATGCTATATGCTTGTTTTGGATTTTGGATTTTATCACTTATAGACTAAATCTTGCATTTATAGGAAGCGATATGCGGGAATATCTGGATGCACAAAAGATCATTTGTCCTTGTTCATAACTCATGACGTAATGTACAAATCTGCTTACCCACGAGGATAAACTTGATTTTCTCGCTTTCTTCTACACAATCATACTGACCAGGTCGGTTCACACACTTTCTGTCAGGGCACCGATTGGTCGAATCTTGGCATTCATCAAGATCTGAACATAAGATGACAATCAAAATTAGTAGGGCTTTGTCTCTCTATTGGGTGTATAGGACTGCATGAAAAGCTAATTCAGCCTCCAAAGAGCTACTTCTTATTTGTATTGTTTCAACACTACGTTTTCAATAATTTGTGTGATAAAATGTAATGTATTTGGCCTTTGTATCCATCTTTAATATAGGTTTTCCCAGTGAAGCCATTGTTGCGAAGAGCAATGCAAAAATGACATCTCCGTCCAATGTGCCAAATCGAAACTGAATGCGATGCAGTTATAGGGATTACCAGAGATGAAGTTTTGTTCGTAAACCTCTGTTCTTGAGGAATTAGCTATCCCCCATTCTAGCACTGCTGCATATTGCCCGCTTGCCCTCAACTCATTGAAGTCCATAGCTGAAGGTATAAACTGCGACCTACCTCCAAAGAAGGCATAATTACATCCATTGTCTCCTGCTATTTTTTCCTCAGCCTGGAAAGTGACGGTAAAATCTTGAAGATTTGAGGGAATTGTGGTTTGGCAGCATCCATCGCTGCCCGAACAAGTCTTCCTAACAACGTTGTCATCTGCTTCGCAACTGGACTGGCATCCTTTGATAACGGACTTCGTGTCCCTTATCAGAGCAGATATGTTGCAACCAACAGCTGCGAAGACGTTCCTCGACTGGGAAAAGACGAATTGGCTTCCTTTCAAGCTCACAGGCGTGAAGCTTCCATTGCCCCCGCAGCTCATATTGGGCGAGTAGATTATAGGAAGAACGACGTTGACCATGCCGATTGTTTTGCCATAGGATTCGGGTAGTGAAATGTTGAGCACCCTCAAGTTGGGCTTTTTCAGTATTGGGACGGTGCCATTGCTGCTTTCCTGGCAGACGATCTCGTACCACTCGTCCTGGAAACACCCGGTTCCAATCCCGAAGGGGAAGGGAATGGCGACGCCACCACATGTTAGGGCGCAATTGCCCTTTCCCAGAGGAGCAGCTAGTGATGCTTGTTTATGAAGCAAAAGTGATCCTAGAAGCAGAAGAATCTGAAACATTATTATGTCCTGGGATGCTTCCTATAGCAAAATTGTCAAAGCTTCAGACCCGTCTGGAGTAAAAAAATTCTCCACAGAAGTGATAGTTTCGATCAAGTTTGCTCTGATGGCGATCGCGACATATTGTGTTTCAATCTCATCTGAGGATATAAGAAAGAGATTAATAGAAAATAATAAAGAAAAAAACGAATCTATTAGGAAAGAAATCCTAATATCACACTTTCCTAATTTAATTTGAATTTATCTTGGAGGATTATTCACATGACATATATACAGAGACGCGTTTTTGGTCTTTGGGGAAGTCCCTGCCTGTTGGTCAAGAAAAGTGCAAATCTTACCGTCCGAGATTTGACCCTTGAAAGTTGGCTGCATATTTTTTATTCCTTCAAGCCGCACAGTGAAGGGATTTTTACGTGCCTCACGGTGGATTTGGTTCGTGGGACTCCTTGAACGTGGTTTGTGAAGGTAGAAGTGTATATCCAATTGAGACGTTTATTCTTCGGTGAGACTGAACACCATGGATCTGAGTGTTATATATGTGTGGGAATCAATCTATTATAATAATGTAAATATGCGATTATTAATGAATTATTTATTACCGGCTCTCTCCGTGGAATAAATACTGACACCCAAACCAATTTATCTAAATTTATTGTGTTCCTTATTGATCACTATATATTTCTTTGGTGATTTTGTATTTATTTAATTGCGAGATCTATCAGCACTTCTGCATTATTGTATAACAAAAACAATTTGAATATATTTTCTTTTCTTCCCTCATTGAAGTGTCTCCTTTTCTAAAAGCCACAACAAAGACAACCAATGAAGTTTCTTTTTTCATCGAAGATAAAATCATCAAAACTTCAATTTTCTATCCACACATGCTTAATAGAAACATAAGGTCTATGCATAGAGCACCAATTCCACTTTAATGAGGTTTTTATTACTCTGAAGAAGAGGAAGGAAGCCACGACTGTTCTAAGAACATAAAAACTTAAGAATCACTTGAAGGTCTCTAATTGTCAAACTGGCATTTACATCCACTGTAAATAAGTGAATGTTTAGAATTCGAAAGATTAAATTGCTGAAAGAAGATCCCTATGCACTATTGCCATGCTGAAGAAACACCCATAAATTGCCATAGATGGCGTAATGATATTTCATTTGGAAGCTTGTTGAGATTTTATTTATGAATGAGCATAGAACTTGTAATCGTAACAATCAATTGTACAACACACTCGTGGATTAAATCCTAAAGAAATTGCCAGTGTTTTGGAGTTATGACAAAGTCTTGTAATAAAAATATGGGCGTGTCTCTGCAAGGTTGATAGAAATTTTTTTGTAAGGAATTGCAATGACCAAATACTTTGTAAGTTATCGTGTGATTGGAGGACGGAAATACTAATAGTGTTGGACTAACTTGACCTTGGTTGTGATCTCTAATATATCTCCTTATTCTATAGTGAAATCCTATGTTGCTCTCCACGTAGAATGTGTCACATTGACAGAATTACGGATTTTCGATGTCCAATTTATTTTCTTGTTCAGTTTTTTATTGCGTTCACTTGCTTGTTTTCGCAACAACTGATATAGGAGTCCAATTAGGCTAAGTTGAAGCATATCTATGGCAACATAAGAAGCAGAGGTGAAAATCGACAAATTTGATTGGAATGATGTAGATTTGTGGAATATGCATATCGAGAGTAAAAGAGAAAATTGTCTAAAAAGTTCTAAACCTATTACACTTTTGTCAATTCAATTCTAAATCTTTTAATTTTGTCAATTGAGTCTTAAACATTTTCGATTCTTACCAATTGAATCCATTAAGCTAATTTTGACTAGAAATCGCTGATATGAATTCTAGGGATGCCATGTAGGATTGTTGGCGCTGACATAGATAATTATTAATAATATTTTTATATAATTTGAATTTTATATATTTTGAATTTTTTATTTTTTCCTGATTTTCTTTCTCTTTTTCTCTATTTTTCCCTTTTCTCCTCCTTCTTCTTCTTCTTCTTCTTCTTCTTCTTCTTCTTCTTCTTACTTTTGCCAGTTTGAATTTTATATATTTTGAATTTTTTATTTTTTCCTGATTTTCTTTCTCTTTTTTTCTCTATTTTTCCCTTTCCTCCTCCTCCTCCTCCTCCTCCTCCTTCTTCTTCTTCTTCTTCTTCTTCTTCTTCTTACTTTTGCCAGTGTTCAACCACCAATCATGTTGAGCCAATTGGCCTCCCCTTCTTCTTACTTTTGCCAGTGTTCAACCACCAATCATGTCGAGCCAATTGGCCTCCCCTTCTTCTTCTTCTTCTTCTTCTTCTTCTTCTTCTTCTTCTTACTTTTGCCAGTGTTCAACCACCAATCATGTCGGGCCAATTGGCCTCCCCTGCTACAGGCGAGGAGCAGCCCCTCCCCTTCTTCTTCTTCTTCTTCTTCTTCTTCTTCTTCTTCTTCTTACTCTTGCCAGTGTTCAACCACCAATCATGTCGGGCCAATTGGCCTCCCCTGCTACAGGCGAGGAGCAGCCCGGCATGGGCTCGCCCCAGCGAGGCTCACCCTTATGCCAACAAGACCTGGTGAAGGTCAATCTCGCCTAGGCTAGATCTAGTGAGGCTGACCTTGGCGAGGTTGGCGCTCGACTAAGCTAGGTCGGCCTCTCCAGGTGTCGACTAGGCGAAGACGATGCCAAGCAAGGCCACCCTAGCCTAGGTGAGGCTAATCCTCATTGGGCCTCACTTAGGCAGGTGAGTCCCGACGAGGGCTCCCTCATCAGATATGGTAAGGACAGCCTTCTCCCAAGCCAAGGCACCCCACCAAGCATTGCCAATGCTCAGGGGAAGAAGAGAAAAAAATAGGAAAATTAATAAAAAAACCCAAAATGTTTTTAAAATTTATCCATGTCAGTGCTAATAATCTTATGTGGCACCACTGACTTTTACATCGGTAATTTCTAGCTAAAATTGGCCGAATGAACTCAATTAGCAAGAAATGAAAAGTGTTCAACCACCAATCATGTCGGGCCAATTAGCCTCCCCTGCTACAGGCGAGGAGCAGCCCGGCATGGGCTCGCCCCAGCGAGGCTCACCCTTATGCCAACAAGACCTGGTGAAAGTCAATCTCGCCTAGGCTAGATCTAGTGAGGCTGACCTTGGCGAGGTTGGCGCTCGACCCAATTGGCCTCCCCTGCTACAGGCGAGGAGCAGCCCGGCATGGGCTCGCCCCAGCGAGGCTCACCCTTATGCCAACAAGACCTGGTGAAGGTCAATCTCGCCTAGGCTAGATCTAATGAGGCTAACCTTGGCGAGGTTGGCGCTCGACTAAGCTAGGTCGGCCTCTCCAGGTGTCGACTAGGCGAAGGTGATGCCAGGCAAGGCCACCCTAGCCTAGGTGAGGCTGATCCTCATTGGGCCTCACTTAGGCAGGTGAGTCCCGACGAGGGCTCCCTCATCAGATATGGTAAGGACAGCCTTCTCCCAAGCCAAGGCACCCCACCAAGCATTACCAACGCTCGGGGGAAGAAGAGAAAAAAATAGGAAAATTAATAAAAAACCCAAAATGTTTTTAAAATTTATCCATTTCAGTGCTAATAATCTTATGTGGCACCATTGACTTTTACATTAGTAATTTCTAGCTAAAATTGGTCGAATGAACTCAATTAGCAAGAAATGAAAAGATTTAGGATTTAATTGGCAAAATGAAAAGTTTATGACTGAATTGATAAAAGTACAATAAGTTTCAGACTTTTTGAACAATTTTCCCAAGAATAATATGTACCAAAGGAATCTGCACTTATCCTCTTGTGGGAAGAAGACAAAGTTGATAAGTAAGCTATTTTGGATTTGTTGGATAGGCAGATATTGGATGTTATTCAAGTGAATCTCGTAATATCACGTATAACCTTGTGAAAGAGGAAACCACTATGGGACTAATGAATGCCCAGTTGAACATATTCAAGAAGGCCACTATAGTCAATAAGGTGGACTCATGTATACCACTCGGCAACGCATCAAGGTAGACTCTGTCGAGTGAAGCTCGAAGGTGGGTATCACACTAGACTAGAGTCGCAGCGTTGAGGCCAAAGGCATTGATCACCAAGACTATGTGTAGGGCTTTGTTGAGGCGGTCGAGAAGACAAACGCATCAAAGGCGTTCTTGTAGGGGAAGTCACAGTTGAAGCGGGAGAGGGACCAAGGAGGTCATCCAAGTTGGAGAGGGAAGTCTCAAGGTGAGGTTGAACAAGGAAGAAGAAAGGACAAAAAAGAAGAAAAGAGAACATAGAGAAAGAGAGAGAAAGGAGTAAGGAAAAGGAAAGAAAATTTTTTTTTGACAAAAATGTTCCAATCATATAATGATTTTTATTTAAATTTGTTAATTCTACTCTACTTCTACTTTAACACTCACTTTTAGACTTTTCTCTTACCTACTTATAAGGTGTGGGAGTCGAATTCTACGTCCAAAACTAAATCATCATCGTCCCAATTCCCTTAAAAATGAGGAGATTCGAACTCTCACTTCTCTATTCCCATATAGGAAGGGTGGTCACTAAAGCAAATTGCAAGAATTATTCATATAATGATTTGACAAGTAAGTAAGCTTGGGGCTTATTTGAGATTAAATTTGCCACTATATAATTACTTTCAATTGGATAAGGTCGATGAAAATGTGGCTAGAAGCTTAGAAAATTTTAGTATTAAGAATCGCAATGTTGAAACTTTCTAATGTCGTTTTTCTTCCAAAACTTCTTTGGATATATTTTTTTTAGGAGTTTGTAGAAAGTAAGAAGGAGAAAAGAAAAGTTCAATGTGAAAGACATATGTCTTAGTATGTGTAATTGCTTTCAATATTATGGCTACATAAGTTGTTCTGTATCTTTTCCCAAAGGGAAAATGTCACAAATGGTCCATGGACTTCTACTTAATGTACAATATTGTCCCCAAGCTTTCAATTTGCTCAATTTGGTCCCTGAACTATCGATAAATGTCCAATCTAGTCATTCCGTTCAAATCATTAAGTGATGACTGTTTTTCCTTTTTTGTTTTCTTCTTCTCTCTTTCCTCCGCCATGGCCGGCGGAGGGAAGCCGTCGTCTGGCGAGGGTTGCCCTCGCCTGGATTGGCTAGGGCCGCCCTCGCTGGCGCGCTCGCCCGATGCCGACAAGGGCGGGCTGGCGAGGGAGGCCCTTGCCCGACGCCGGCTAGGGCGGCCCTAGTCGACCCAGGCGAGGGCGGCCCTAGTCGACCCAGGCAAGGGCGACCCTCGCTAGATGCCGGCTCCGCCATGACCGACGAAGGGTAGAGAGAAGAAGAAGAAAAAAAAAGAAAAAGATCAAAATGCGAAATTCCGTTAACTTTAACTAACGGAAGAATGAAATTGGTCAATTTTCAAATAGTCAGGGACTCGATTGGACATTTATTGATAGTTCATGGACCAAATTGAGCAAATCGAAAGCTCAGGAACGAGATTACACATTAAGTAAAAGTCCATGGACCATTTATGACATTTTACCTTTTCCGAATGCTATAATCCACCTTGTTGAGTCAGAATCTTTTCGAGCCCCAACCCCGCGCTCCACCCAACTTCATTTTAACATCTCATGGCCCAAAAGAAGCTTTAACGCGTTGCCTAGGGCGGACTACTTTTAAGTACACCAATGGTGACGGCTCTGATGTTATTCTAAAAAAAAAATTAATATGAATATATTTAGTATTTGTGGAAAATGGAAAAGAGAAAAGAAAGGTTCAAAAGTGGGACAAGTGTCAACATGAGGAGGACCACATGTCAAGTTCTTCTTGACATCTCCAAGGAGTACCATTGTACATGTTTTGCATTAGATTGGATGTCGTTGTCTTACTTCCATCTTTTTAGATGAGCCTTCTTTGTGCCAGCCAAGATGTAACATGTTCAGTTTGATTGGTCATTTTAGAAAATTTCCGGACTAACAGGATAATATTTCAGACTCCGTTATGATTTAGCATAAAAGGAAATTAAAGATTCGGTCATTTCTCATAAATTATCTTTATATTTTTAGGAACCTATTACTCATTTGAATTTTCAGTCATCAGCACAGAGCAATCACATAAACAGAAGAGATGGAGTAGTGCAAGGCAAACCCATCGCATGACATAAATAGTTGATCGTGTGCACAAATCATATCAGTGAAAAGTAATCTTCTTTTTAAATGTGCTGAAATCACTTTTACCATAATCAATGCAAATGCAGCGGATGTCCAAACTGACTTGTGCCCAGGATACATCTTTTAGGCATCTGTAAGTAATAAGCAAATCGAATGGTCGAGGCTGGTGCAGCAAAGAATGCTCACCCCCAGGAGTACTCTTGTGATTGATGTGATTTTTGCAATAATTCCATCCACAGCAAGTATTCATGGATCACAAGATGAAGCGAAATCGCTGCATCACGCTCCAGCTACATCATTGCAATTTGCAGATTATTTCCTAGCTAATTACAGCACCTTAATAAATTTCTAATAGCTATGATTTAACCGTTCATTGATCCCGAACACCAAAATAAACTCATTAATCAATAGATAATTAACCAAATACAATTTCGGTTCGGAGAAGTTTTCCTCCCTCCTTTCTTTTCTTTCTTTTGCTTTGCAGATTAGTATGACCCATAAGGGGCAAAACAGTTAATCACTATGTCTCAGGCAAGAGTGGCTGCACATCCGAAAATTTAATGACATCCACATCAATATTTGACTTCCTAGATGGAAAAGTAGCAGCATAAGATTCCGTTGCCTCACAGTCCTCTTGATTTTGCTGAATGCTTGGAGGATTTTGGAGCTTCCTCATCCCCTCCAACTCCATTGCCACTTCTTTCATTTCGGTAGGTTCCTCCCATTCAAGTTTAAGCACCTTTTCGCAAGGTTAGCAACTAATTCTATCTCCTCCTTCTTATCTTCTTTTAAAACTCAAGTATCAACAATGTCAAACAAACGATTCTATTCCATTAAAATTATAAAATAGGTCGCAAGGCTTCTTTCCTCTTGTTCCTTGAGAGACGAGATTGGCTTCTGTCCCATCAACAGTATAACCAGTGCAACTCCAAAGCTGTACACATCACTTTTGTTTGTAAATTGGCTTGATTGGAAATACTTGAGATCTTGGCGTTGATACCTAAATTTTATCATTTTATTAAGAACTTTATCACATAAAAAATTGAGGATTAATTTTTAACACCTAAATAAAAATCAATTTTCATTAATTAGGAACATTGTCATGACTAGTATTAATTATTAAAATTTTTGAAATTTTATTTTATTTTAAAAAATATTTAAAAAGTAATTAATTAAAAAGAGTAAAGTAAATAATTTTCACTAAAATTCATCGCGCATATATATTAGGGATATTTCATTGTTAGAGTTAATTATTAAAATTT
Source organism: Eucalyptus tenuipes (assembly GCA_014182365.1). Classification (NCBI taxonomy): domain Eukaryota; kingdom Viridiplantae; phylum Streptophyta; class Magnoliopsida; order Myrtales; family Myrtaceae; genus Eucalyptus; species Eucalyptus tenuipes. Next base: position 11,392,230 of record CM024547.1, read on the forward strand.
CCATAAAAGTTCCCAAAAAATTCGAAAATTTATTATTAAAAAAAGGAAATTATAAAAAAGCGGACCGGGCTAGGCTGGCCGGGCCTTTTCTTTTCTCCTCTCCCCTTTATCTCTCTTCGTTTGGGCCCAGGCCCAGCCTCCTTCTTATTTCCCCCACGCGGCCCATCTCCCTTTTGTTTCGGCCCGGCCCGCACGTGGCTCTTCTTCTCCTTCCCTCCTGTCCGCTTGGACCGTGGCTCGAAGACGGAAAGGACGACGTAAGCGACGAAGGACAGGGCGAACAGGGCGAGCGATCGCGGGGGAATCTCCGTGGGTCGGGGGCAGGCTGGCCAGAGGCAGCTGGCACGCCACATCCCATGCGCGCCGTTACGTAAAAGGAGGGGCTCGGTTTTTGCTTGCGGGGCCCAAGGGAGAGCAACTGGTAAGACTGAGAAGGCGAGAGCGAGAGCGAGAGAGAGAAGCAACCGTGTTCTCAAGGCTCTTGGGGAGAGCAAGAAGGAAAAAGCCATAGAAGCTTGGAAAAAGAGAGGTCCCAGCGAGCGAGCAGGGGGGTGATCTATGGTGGGGGGGTCTCTCTTCAACGTCTCTCTCTCTCTCGGGGCGAATTGCCATCAATGGTGCAGAAGCGAAAGCTCGCGCAGCGGACGTACCGTCGCCTCCTCCATCCGCCTCTCCGTCCTCCGCGCCGCCGCTAAACCGAGTCCTGTCGGATGGCCGTAAATCGGAGGGAGACCGGCGTACTCGATGAGGACGGCATGCCGGAGGATGAAATGAATGGATCTCGGGGATGAAGCTTTTGATTCCGAATCAGAATCAGACGCAGGAGAAAAGGAAGATGTGAAGTTGCCCGAGGGTAAGGAAAACGTCGCATACGACAGGGACGGCATTCTGGACAAGCTCGGAGACACGGGCTGGACACAGGATGTGCCCTGGGTACGTAGGCTCTCCGTAGATATCGTTAGCCGACAAGAGCAAGAGGTCGACATGAACGACGACCTCCCGCGGGAGCTCTCTTTCTATACGCAGGCGCTCGAGGGGACGAGGGAGGCCTTTGGGAAACTCCAGTCCATGGGGCTTCCATTTCTCAGACCTTCGGACTATCGGGCCGCGATGGTGAAGACCGATTCCCCCATGGAGAAGGTGAAGGCCAGGCTTTTGGCTGGGGAGAGGGAAGAAAGGAGGCTCTTTTATTTTCCCGGAGTTAAAGTCTGCTTCTTCCACTCATTCTTTCTCGGGTTCTCACATTTTCTCGAAATCAGAATCAAGGCTGATCTCTGACTTTTTCCTCGCAGAGGGATTTCGATGATTGTACATTTTCCGAAGTCCATCAATTCTGCTGCGATTCAAGTTCAAACCAGCACGGCTCCAGTGATCTCTTTGCAGCATCAATCATCATCATTCAAGCTCGGTTACCTTCAATTTGTGGCTGTCCAGCAGAAAAACCAGAGCTAAGTCTCCTGTGTTTTTCTCTGGCTTTTGATTCTGGTTCGATCCACAGTGCTGAACTCTCGGTTTACTTCTCGTGTTCTCAGAAATTTCGTTTTCTACTCTGGAGTTCATCTTTGTGGACGTGCTCGTAGCCTCCTCCGACCGAACTGAAGACTACGGCAATGGATTAAAGCTAAGTGATTCGCTTCCTTCCTCTGGTTTCAATCAGCACAGATTCCGCATTGATTTTGTGTGGTCGTTGTAGAACAGCAGCTCCACCACTAATGAACATCGGACAAATCTGTAGGTTAGTAAACTTACTTAAACTTCATCAAACATGCTTGATTGTTGCTGAGGTTCGTTTGATTTGTACCTAGTGTGATTAAGACTTGTGTAAGACCTTGCCGATATTCGAAGGTGCTCACTGTTTATGTTCAGGGGAGTGGGGAGGATGCAGAGAACCAAGGGAGAAGGAAGTTCTCTGTGTTGTGGAAATGAGGGCCGGAGATGGATTTTGATGACTTCGGGCTCATGTGAGCTTAGAGTGTTGTGGGTTCTGGTTGGGTTAGATGGGCTTGTTAGATTAGCTTCAGCCTGAACTTGATCCGTTGGGATTGGGCTTAGTTAAATACCGAAGGAATTGGGCTTAATTGTATGTGTTAAGCCCAATTCGTTTTTTAATCAATTGTAGTCTTTGAATGTGCTTTACGACCAGGAAAAAGAATTTTTAAATGTGTAAAGCCCATTCGTATCCTTGAGCCCAGATTGGTGTGACCTACAGTAGCTTATTTGCGGGCTGGGCCACAAGTCCCGGGCCGAGTCTGTATTTTTGGAATTAAATATCTATTACAAAAATAAAAATAAAAAGTTAATTGCAAAATTTTTAAAAATTCAGAAATTCACGACATTCACAAAATGCATAAAAAATTTCAAAAATTAGAATTCCTCGAATAGCTTAAAAAAAGGTTTTTGGATAATCTTCTCTTAAAAGTGGGAGCCTTTTTGATTTAAAATTGTGCTTAAAGTTGATCAAGCCCTTAGGATTTTGATTATCCTTAGAGACAAATACTCTTGATTGTGCACTTTCGACAGGATGACTATGGCTTCCCTTTAACCTAGTTAGGATTGACATTTATTTATCTCTTAGTGTTAGATGATTGTTTTCCCTTGCAATTCATTTAATGCTTCATTTGGTTGCTAATTGTTATTTTAAAGATTGTGCACTTGCATAATCACTTCACATATTAGTAAATAGGTCTAAAATCAATCCAAATTGCCTAACAAAAATCTTTTTGAAATGAACAAAATTAGATACCGAAATGACATTAATTGTTTAATTGGTGTAATTAAGTTCTCGACCCTAAATTTTATGATTGCGTAAGAAGTGAAGAATGCTCAATGCTTCATTTGGTTTATAGCCGACCTCAACAAGCTAGTGGTAACTCATTTTTAGAAAATTCTCATAGCATGAATTCGAACATCTGACGTCGTGTGAGGTATGGGCTAAGGAGAGAGAACGCGCGTCTAAATTATGGGCCTTAGGCCTATTCTTTAGGCAATACCCCTAAATGTACTCTTTTCCCTACCGAAGGGTAAGGGTAGGTCGTGACACTAGGTAACCAAAAGTCCCTTGCACCAATGTGGTTACACAAGTTCGATCGAGGCAAATCGACTTGGAAGTACCAAAATCTGCCACTTTCACCTAACATTTCTCATCCAAGAGGATATTGGTGGACTTGATGTCTTGATGATAGATGGGAATGGAGGCTGCTTAATGAAAGTAAAATAGGGCTCTAGAAATTTCAGTTGCAATTCATAGACGTGTGTCTCACGATACATGAAACTTTTCATTTGGATGATGCAGATATTGATATAGTCCCATTTGGTATAAACTCATGCACTAAAAGTAGGACTTCTGTCACGCCTCGAACCTCTACGGCTGCGCGACAACTCGCACCCATCGAACTTATACTTATCTTTTGGTCATTCGATTGCGACGTCCTAGAAGGCGTTGCTGACCCAATTCGCGATAACATTTAAAACGCACAAGCAGAAACTTAAACAAATCTCCAACCATTAATCAATAGGGATAGTTAAGAACATGATCATATTTATATAAAAAGCATCATAAGTCAATATCTCATACACAGCGAGTTCGAAGATTAAACAACTAGCTTCACATATCTGACATGTCTAACTGCTTCGCCACGACCTCTTATAAAAAGGGTTCGGGGGTATACCTATACCTACGCCTCTAATACTACGAGGGTGGTCCAAAAGTGCTAACAACCCTACAAGCACCTAAGCTCCTATGGCCTCCAGGATCCATGGCTCTGACTTCATGATCAGATTGGGATCAAGCTCGGGGTCGAACACCTCTCCATCGGGAACGTCCCCCTCCTTGCCTCCCGATTGATGCCTCCCACAGAGCCTCCAACACTCGATGGACCATCGAAGCTATGTATGGGACCATGACTCTCGTTGCCCACCAAAAAGTACCAGGCCACGAATTGGTGTGGTACGAGATTAGGCAAGCCCTTATTGATCCAAATGGTCGTGATGTAATGCGTGTAGTGCGTGTCGGCCCCTCCCGCAATCGAGTACTCTGTTACTTCCTAACTATGCTCGATAGGGAGGTCAAAACGAATCTGTTGGAATGGCTCAGCCATTCTTAGGGCCTGTGAACATTTCAACAAACAATTATGAGATAAACTTAATGAGTAAATTTTCTAAACTTCACGTAGGGAAGTCTTTCACCTCGGAAGTGCCCTAAACATGCAATTAATTATCGATGGCAAAACATGACCACACTCTTCTTTCTTTTCTCTCACTATCTTCATAACAACAATTTTATTAATCAAAGCCATCAATATAGACACATAGACAATTCCATAATATATATTTCATGCTCTCAAGCCAAACATACAAATGCGCATTATGGTTTAAGTCATTCGATCATGCCATGCAATAATCCGAACCCAATCACATACGAATCTCATGCACTTCTCATACACATTTGTCCAGATTATTATGGCTACTCAAGACCCAAGGTCAACCCAAAAGGTTACAATCATTACCCATTGAGCACGACATCTCGTTGACTTGGAGACATTCTTATAAGGAACTTCAATCCGAAATCCATCCTCAAACAGCATCCTGTTAACTTTGGGGTATTCGAACTTAATCAAGTATCGTCCCGCGTAAAATGCCTCACGACAAGTTCACACTCCGCGTAAAATGCATCAGAGTCTTAGGTGATCAGACGAGCATACCATCACACATTCCATTTCTTATCTTTCTCATTTAACTCATGTGATACTCATGCAATATGCAACTTCACTTGTCATATGCCATCATTTCATACACGCGCATTACATTATATAACATACATATGCAACATTCACTTCTTAAACTCATGGCATATGATTTAAATATCCTATTTAACCACTAATCCACATGGCATGGACTCGTAAATTGACCCTTAGAGTGCTTTATTCAAATATCATATTTAACCACTACTCCACATGACACATAACCCAAATAGCATATTTAAGCACTAATCCACATGGCACATAATAGCATATCATCATATTATGGCATAATGGAATCATATATCAACTATACCGATAATAACCCGTTAATGTGTTGCCCTAAATGTGATAACCTATCATTGGACACTCGATAACATATCTAAGTTCAACAATAGCTTATCACGTCAACAAATCATCATATAACCACTCATAAGTCCTAAACTACTCCATAAATACAATAAAAGCTCTAATCAAAGGCTAGAAAGTCACTTACTAACTACTCGAGCTTCGAAACACATCGAGAGAAGGGACGACAAGACCGAATCAGCCACTGAGGGTTGTTGTTCGCTCGTCCACCGCACGTGAGGGAGCTGGATGTGGCTGGTCACGGCTCTGGTGACGGCTCGGTGGTGGTCCAACGATGGTTCGACGTTGGTACAGCCTTCGGGCTTCGCGAGGGGTTAGATAGGAGAAGAAATGAGCGAGAGGGAGCTCCAGTGAGGGTTGCAAAGCACCGAACAGTCCTTGAGTAGGCCGATCGATTGGCTTGGTCCATGTTTCGATGGAGCAAAAGGGTGGTCTTATTTTGGGAGTTCAATGGGCTCTTACAGGCGAGGAAAACAAGAGGAACAAGTGACGAACAAACTTGCAAGGAGAGAAAACGAAGGTGTGGGGGTTTGGTGGTGGTGAGGGAAAAGAGATATAAAGCTTCCAACCAAAAAAATGAAGAAATGAGGGAATGAGGGAGAGAGAGAGAGAGTGACCGGCGACCTTGGGGCAATAGAGAGGAGAGACAGTGAAGTCTTGTCTTCATTAATGCCTTATCACTTACTTTTGGCTCATGTCCATCAAGCTTGCCCGAAATAAAAGCAAGATCTAGCATTAATGGAGGTGGATTGCACTCAAGTGGTTTGATTGGACTAGATTATGTTAGGTAGGCTTCAAACTCCTCCTTTGCGGCCCACTCCATGCATGGCTGCCCCTTCCATAACCAATTTCCATCTTTGCCCTTTCATTTTTAGTCTAATGGAAGGGCACTTCGGTCCTTTCACCAAAATCTCGCACTATTCATATCCTTTCATGCATTTAATGCTAAGATTGTGTCAAAAGAGGCTTAATGGACTTGAGGGGCCTATGGGCCTCCCTTGGCCGCCCACACATTGGGCGGTCTCTTGGGCTCGGGCCCACTGGTTCTCCATCTGTGGCCGTTTCCACTTTTCTGCACTCATATGCTATTACCGATGAAAAATATAGTTTTCACCACTAAATGGCCTTTTCCAATGTCCTCATGGTTTATCGATTCTCAAGACAATCTCATCTGACGATCGCTTGCCGAAATAATTCCATTCTAAAAAATCGGGTCGAAACGAGAATATCACAACGTCCGTCTCCAAGAAACACCCCAATAACTTAACCATATTCCTATGGTTGATATGTGAGAGAATGAGGACTTTATTTATGAATTGTTCAATTTTTCCCTAGTAGAAGTACAGCCCAAGTGCCAAAACTTGACATGGAGGGACATTAAGTGCCAAAAGTTAAGAAAGTGACACTTAAGTGCTACTCTAGCGAAAATCTAGCCAAAATGCTGACGTGGCGATTTTCTGGCGAAATAAGTGCAAAACGACGTTGTTTTGCACGCTGATGTGGCTAGACAATACAAAAAGGACATTGTTTTGGTGCTGACGTGGTAAAAAATAATATAAAAATTAATTAAATTAAATTTAAAACTAAATTTATTTAAAACATTTAAAAATAAAAATACAAAAATTTAAAAAATCAAAAAAATTTAAAAAGGGCTGGGGCCGAGCCCTTGCCGCCCCCTTTTTAAATTAATTATTTAATTTTTAATTTTTTAAAATTTTAATATATGTATTTTTATTTTTAAATGTTTTAAATAAATTTAGTTTTAAATTTAAGTTAATTAATTTTTATATTAATTTTTTACCACGTCAACATTTTGGCCGGATTTTCGCCGGAGTGGCACTTAAGTGATCCATTTTGCTCTGATTTTAGTATTTAAATGTCACTTTCCTAACTTTTGGCACTTAAGTGTCCATCTGTGTCAAGTTTTGGCACTCCAGGTGATCGTACCTCATTTTTCCCTCGTCTATCACTTTCGATTTCTTGATGGCCACTATTTTTCCATTTGTTAACATCCCCTGGTATACAATACCTTGTCCACCTTGCCCGAATGTCCTATCATCATTGAAAATGTCAGTTGCCATCTCTAAATCTGTGGAGTTGAACAATATGCTTTTCTCGAAATTGCCCTCTGATAGAGATAGTTCACTTTTCAACAAAGGGCCACCATTGTGTTTGAAGTACTTCTCTTTGTGCATGAGTTATTTTCTCTCCTTAAGGTATTTGTACAACCTCCATGAGAAAAGACATGGAAGTTGTCACGCCCCGAACCTCAGGCTCGCGAACATCCGTCGATGGTCGATAGAATTGCAACGTTCCCAGGACGCATCGCCGACCCATTCATTTTATGCACATGCGGAAGCAAACTAATAACTCCAAACAACAATCAAACACATGGGGTAGGAAACCAGGACAACCAATTAACACAAACCACACTTTATAAACACGTCAAGTTTATATACAAAAGGTCTAAACCCAAAAAGAAGCTATCGGGCTAAGCCTACCCCGGACCCTACCTACTTGGGATCCCAGTCTACTACAAGACCGTTTGGGATGTCGATGTTTAGAGGATTAGCTACCTTTACTTCGGGCTCCTTAGCCTCGGGCACCTGATTCACCGCGATATTCTCCAAAATATCGACATCCACGACGGGATCGAGTACCACCTCATACTCGGAATCGACGGCAAGTCCGTCGAAACTGTCCAAGGTGCCCTCCCGGATCCCGTTAGGCCCATGACAGAACCACACTTTGAATCGATGAGGTACCAACTGAGGTAGGCCCTCATCAACCCAAATGGTAGTCACGACAAGCTCACGGGTCCAGAGAGTCCCGTGGATAGGGTGAAGGGTACGCTCGGTCTCCGCCTCTCGTGGCCACCCAAAACGTATGTGCCGTATCTCCATCTAAGGATCTGTAAAAATTTTAAATCACGACGTGGTGAGACAAAGTCTCAACGAATTCATAACCTAAACCCTGATTAGGATGAGAATTCACCGAAAGGCATCCTAAGCATAGACCACATAAGATTTACCTCGCCTCAGCACCTCCCTGCACGTTATTACATCACATATATCATATATAAATGCAGCAAGCGTAAATCATTAATTGGAACACCTCATATCATATATCAATCAATCATAGGGGTCCCGATTATAAGGCCAAATCGTTATGACACATCCCATTTTGTGCCATACAATTTCGTCCTATAATCAGACGCGGCTATATCAATCACTTAACCGTGTCCCAATTAGTTACGACCCAACGGCCACGGCCAACTCAACAATCGGCGGTCATCCGGCATAACCAGGCGTCGTCCCACTTCGTCGGGAACGGCAACGTCTACATCTAGATGGCATTCCCGAAGGAGCATCAGCCTAGCCTCCACTGCGACCGGCATCCGTTGACGTGGGACATTCCATAAAGGAGCATCGCCCCCCTCCCCCCCGTGACTTTCATCGGGTGACGGGTTCTCATAATGTTCACGCGCACATCCATTCTCGACCAAGAACATCGTGTTTTGCACTCAAATACTTCCATTTCAAATAATGAACTTGGCCAATTTTCTTCATATTAAAAACACATGGTAAAATAATTATACGTAGTCACACAGTCAAATCGAACCATAAAACATGATATACTCTCTTTTCAAAATTCCACAATTTTATTTAGTACATAAAACTTTTTTGGCGTCAAAAACCGACACCCGGTATTTTTCTAATTAAATACCAAAAATTCATATTTTTGAAATAATAATTCAAAAATCATCACTAAGCACTCAATTCACAAATCAACGCAACCATGACGATCAGCGTAAAATTCGATAATCGGCTATCCCGATATAATTTACGCTAATTAATATTTAATTAAATAAATTGAAAATTATTTAAATTAAACCGTTAATTAATCTACATAAGCTGATCAACCACTTAGTTGAACTAATTGACTAATCTAGCTAGGATAAGTACATTACTCTAATTAGGCTAATCAACTAATCTAGCTTAGCACCTAATTAATCTAACTAACTAACCAAATAAATAATTACACTAACTAAATTAATCTTAATCCTAATTAAGCCTAAACTAATCCACTAATCCTTAATTAGCCTAACTAATCCCCCCTTATGTGCAATTAACCCCCTAATTAGAGATTATGATGTTAATTCAATAGTTTAGTGAGATAACGGGTCTACGGCGACGGCAGCGCGACGACGACCAAGACCCGGGCCTACGACGAATCCAAAGGAGGCCTAGAAGGGGCTGAAAAAGCCTTGCAAGCCTCACGGCTTGGCTGGAGGAATCGGTTCGAAGGAGGGGCTGAACTGGTCGGGGCCGAGGCGGCTAGTTGAGCCGGACGGCTCGAGGACGGGCGAAGGCAGCAACAGCGGAGCCAGGCAAACTAACGGCTGGCTCAGTTCGGCGGCAGGGCTGGTCGACGGTCGCTGGGCACAGGCGGATGTGGCGGTGGCAACGACGGGGACTAGCGGGATTGGAGGTGAGTTGGACGGCTCGGACACGGGGTTGGGCTCGGTTCGGCGGCTTGTGGGGCTGCTAGCTATGCTGGCCTGGTCTTGAGTGCTTGCATCTTCAACAATGGAGGAAAAATGAATGTTGAGGAAGAAGCAAGAAGAAGAAGAAGCTAAGGATGGCTTCTGCAGGGGGGTTGGTTGACCAAGAGGGGAAGGAGGGGGACAAGAGGGGAGAGAGAGGGAACAAAGGGGCCAAGAAGTCCAAGCTTGAACCAATGAGGTTTCATGCAAAATATCAAGGTAATGAGTGATTTCCCCTAAAGTCTTCAGCCACCATAAGTCAAGGCATGCACCAATGGCCATTTTCTCTCATTTCCTCACAAATTAAACCAAATTGGTCTCCAAAAAAACCAACTAAGGTGCCCATACGAATTTCTATAATTTCCCTCACCAATTAATCCATCTTGAAGGCCAAAAATCCACATGAAAGTGGCCATCCGAATTCCCTCCAATTTAATTTGTCGATTTTGATTTTTCCGCCAAAATTCCGGGCTCATCGAAAATTCTTCAAAGGATGAGACGATGTCCTAAAAATTAATCGTGACACGCTCGAACTTTCGATTCTCGAAACTGCGTTCAATTTCATGGTTAAAATCAACCGGACGCAATTTTAGTGTGACCCAACCTACCGGGTAGCTTTTAGGGATTTTAGTGCGTTTGACCTATGGTCGATAATTTTCGATCCACGTCATGCATCTCCGACTCATAGGTGACTCGGTACCCATAATTGAAACCTTGAGATTTTTACGACAATCGAGAGTCACATGTGAAACTGTTAAGGGATCTAAACGCGACAGACTTGAGAATTCGATTAGAAATCGACTGCTCGACCGTATTAATCGTCAAGGGTCAATATGGCATCGTTATAATCGATTAGAGATCGGAGATAGTTCGACGCGAATTTTGCAATCAGGTAGAATCACCCAAAATTTAATTACGTGCTTATGTCGAATCAACCTATCTCCGATCTCTAATCGATTATAACGATGCCATATTGACCCTTGACGATTAGTACGGTCGAGCAGTCGATTTCTGATCGAATTCTCAAGTCTGTCCCGTTTAGATCCCTTAACGGTTTCACATGATAGATCAATTAACTCGAGAGTGATCAGCTCTGAGAAATAGGACCATAGGTGCGTCGATGAAAAGCCCAGTTCATTTAATTGAAATATGATCGAAAATTCAGAATGTCACAACTCTTCCCCTCTTATAAAAATTTCGCCATCGAAATTTAAACCATTACAATTCTTCTTCAAAAGGTGGGGGTATTGTCGTCTCATCGATTTTTCGCTTTCCCAAGTCACTCCTTCTGTTCTGTGGTATTGCCAGACCACTTTGATCAAAGAGATCGTCTTGTTGTGCAGCACTTGCTTTTTTGATCCATGATCTGAACTGGTCTCTCCACGTACGACACTCTGTCGTCCACGTTTGATTCTTCAAAATTCAGCACGTGAGTTGGGTCAAGCTCATACTTCCTCAGTATCGACACGTGGAAGACATCATGCACCTGAGCCAGTCTTGGTAGCAATGCAAGACGATACGCCAAAGTCCCTATTCTTTCCAGAATCTCAAAGGGACTGACATACCTCGAATTGAGCTTCCCTTTCTTGTCGAAGCGTGAAGTACCCCTCATTGATGACACTTTAAGGAATACGTGTTCACCAACTTGGAACTCCAATGGCCTTTGTCGCTTGTTTGCATAACTTTTCTGGCGACTTTGAGCAGTTTTTGGCCTTTCTCAAATAACTTTGACAGCGTTTACTGACTATTGAACCAACTCTGGGCTAGTAATCTTCCGCTCTTCGACTTCATCCCAACAAACTGGAGTTCTACACGCTCTGCCATACAACGCTTCAAACGGTGCCATCTAAATACTTTGCTGATAATTGTTGTTGTAGCCAAACTCAACTAGATGAAGCTATTCCTCCCAGCTTCCCTTGAAATCTAACATGCAAACTCGCATCATGTTCTCGAGGGTTTGAATCGTCCTCTCAGACTGGCCATCAGTTTGAGGATGATAGGCCGTATTGTATTGCAGCTTCGTTCCCAAGGCAGTCTGTAAAGCTTTCCAGAAGGCTGCTGTGAACTTTGGGTCTCGATCTGACGTAATCGTCACTGGTATTCCATGCAGACGTACTATTTGGCGCACATACAACTCATCATATCTGTCCAATGCATAGTCCTTTCGTACAGCGATGAAGTGAGCAGACTTCGTCAATCTGTCAACTACAGCACACATGGAATCATTGCCTCGCTGACTCCTTGGTAACCCTATCACAAAATCCACTATGATATGCTCCCACTTCCACTCCGGAATCTCAAGAGGTTGCAAAATTCCTCCTGGCTTACAATGTTGTGCTTTCATTGCTGGCACGTCAGGCACTTGGCAACATGTCTAGTGATGTCCGCCTTTATACCGGTTCACCAATAGTGTTAACGTAGATTTTGATACATCTTCGTACTGCTTGGATGAATGCTGTAACTGTTACGATGATCTTCTGACAAGATCTCTTCCCTAAGCTCTGCATCGTCAAGTACAAACAATCATCCACGAAACTTCAATGTTCCGTCCTCAGAAATCTGAAAGTCAGCCTTTCTCTTTTCTGCATCATCCTGCAGAATCTATTGGATCTCTGGGTCTGTCAACTGCACCGTCTTAATCCTTATCCGCACTTCCGATTCAATTTTGAGGGTGGCCATAAGATTTGAAAGGTGGCCTATCTCAAATTTGAAAACCGAATCTCGAGCTCTTTCGAGTAGGATCCATTCCTGAATCACCATCTGCGCAATCGAAGACTTTCTACTCAACGCATCTGCGACCTTGTTAGCTTTTCCAGGATGATACAAGATGTCACAGTCGTAGTCCTTAAGAAGTTCCATCCAACGACGCTGTCTCATGTTCAACTCATTATGAGAGAATAAATACTTAAGACTCTGATGGTCTGTAAAGATCTAGAACCTTCCTCCGCACAAGTCATGTCTCCAAATCTTTAGAGCGAAGATAATCGCTGCGAGTTCTAAGTTATGCGTCAGGTAATTCAACTCATGAGATCTCAACTGACGGGACGCGTATGCAACGACTCTGCAATGTTGCATTAACATGCAACCCAATCATCAGAACGACGCATCACTAAAGATCTCGTATCCTCCAGGACCAGATGGAATTGTTAGTACGGGTGCGGTAGTCAGTTTTTGCTTAAGCTCTTGAAAACTATGCTCACACTTGTCCGTCCATACAAACTTTTCTTCTTTCTTCAGCAGTCGCATCATCGGCATGGCTATTGCTGAAAATCCTTCCACGAATCTTCTATAATAACCTGCCAATCCCAAGAAACTTATGATCTCGGTCACTATCGTCGGTTTTGGCCAGTTGATCACAGCTTCAATCTTGGTCGAGTCCACGGAGATCCCTTCACCATAAATCATGTGACCTAAGAAAGCCACACGAGTTAACCAAAACTCGCACTTACTGAACTTGGCATACAGTCCATGATTTCGCAGAGTCTGAAGCACTGTCCTTAAATGTCTTTCATGCTCCTATGGACTTCTTGAGTATACCAGGATGTTGTTGATGAACACAATCACGAACTGATCTAGAAACTCCTTGAATACATGATTCATCAGATCCATGAAAGCAGCTGGGGCGTTGGTCAAACCAAACGGCATCACGGTGAACTCATAATGACCGTAACGCATACGAAACGCCGTCTTCGGCATGTCTTCCTTTTTAATCCTCAAGTGATGATAACTTGTCCTCAAGTTGATCTTGGAAAATATCGACTCTCTCTGTAGCTGGTCAAACAAGTCGTCGATCCTCGGTAGCGGGTACTTGTTCTTGATCGTCACCTGGTTGAGTTGTCGATAGTCGATGCAAAGACGCAACGAACCATCTTTCTTCTTCACGAACAGAACTGGTGCTCCCCAAGGTGATGCACTGGAATGTATGAATCCCTTATCCAACAACTCCTGCATCTGCATATTCAGTTCTTTCAACTCTGATAACGCCATACGGTAGGGAGCCTTAGAGATTGGCTCCGTCCCGGGGGCCAACTCGATCACGAACTCGATCTCCCTTTCTAGGGGCAGACTAGGTAATTCCTTCGGAAACACATCAGTAAACTCTTGTACTACTGCAATGTCTTCTATCTTCGGCTCATCAACCATCGTATCCATGACAGTCGCCAAGTGACCTTGGCAACCCCCATCTAACAAACGGGTTGCCTCAAGCGACGGGATTAAGGTAATCAAGGGTCCTCCTTGACTTCTAATAAACTCGAAACTTTCACCTGCTAACGGGTTAAACTGAATCGCTTTACGATAACAGTCTACATTAGCTCTTGCTTGGTGAGCCAATCTATGCCAATTATCACATCAAAATCATACATGGCTAGGACAATTGAAACCATCCTTTCCTCTCGCCCACCAATAACCAACTTGCAACTATGATAGCCTACTGTAGACAATACATTATCCTTTAACAGGGTAGATATACTAACGATTGACCTCAACGGTTTAGGACTCAACTCTACCAACTTAACGTACTGCTTAGCAATAAATGAATGTGTAGCTTCGGGGTCAAATAAAGCATAAGCAGTATGGTTGTTCAACGAGACTATACCTATGACCACGCCTAGTGAGTCCTCTGCATCTCGTCGGGTGACAGCATACACCCTTCCCTGTGCTAGAGGCCGATTCATCATACCCTATGGTGTATTCTGCGATGCACTTCCTCTATTCTAACCTATCTGAGGCGGTAGCGGCGGTTGTGGCCCCATCGGCCTACGGGGACAGTCTTTGACTTGGTGGCCCTGCTGGCCACATCTATAGCAAGCACCCGTTCTCGAATAGCATGGGGCTAATCCATGTCTCCTTCCACAGAAACGACACACTCTGTTTTGGATTAGCGTTCCTGTTGGATGGAATGGGATATCTTCCTCTAGACATCGGCTTCTTCCCAAACCGATTTCCATCACTGTTCGACCTGAACCGCGACCCAGATGCAGCAGCTCGTTCATTCAAATTGCTCTCTAGTAGCTGGGCCCGCTCATTCAAATCATTGTAGTCCTTCAGATTAAACGGCACCGGTGGATCCTTCAGCTCCGGTCTGAGGACATCCCTGAACCTCCTTGCTCCGTCGATGGGATCCTCAATTAGTTTGGGAGCATACTGCGACAGTTCGGCAAACTTCGCCTCATACTGGTCCATAGACATCAGACCTTGACGAAGGAACTGTAATTCCGCCATTTTCTGTTCTTTGGCATAGTCAGAGAAATATTTTCCATTAAACACTTCAATGAAGGTGTTCCACATTGGAACCACGCCTTCAGGGAACACTCTTCCTCTGGTGGCCCTCCACCAAGTGCTTGCATTTCCTTGCAACTGGTAGACTACGCAAGGACCACCTGGTCTTCCTTCATACACCTCAGCAGTGTGAAGGCATTTTCTAACTCTTGGATCCAAAGGGTTGCAGCCTCAGGATCACTTGCTCTTGAGAACCTCAGCGGGTCCAGCTTCAGGAATTGCTCAACTAGCTTGTGCATTGGTCTTTCCTTGATCACATTCCCAGGCGGGGCTTCAGCGGTGCGGTGATAGCAGTAGTGGCGGCTTGATTCTGGGCCTGCTGCCCCATCAAATTCCTCAACGTCTTAAGTGCTTGCATGATCCCATCGATTCTAGGATCGCCAGGTGCTGCTACACCAGTACCGGCTTGCGGCGGCACTCTTACACTTGCGCTGACCTGAGTCGGTGCTCTTTCTCGGGTACTGATCCTAGTCGGCGTCCTATCCCGAGTGACAGACGCTACTGTCCTCTTCTTAGGAGTTCTCTACTCCTGATTACTCATACTGCAGACTCTTTATAGAACTTGCTACCCAATTCCAACCTAGAATTAGAAAACTGAGTGACCCCTACAAAACAATCTACCAATCAATTAATCAATCACACACATTAGCATAAGAAAAAGGCATTCTTACTAACTATCCCATAACCCATCACACCTTATCACTCTAGACACTAACTAGCTCTGATACCACTTCGGGCGGGGATGTCACACCCCAAACCTCGAGCTCATGAACATCCCTCGATAGTCGATAGAATTGCGACATTCCCAATACGCGTCGCCAACCCATTCATTTTATGCACATGCGGAAGCGAACTAATAACTCCAGACAACAATCAAACACATGGAATAGGAAAGCAGGACAACCAATTAATACAAACCACACTTTATAAACACGTCAAAGGTCTAAACCCAAAAAGAAGCTACCAAGCTAACCCTACCCTGGACTCTACCTACTTGGGATCCAGGTCTACTACACCGCTGGGATGTCGATATCTAGAGGATCAACTACCTCTACTTCAAGCTCCTCAGCCTTGGGCACCTAATTCGCCGCGATATTCTCCAAAATATCGGCATCCACAATGGGATCGAATACCACCTCATACTCGGAATCAACGACAGGTCCGTCGAAACCATCCAAGGGGCCCTCCCGGACCTCGTTAGGCCCGTGACGGAACCACGCTTTGAATCGATGAGGTACCAACTAAGGTAGGGTGACATCCGGGTTTTCGTCAGACCTCGAATAAGTAATGGCTCGTCACGGGTCGACGAGAGTATCGACAGACTGCGTCATTGGCACCATTTGCGGACACTATTTCATCATCATCATCGTCAGTATAGCATTAGGCCATCGTTTCATCACCATCCGTCGTTCCGAAACATCAACTTTCGGAGAAAAATTTCCCATGCATGCCCATGCACACGCCCGATACTAATCCCGAGCCGTCTTGCCAACTATCCGAGTCGAAGACCCCAAGATTTTTGCGTGCGCCTCATTGCCACTGCCTTCTTCTTCTTGGACGGCCAAGTTCGGTCGTGTCGTGCTGTGGCATCCCAAAATTCAAGGCAACCTCTAGATGTATTAAAGACTATGATTAGGTAATGAAATTGCCTTGGTTTATGCTTTAGCCATTGATTTTTCTTTTAAGACCGAGTGTTATGTGGATGGAAATGTATCTTGTGTTCATGGGTTATTAAAATTAGTAATATAGAATAATTTGATAAGAAGAATTTGTTCTTGGCTATGCACCTCATAGATTAGATTCTTATAGTTTAACGTTACAAGTTTTATGGCCATATGAAATTGTAAATTTGGAATTTATAAAAGAGGGAATTAAGATGAATTATTTAAAAGTAAAATTCGATTTAATTAAGCTTGGGTCTTAGGCCCAAGAGGGATGGGCCTAAGATGGGCCGAGATGGCTGGCCCATAAGCCCATGAAAGGGGCCATCGACGCAAGAGAAGGGGGGGGGATCCGGTTTGTGCATGGCCTCCCCCATTTGTCCCTCCTAGTTGCCAAGTGTTCCTCATGCACATTCAATGATTTCTAATCATTGAGGGGAAGAAAAATTTAGGGAATTGATGGCCGGATTAAGCGAGAAAGAGAGGGAGAGAGAGAGAGGTGTCATCCAAAGTGAGAGAGAGCTACCGAGAGAGTGAGGGAACCGAGAGAGAGGAGGAGAAGGCCGCGCGAGGAAGAAGTCCGCCCGTGCGTTCGTCGTTCGCCGCCGTTGTGCTCGCCGTAGCTCGATTTGGAGGCAAGTTGGGATCCTTTGATCTGCTCTTGCATGTTGTGTCTAGAATGTGCTATTGAAGGGTGATGTATTCCGATGTCTAGGGTGAAAAACCGAAGTTTAAAGAGTGTTGTTTTGAAAGTTGTAATCTGTTCTCGAGTAAATAGCTTAACCCAGAATGTTGTGATGGCTTGCATGCGATGTTTGAGTCGGATTTTGGCTTCAACATGATGATGATGAGTGCATGGTTGTATTTGCACCTATGGCATGATGGTACATGCATGACATGATGATGATGAGTGCATGGTTGTATGTGCACCTGTGGCATGATGGTACATGCATGACATGATGATGATGAGTGCATGGTCGTATCTGCACCTATGGCATGATGGTACATGCATGACATGATGATGATGAGTGCATGGTCGTATATGCACTTATGGCATGATGGTACATGCATGACATGATGATGATGAGTGCATGGTTGTGTGTGCACCTATGGCATGGTATATGTATGACATGATGGTGATGAGTACATGAGGATGTATGTACATATAGTATGATGACATATGCATGGCCGCAAGGTAAGTTATGCTTGGATGCATGAATGACATATACTATGCTATGATTATTATGATTGTATTGTGTGATGCATTAAGTGGTTGTACTCACCCCTTCGGGGACCAACATTTCAGATTAGAAAGATGCCGCTCCCTACTGTCACGCGGGGCACTTTTTACGACCTTCCATCTGACGTGGAGGTCGAGTGTATGGAGATCGACTGTCCCACTATCCCTGGTTTGACGTTTATTCGGGTTCGTGCACTGGTGATGTATGATGTGGGCCCGGGCTGGGGCCCGGTCATTCGGAGTTCGTATTTGTCCACGTCCGCCGTGACGGAGTGATGCGGGGGATGTTGCCGCCGCCACCGCCCGACGCACCAGGATGGGTGTGATGGCCCGCGTGAGGAGTAGAGAGCTGATGTTTCTTTTTGGGGGTTAGCCGACACTGATAGATGGAGGATGACACACGATCGACATAGAGGGTCGAGTTGTCTCTTTTGAGTTGTGGCCAAGTCTAGCCAAGAGTCCTGGCTTTCCTTTTTGGTTGTACCGACCCGTAAAATCCATCTTGAAAAATATGTAAATAAAAGTGGCTCGGCTTTATCTTTTCATATGGTGTGTAGTTGGTGTGCATTGCATTATGGTTATTGGAGGGAGAGATGGTGAGATTCATTTATGCTTCCGCTAATAAGTTGCGCTGGGACCGTTTTCAAAAAAAAAAAAAAAGCCTATGAATTGCGATGCTTCTACTAAGAGATGTAACTAGTGTTCTTTAGATATAGCGATAGGCACCTGTGGCGACCTTAGGAGTTTCGGGGTGCCACAGCCGCCCTTTTTGGTATCAGAGCGAATGATTATAGGTTGGAGTGATAAGGAGCCTCATTTGGAAATTGAGGAACATGATGACAATGCACACCATAGGATGTTGACTGGAATAGTTGGGTAACTTTGAATAACGGGTGATGAGTAATCACTCGTAGATCCCTAGTAGTTATTATTAGTTGCTTTTAGGTACCAGTAACATGGTTATGTTACTTATTTTCCTTAGTGCTTTGTTGTTTTTAATGAAGACATTGAGTCACGAGATATTTCGAGGCAAATGCTTGGAAACTGCAGGAAAATCAAGGTACGAGCTGGAAGTGCTCATCCATCAAGGGCTGAAGCCTCTGCAGCAAGGGCTGAACCCCAGATGGAAGATATCCTGCAGGCATTGGCCAATATAGGAAATCTGATGGAAAGACAAGCGTAGCAACAACTCGGAGCAGAACGCCGTACTCAGGGACTAGTGGAGCAATTTTTGAAATTGAAACCACCTAAGTTCAGTGGAATGGGAAGTCCTGAGGAGGCAGAGCATTGGATTGATGGAATGGAACGAATTTTCCGGTTGTTGGACTGCAATGATGTTGAGAAAATAACTTTGGCAGAGTACCAGCTGGAGGGAAATGCAAAGTTTTGGTGGAGAGCTTCAAAGGACATAATCTTTCCACCAGGTACTGATGTTAATTGGGAAGAGTTTGTGAGAGCTTTTAATAGAAAGCATTTTTCTGATTGTGCTAAGGACAAGAAAATTTCAGAATTTGTTCAGTTAGAACAAAAAGAGCTGACAGTAGACCAATATGAGGCTAGATTTTCTGAATTATCTAGATATGCTCCTAGGCTGATTGAGAATCAGGAAGAAAAGGCTAAGAGATTTCTGAAAGGGTTGAGAACTGATATCAGGAAACAACTAGTGCCTTTGAACATAAGGGATTACCATGAGATTTATGAGAGGGCACAATTAGTGGAGCAGGAGCTGATGAGAGAGCGATCAGAGTTTAAGAAGCAGCTGAACTTTAATGATGTGAGAAGGGGTAAGAGACCCTACCCTGGTCAAGGTTAGACTTGGAATGTGAAGAAAAAGAGCAATTTTGGAAATTTTGTGGGAGCAAGAAATGGCCTGAATATAAGGAAAGCACCCTATCAGCCTTATGTTTGTCAAAGGTGTAATGGGCGACATGGCCCAGGACCTTGCAATGGACGATTGAGATGTTTTGGTTGTGGACAAGTGGGCCACCTTAGGAGAAGTTGCCCACAAGAAAGGTCACAAATGAGTGTTGGCTCGGTGCGACAGGGACAACAGAGTGCTGTTAGATCAAACTTACCAAGGAATCCCTAGAGGCCACCAGCACAAGGAAGGGTATGCGGTCACCCAAGAGGAGGCGGAAGCTTCCAAAAACGTTATCTTAGGTACGATCCTTATAAATGGTAAAAAGGCATATGCATTGTTTGATACGGGTGCTACGCATTCATTTGTGTTTGAAAGATATAGGCATTTGAGTAAAATAGAAGTTACGCCCCTTGAGACGCCTCTTTGTGTTTCTACGCCTTTAAAGAATGTGGTATTGTCTACGCTGGTGTGTGGAAACTGTAAGATATCAATGGGAGGAAAAGATATGGAAATAGACTTGGTCGTAATGGCTATGTATGATTTTGATGTTATTATAGGAATGGATTGGCTTCGTAAGTATCGGGCCAAAATGGATTGTTATAGAAAAGTGATCCAATTTGTCTTACCTGATCAGTCTAGTTGTGAATTTTTGGGAGGTCAGACTAACCTACCCGTAGCACTTATTTCGGCAGTAGAAGCTCGTGCGTTACTTGACAAGGGATGTCAAGGGTACCTGGCTATGGTTAAAGATTATACTAGGGAAGAGCCTAAACTTGAGGAAGTTCGAGTGGTTAATGAATTTCAAGATGTATTTCTTGAGGAGTTGCCTGGATTACCACCAGAGCGGGAAGTTGAGTTTGAAATTGAATTAATGCCTGGAATAGGACCAATATCTAAAGCCTCGTATAGGATGGCCTTAGTCGAGTTAAAGGAGTTAAAGGTGCAACTATAAGAGTTGCTTGACAAAGGATTCATTAGGCCAAGTGCTTCACCTTGGGGTGCGCCAGTTTTGTTTGTGAAAAAGAAAGATGGGTCGATGCTCTTGTGCATTGACTATAGGCTACTGAATCAAGTAACCATTAAAAATAAATATCCTTTGCCTAGAATTGATGACCTATTTGATCAACTCCAAGGAAGTTCGGTCTTCTCTAAGATTGACTTAAGGTCGGGATACCATCAGCTTAGAATTAAGAAAGAAGATATTCCTAAGAATGCGTTTAGGACTCATTATGGACATTATGAGTTCCTGGTTATGCCATTTGGATTGACAAATGCACCGGCTGCATTTATGGATCTAATGAATAGGGTATTTAGGCCTTATTTGGACCAGTTTGTGATTGTTTTTATTGATGATATTTTGATATATTCAAAAGGGCCTAAAGAGCATGAACAGCATTTAAGGATAGTTTTGCAAACCTTGAGAGATCATAAGCTGTATGCCAAATTTAGCAAGTGTGAATTCTGGCTAGACCAGATAATATTTTTAGGGCATGTGGTATTAGGAGAAGGAATTGCAGTAGACCCGGCAAAAGTTGGCCGAGACCGACGACACCTACTGAAATACGGAGTTTCTTAGGATTGGCTGGCTACTATAGAAGGTTTATTGAAGGATTTTCATGATTGGCGGGTCCTTTAACAAAATTGACTCGAAAGAACGTGAAGTTTGAATGGAATGGGGAATGTGAAAGGAGTTTTCAGGAGCTTAAAAGAAAATTGACCTCGGCTCCAATCTTGACTATACCGACAGGATCGGATGGTTTTACAGTGTATAGTGATGCATCTCACAAAGGACTGGGATGTGTTTTGATGCAGCATGGCAAGGTCATAGCATATGCATCCAGACAATTGAAACCCCATGAACTGAATTACCCAACGCATGATTTAGAACTAGCAGCTATAGTGTTCGCTTTGAAAATATGGAGGCATTATTTATATGGGGAAAAGTTCGAGATTTATATGGATCATAAGAGCTTGAAATATTTGTTCTCACAAAAGGAGTTAAACATGAGACAAAGGAGGTGGATGGAGTTGTTAAAGGATTATGATTGTGAGATACGATACCATCCAGGGAAGGCGAATAAGGTAGCGGATGCTCTTAGTCGTAAGTCAGCTTTGGAGATGGCTAGTTTAAGAATGGCGGAATGGAGCTTGTTAAAGTCTGTAGTGGACTCGGAGTTTAGATTGAAAATGGATTGTCTTACTGGTATGCTTAGTGCATTAAGAATTGAACCTGAAATTATTCAGAAAGTTAAGACCTTACAAGAATCTGACTTGGAAATTTTGAAAGTGAAAGATGCAGTATCTTTAGGGAAAAGACCAGAATTTCATGTCTCTGAAGATGGAGTAGTAAGATGCCAAGGACAACTCTGTGTTCCCGACAACGAAGAGGTAAAGAAGGAAATTTTGTCGGAGGCACACAGGAGTAATTACAGTGTTCATCCAGGTAGCACAAAGATGTACAGGAATTTATGTCAGCAATTTTGGTGGAATGGTATGAAAGCGGATACGGCTAAGCACGTTTCTCAATGTTTGACGTGCCAGCAAGTAAAAGCGGAGCATCGCAAACCCGTAGGACTTTTGAGACCGTTAGACATACCAGAATGGAAATGGGAACATATAACAATGGATTTTGTGCAAGGATTGCCAAGGACATCAAGTGGCCATGACTCTATTTGGGTAATAGTGGACCGTCTAACCAAGTCTGCTCATTTCCTAGCAATTCGCATAGACTACCCAATGGACAAATATGCGGATATATATGTAAGCCAAGTGGTACGCTTACATGGTGTTCCAGTAACTATTACCTCAGATCGGGATTCAAGATTTACTTCGAACTTTTGGCGAAGTCTTCAAATTGCCTTAGGAACTAAACTTCAGTTTAGTACTGCTTTTCACCCTCAGACAGATGGACAAACAGAAAGAGTAATTCAGACATTAGAGGACATGTTGAGGGCTTGTGTGATTGATTTTAAAGGAAATTGGGATGAAAGATTGCATTTGGTGGAGTTTGCTTATAATAATAGTTTTCAGAAAAGTATAGACATGGCTCCCTATGAAGCATTGTATGGAAGGAGATGTAGGACTCCTGTCTGTTGGAATGAAGTAGGTGAAAAGAAATTGACAGGACCTGAATTGGTACAGGTTACCACTGAAGTTGTCGAAATTATCAGGAAAAGACTTAAAACAGCTCAGAGTAGACAGAAAGACTACGCAGATAGGCGTAGAAGGCCTTTGGAATTTAATGTAGGAGATCATGTGTTCCTTAAAGTATCTCCGATGAAAGGAATATCTTGATTTGGAATGAAGGGTAAGTTAAGCCCTAGATTTGTTGGACCTTTGGAGATACTTGAAAGAATAGGAGATGTGGCTTATCGTTTGGCGTTGCCTCCTAAATTGGGAAATTTGCATGATGTGTTTCATGTATCGATGCTGAGAAAGTACCAGCCGGATCCTGGTCACATACGTGATCATGAAGCCATCAAAGTGGATGAAAAAGTGAGGTACATCGAAGAGCCTATGCAAGTATTGGATCGGAAGGAACAAGTTCTCAGGACCAAGAGAATCCCATTGGTTAAGGTATTATGGCGACATCATGATATGGAGGAGGCCACCTGGGAAAGTGAACAAGAGATAAAGGAAAAGTACCCCTATTTGTTTCAAAAAGGACACGGGTAATATCTAATTTCGAGGACGAAATTCTCTAAGGAGGGGAGAATTGTGGCATCCCAAAATTCAAGGCAACCTCTAGATGTATTAAAGACTATGATTAGGTAATGAAATTGCCTTTGGTTTATGCTTTAGCCATTGATTTTTCTTTTAAGACCGAGTGTTATGTGGATGGAAATGTATCTTGTGTTCATGGGTTATTAAAATTAGTAATATAGAATAATTTGATAAGAAGAATTTGTTCTTGGCTATGCACCTCGTAGATTGGATTCTTATAGTTTAACGTTACAAGTTTTATGGCCATATGAAATTATAAATTTGGAATTTATAAAAGAGGGAATTAAGATGAATTATTTAAAAGTAAAATTCGATTTAATTAAGCTTGGGTCTTAGGCCCAAGAGGGATGGGCCTAAGATGGGCCGAGATGGCTGGCCCATAAGCCCATGAAAGGGGCCATCGACGCAAGAGAAGGGGGATCCGGTTTGTGCATGCCCTCCCCCATTTGTCCCTCCTAGTTGCCAAGTGTTCCTCATGCACATTCAATGATTTCTAATCATTGAGGGGAAGAAAAATTTAGGGAATTGATGGCCGGCTTAAGCGAGAAAGAGAGGGAGAGAGAGAGGTGTCGTGCAAAGTGAGAGAGAGCTACCGAGAGAGTGAGGGAACCGAGAGAGAGGAGGAGAAGGCCGCGCGAGGAAGAAGTCCGCCCGTGCGTCCGTCGTTCGCCGCCGTTGTGCTCGCCGTAGCTCGATTTGGAGGCAAGTTGGGATCCTTTGATCTGCTCTTGCATGTTGTGTCTAGAATGTGCTATTGAAGGGTGATGTATTCCGGATGTCTAGGGTGAAAAACCGAAGTTTAAAGAGTGTTGTTTTGAAAGTTGTAATCTGTTCTCGAGTAAACAGCTTAACCCAGAATGTTGTGATGGCTTGCATGCGATGTTTGAGTCGGATTTTAGCTTCTACTTCTTCATGAAAGTTGTAGATAACATCTCAAAGTATAACATACTAAAATTTGAGACAAAATGGTTGAGTTTTGAGGTGTGAAACCCTCCCTCTACGAAAATGTTAGATCTGAAGCTGTTTTGTTGACCTCTTGGTGGTTTTGTGTGTTGCATGTAACTTTTTATTGAAAATTTCACTTCGACTTCTTCACGAAAGTTATAGAGAACATCTTGAAGACTAACATACTCAAATTTGGGGTAAAACGAACAAGTATAGCCTAGTGAAACGATTGTTCTTTTGAAGACATTAGATCTGGAAATGTTGAACTAAACCCCAGTGACTTCGTGGACTATAAAGTGACTTTCCTTTAAAAATCTCACTTTGATTCCTTGACAAAAGTTGTAGTATACCTCTTGAGGCAAAACATATAAAAAATTCAGAGGAAAAGATGGAAGATAAGTAGGTGAAATCACGACTTTTCGGAGACAGCTAAACCTGGAATGTTCGGTACTAGGAACAGGGACTTCGACCGTTCATAATTAATTATCTAGGACAAATCCGACTTCAGTGTCTTCATGAAAAATCTACCTTAGGGTCTTGAATACCACATATTTAAATTTCATAATTTTTGAAGGTCATTAGAGCTTTTAATCGGAAATATTTCAAAACCGAGTAATCTGACGTGTTCGGTTTAGTCAGTTTCAATGCATGGGTCATATCTTTTTGTATGAAGCTCTTTCGGCAAGGTGTTCCTCACGAAGTATCTTTCTGTGTGTCTTCTCTGCAACATATTCAAATTTCATAATTTTTGAAGTTCAATTACCTATTTAACCAAAAATTTTTCTAAAACTGTGCAAGCTGGATTGTGTGAATTTCAAATGCTGAAACTATGATTATTCTGTTTAGATGAGCCCTATTAATTATATTGGTTGAGGTGATTGAATCTTGCTGAGCATGTGATAATATTTGGCATTGCATATAGGATCAAATGCTGAATTTGACTTTGTTGCCATTACATCATGTGCCATGTTGATTGTGAGACATAAATTGGTGAATATAAATTATGATGAATGAGGAAACTGTTGGAGGAGGGTCGATAATGCCCTGGGAGTGTCAGAATGCCCGGGATGGGGGGTGCCGGAAGCCTCGGAGGTTTGTGCCCGAGGAATGCCTCGTGATGCCAGTTGGGATGCGAGATGCCCGGAATGTGGGGGTGCCGGATGCTCGGTTGTGTGTATCGGAGGTTTCTCGCGATGCCAGGTTGGGGTGCGAGTGATAAAAATGTGGGATGCAATTACTGGTCCCGGAAAGAAAGATGTGGAGATTAAATTGAAAGATAAAAGTGGAAATTAAATCATGCACGTATGATATGGTGACATATGCATGACTATATGACATGATGATGATGAGTGCATGGTTGTATGTGCACCTATGGCATGATGGTACATGCATGACATGATGATGATGAGTGCATGGTTGTATTTGCAACTATGGCATGATGGTACATGCATGACATGATGATGATGAGTGCATGGTTGTATCTGCACCTATGGCATGATGGTACATGCATGACATGATGATGATGAGTGCATGGTTGTATCTGCACCTATGGCATGATGGTACATGCATGACATGATGATGATGAGTGCATGGTCGTATATGCACCTATGGCATGATGGTACATGCATGACATGATGATGATGAGTGCATGGTTGTGTGTGCACCTATGGCATGGTATATGTATGACATGATGGTGATGAGTACATGAGGATGTATGTACATATAGTATGATGACATATGCATGGCCGCAAGGTAAGTTATGCTTGGATGCATGAATGACATATACTATGCTATGATTATTATAATTGTATTGTGCGATGCATTGAGTGGTTTATTGGATCTTTTACCTGCTGAGTGGTTGTACTCACCCCTTCGGGGACCAACATTTCAGATTAGAAAGATGCCACTCCCTACTGTCACGCGGGCACTTTTTACGGCCTTCCATCTGACGTGGAGGTCGAGTCTATGGAGATCGACTGTCCCACTATCCCTGGTTTGACGTTTATTCGGGTTCATGCACTGGTGATGTATGATGTGGGCCTAGCTGGGGGCCCGGTCATTCAGGAGTTCGTATCTGTCCACGTCCGCCGTGACGGAGTGATGCGGGGGATGTTGCCGCCGCCACCGCCCAACGCACTAGGATGGGTGTGATGGCCCGCGTGAGGAGTAGAGAGCTGCTGTTTCTTTTTGGGGGTTAGCCGACACTGATAGATGGAGGATGACACACGATCGACATAGAGGGTCGAGTTGTCTCTTTTTGAGTTGTGGCCAAGTCTAGCCAAGAGTCCTGGCTTTCCTTTTTGGTTGTACCGACCCGTGAAATCCATCTTGAAAAATATGTAAATAAAAGTGGCTCGGCTTTATCTTTTCATATGGTGCGTAGTTGGTGTGCATTGCATTATGGTTATTGGAGGGAGAGATGGTGAGATTCATTTATGCTTCCGCTAATAAGTTGCGCTGGGACCGTTTTCAAAAAAAAAAATGCCTATGAATTGCGATGCTTCTACTAAGAGATGTAACTAGTGTTCTTTAGATATAGCGATAGGCACCTGTGGTGACCTTAGGAGTTTCGGGGTGCCACACGTGCGTCCCATGCATGTTCCTTCGTGCGTGGGTCAACAATTGAAGAAGTTGACCCATGCAGCTCATGCATCCATCGAATGAAGAGTCAACAAAGGAGAAGGGGAGTTGACTGAGAGTTGTCCCACTCAGCCACGTCCTCTCTCTTTCCCTCTTCAGTGGCAAGCGGAGAAAGAGTGTCTGGGACAGTTGCAGGCCACGCCTCACTCGTGTCTTCAAGATGGCGAAACAGAAACAAGAAATGGCCACGACGCACGACTCCTGCAGCTGCCCTTTGCGCGTGCGGCCACTGAATTTCATTCTTTTTTATTTACTCTCAAAGTCAACTAACAAAAAGGGAACGGAACCTAGCGGACAGCGAGCGTGAGAGTGAGAAACCGCGAGCGAGAGAGAGATTCATGAGAGAGTGAGCAGAGGGAGGAAGGAAGGTACTGCTTTCCCTTCGCCCGTGCACGCACACCGCCGACGCCGCTTGCACTTGCTGTCGTCGAGCTGTGACCGTGACTGCGAGCTTCCCGGTTTCTCGCCGTCAACACCGTCGGATTTAAGGCAAGTGAAAGTCTACTAGCCTATGTAATGCAATGCCGTTGTTGTCTAACGTAGTGCAGCTAGATTAGAAAGATTTGAGATTTGAATGTTGGTTGCTGAATTTTAGAATGATTGAAATAGATTGGGAGTAGGGAATTGAGGAAATGCTCGGGTTTTCCTATCTGTGTTTCGATTCCTTTGAACTTCAATCGAAAATAGATTTTGGTGACTATGAAACCTTGAAAAATTTGGCCGGAGATTGAGTTAGAAAAACCTCCCGATTTGTATGAAAAATTCCATTTACCTTGGCACCGACCTCAAATATTTTAAGAAAATGTACGTTGCTTTCAAATTTCGAATTCTATATCAATTTTTCTAAACCATTGAAAATCGGGTTGAATTTCAGACTTACTATACGAGTTTTCAAAATTACTTATTGTTTTGATAAATGATTTGTTGTAAGTGTGAGTACTATTCTCGGTTTACTTTTGGTGGATTTTGAAAATGCTGAAGGGTGAGTTGTGAACATGAAATTTCGAAAAGAATCCAAGGGATTCCAGTTGTTGATGATTTGAAAATATTTGGTATTGAAATAATTTGGTTGCTATAACATGGCTGAGATGTTATCGATGTCGTCGGACCCTCGGGTTGACGATGCCCCGGGAGTTGGGATGCCCATAGGATCGTAGGGGTCGATGCCTTTGGATGCCTGGGGTCCGCAGAGCCCCAGAGGTACCCTGGGAGTGTTGGGATGCCCGGATCGTATTCCGGAGGGTAGGGGTAACCATTCACATGGCGAGCCCCAGAGATTCCTTATGATGCTAGGTGAGGTACGAGATGCCTAAGAGGTGTGACGTAACACGCTCTGGATGCCTGGTGACTGAAAATCGGATGCTTTCGCGACACCAGTTTGCGTGCGAATGCTCGGAGGGACGCAAACACTGGTCCTCTGGGAGAAAAATCTTTTGAGTTTTAAAACTGATGGTTCTGCTAAGTTATGCCTAATTATAGGACAAAATTATGTAGCACAGTATGGGACGTCATAACAGTTTGGTCTTATAATTGGGACCCATGTGATTTGAAATGATGTGTTTTGGTTTTGAAACAGCGTTTGCTATTACTTTGAAAAGTACTATTGATTTGATGCATACTTTTCCTTTGGTTTTGTGATCTGTGAATTTTTGCATGAAATCTGATGATGATGGTTCAGCGTAGCATAGTTTAGTATATCTTTCGCTGCTGGGTGATTGTACTCACCCTTTTTAGGGACTAACATTTTAGTCTAGACAAAATGCCTTTGTTGCCCGCACCTACCGGTACATTCTATGGAGTCCCGATCGACCTACAGTGGGAGCGGTTGGAGTATCAGGACCTTGAGGTGCGAGGACTGACGTTTGTACGGGTGAGAGTGATTCTGATGTTCGATACCGGTCTTCCTACCGGTCTTGTACTCCAGGAGTACATCGCCGTATTTGTCCGTCAGGATGGACGAATGCTAGGGCCGCTGCCACCGCCATTAGCAAACGGATCGAGTGGCTGGGTGTGACTGTGAGATGGGGTTAGCAAAGGAAGAAATTTTTTGGACGATGGCACTGATTGATGGACTTTATGTATCGAGCTGTTGGAAATGTCGGGTATTTTTTGAAGTATAGCCGAGTATAGAAAACTACGGCATTTTGGTGTACCGACAAAACAATGTCCATCTAGTTTTATGTAAATAAAGGTGTCCGGCTATTATCTATAAAAGTGTTTAGTTGGTGTGCATTGTTTCTAGATATAGGAAAGGGAGTTGTTGGACACGCTTCCGCCATATTTTGCACAGGGACCAATGGAAGAGATATAGACCCCCAGAACTCAAGAACTTATTGAAATCTTATGGTATCAGAGTAACAGACTTTCAGTTCAAGAGAAAGGTAGTGATGTGTGGTGACCCTAACGGAACAGGGGCCGTTGGGGAGTGCCACGGTAGGCCCTGATTGACCCAAATGGTAGTGACGATGAGCTCACGGGTCCAAGGAGTCCCATGGATAGGGAGAAGGGTGTGCTCGGTCTCTGCCTCTCGTGGCCACTCAAAATGTACGTGTCCTACCTCTATCTAAGGACTTGTAAAATTTTAAACCACGACGGGGTGAGACAAAGTCTCAGCGAGTCCACAACCTAAACCTCGATTAGGATGAGAATTCACCTAGAGGTAGCCTAAGCATATACCATAAAAGACTTACCACACCTCAGAACCTCCCTGCACGTTAGTACATCACATATATCATATATAAACGCAGTAAGCGTAAATCATTAATTGGAACACCTCATATCATATATCAATCAATCACAAGAGTCTCGATTATAAGGCCAAATCGTTATGACATGTCCCATTCTGTGCCACACAATTTCGTCCCATAATCAGGTGCGACTATATCAATCATTCAAGCGTGTTCCAATTAGTTACGACCCAACGGCCACGGCCAACTCAACACTTGGCGGTCATCCGACATAACCGAGCGTCGTCCCGCTTCATCGGGCACGACAACATCTACATCTAGACGGCATTCCCGAAGGAGCATTGGCCCAGCCTCCACTGTGACCGGCATCCGTTGATGTGCAGCATTCCATAAAGTAGCATCGCCCCCTGACTTTCATCGGGTGACGGGTTCTCATATCGATAACACGCACATCCATTCTCGGCCAAGAACATTGTGCTTTGCACTCAAATACTTCCATTTCAAATAACGAACTTGGCCAATTTTCTTCATATTAAAAACACCCGATAAAATAATTGTGCGTTGTCACTGTCAAATCGAACCATAAAACGTGATATACTCTCTTTTCAAAATTCCACGATTTTATATAGTACATAAAACCGTTTTGGCATAAAAAATCAACACTTGGTATTTTCTAATTAAATACCGAAAATTTATATTTTTGAAATAATAATTCAAAAATCATCACCAAGCACTCAATTTCACAAATCAACGCAACCATGACGATTAGCGTAAAATTCTGATAACCGCCTATCTCGGTATAATTTATGCTAATTAATATTTAATTAAATAAATTGAAAATTATTTAAATTAAACCCTTAATTAATCTACATAAGCTAATCTAACTACTTAATTGAACTAATTAACTAATCTAGCTAGGATAAGTACATTACTCTAGGCTAATCAACTAATCTATCTAACCACCTAATTAATCTAACTAACTAACCAAATAAGTAATTACACTAACTAAATTAACCTTAATCCTAATTAAGCCTAAACTAATCCACTAATCCTTAATTAGCCTAACTAATCTCCTCTTAAGTGCAATTAACCCCTTAATTAGAGATTATGATGTTAACTCACTGGTTTAGTGAGATAAT
Organism: Eucalyptus tenuipes; assembly: GCA_014182365.1. NCBI lineage: Eukaryota > Viridiplantae > Streptophyta > Magnoliopsida > Myrtales > Myrtaceae > Eucalyptus > Eucalyptus tenuipes. The sequence continues at coordinate 11,423,057 of CM024547.1, forward strand.
GGGTCCACAGCGACGGCGGCGCGACGACAACCAAGACCCGAGCCTACGGCGACACCAAAGGAGGCCCGGAAGGGGCTAAAAAAGCCTTGCAAGCCTCACGGCTTGGCTAGATGAACCGGTTCGAAGGAGGGGCTGAATTGATCGGGGCTGAGGCGACTGGCTGAGTCGGACGGCTCGAGGATGGGTGGAGGCAACAACAGTGGAGACAGGCGGACTAGCAGCCAGCTCGGTTCGGCGGCAGGGCTGGTCGACGGTCGCTGGGCACAGGTGGACATGCTGGTGGTAGCGACGGGGACCAGTAGGATTAGAGCCAAGCTGGACGGCTTGGACACGGGGCTGGGCTTGGTTTTGTGGCCCGAGGGTTCAACGGTATCAATTTAACATTTTAAATTTACAAAAATACTTTTAAATGCCAAAAACAATATGTCTCATGGACTCTCTATCTAATCTTAGTATTGCACAAATATCCACAATCCAGTACCATCATATCACACAACCATTCAAAACATATTCACCTTTGGGACACTTTGTGGGAATTCGAAAATAGAACAGCTCGATTTTTAAAATGCACAGTTCTGGTAAAAATTTCGAAATAAATAATAAATGAACTCAAAAAATTATGAAACTTTGACATGTTGTCAATGAAACCTAAAAGAAAAAGTTTCATGAAGAACACCAAGTCAAATTCCTTACGTATCGAGAGTAAAAATTTCGGTATTCCTTGTTAACATTCTGTAAAATTTCCAGATTTAGCATTCTCATAGAAAAATCATTTCGTCGATCAAACCTTGTCCAATTATCCCAAATTTTTGATATGTTATTCCTACAGATGTGCTCTTCAACTTTAGTTGAGGATTAAAAGTCAAATTTTGGCTAGAAAATTACAGAAAAATCAAGAAATCACCGATGGTCATGCTGTCCTTTGTAAAAACAGTCTACTAAACTAAAGTGAATTACTCCTACTCCTTGAATCTCGGCATCCAACGTCCACAATCAGGTGTACACAAGTATATTTCACTACAACACACCCTCTTCACTTTCAAAAATCTACCATAGTTAGATCTTTAAATTCTTGTTCCATTTCAAAATTCGAAATCCACAATTACATGCCCTGTTTTCACTTAGCTTCTACATCTTGCCTCATCTTATATGTAAAAATCAACATGCAGCTCTCAATTCCTCATTTTCCCACATCTACCAACTCTTCACTAGATAATAACAGCAAGCAAAACATAGATTAAAGAACTTCTACTTGCCTTAAGTCTTCCTATTCGGTTGCTAGCCAAAAACAGGGGTTCAGGAGGGTCTCGGCTTGGCTCAAACGGCGACGGGGATCGGCGGCGTTGACGGCGGCAGCTCGGACATGGCACGGGCGGAGGGTGGCCTTCCTTCTCTACCCTTGCACGCTTGGACAGCCCACTGCTCACCCTCTCTTTCGAACTCTCACTCTCTCTCTCTCTCTCTCTCTCTCACTTGCTCGCCCGCTCACCCTCTCGGCCTCACTCTCCCTTACCGAAAGCTTTTGCTTTCTTTTGATTAACTAATTTGCTAATTTTGCATGCAGGTGACAAGTGTTCTCATGGAAAGGACAAGTGGAAGTTTGTTGAGGTAAGCATGGACAAGTGGTGAGTGACTTCTCCCCCCCCCCTTGTCCGGTTCTCTCCTCCCCCCCTTTTTCTTTCGGTCGACCACCTCTAGGGCCCTCATGGGCTGCTTGGGCCCAAAAATTTGAGGCCAAAAGATCCAAACTAAAATGGCCCATAAACTTTAAAATATAAGCCCATTGTTTTGTACAATTATAAAGCACTTTGTTTTTCCCAAAAAAAAAAATCAAATTATATTCCATAACCCGAATGCTTCATGTACAAATGCATAACCAAAGTTCTTGCATGGAAAAAGAATTCGATCAAGCGACAAGATTTCTTTTCCTTACTTGTCGAATCGCACAAAGAAGATACGTACATGATCCTCAAGCAAAAATCGAATTTCATCCCTTCGGTTCTAAAAATATCATTCACTTATAGTCCAAAGTTTTTCTCTTGTTACACGGTTGATCGGTCCATTGCTAAATATATATCATATCAATCCAATAAACAAATACGAATTAATGCCCGCAAATAATATCAATGCCACAGTCCGACGATACTTCCATCGATTGATCATGACCGTCTCCTATCCGAGGATCGTCTAAATTTTTGGATGCCACAATTCTCCCATCCTTAGAGAATTTCGTCCTCGAAATTGGACATCACTTAAATCTCATTAAACAGATGAGGGTTTTTTTCCTTTATTTCTTTCTCACTTTCCCATGTGGCCTCTTCCATATCATGATGTTGCCATAATATTTTAACTAGTGGAATCTTCTTTGTCCGAAGAACTTGCCCCTTTCGATCCAGTATCCGGATTGGTTCTTCCAGATACCTCGCTTTCTCATCCACTTTGATGGCTTCATGATCGAGTATGTGACTAGGATCTGGCCGATACCTCCTCAGCATCGACACATGGAACACATCATGTAAATTTCCTAGTCTAGGAGGCAGCGCCAATCGATAAGCTACATCTCCTATTTTCTCGAGTATCTCAAAGGGTCCAACGAATCTGGGACTTACCCTTTATTCCAAATCGTGATATCCTTTTCATTGGAGATACTTTGAGGAATACATGGTCTCCTTCATTAAATTCCAAAGGTCTTCTATGCTTATCTGAGTAGTCTTTTTGTCGAATTTGAGCTGTCTTAAGTCTTTTCCTTATGATCTCGACAGCTTCTGTAGTAACCTGTACCAACTCAGGTCCTGTCAGTTTCCTTTCACCTACCTCATTCCAACAGATAGGAGTCCTACATCTTCTCCCATACAACGCTTCATAGGGGGCCATGCCTATACTTTTCTAAAAACTATTATTATAGGCAAATTCTACCAGATGCAATCTTTCATCCCAACTTCCTCTAAAATCAAGGATGCAAGCTCTCAGCATGTCCTCTAATGTCTGGATTACTCTTTCTGTTTGTCCATCCGTTTGTGGATGAAAAGCAGTACTAAATTGGAGCTTAGTCCCTAAGGCAGTTTGAAGACTCTGCCAAAAGTTTGAAGTAAATCTCGAGTCCCGATCCGACGTAATAGTCACTGGAACACCATGCAAGCGTACTACCTGACTTACATATATCTTCGCATATTTGTCCATCGGGTAGTCTATACGAACTGCTAGGAAAAGGGCAGACTTAGTCAAACGATCCATTATTACCCAAATAGCGTCATGACCACTTGATGTCCTTGGTAATCCTTGCACGAAATCCATCGTTACATGCTCCCATTTCCACTTTGGGATATCCAATGGTTTTAATAGTCCTGCGGGTTTGTGGTGTTCCGTTTTTACTTGCTGACAAGTTAAACATTGAGAAACATGTTTGGCTATATCCGCCTTCATGCCATTCCACTAGTATTGTTGACGTAAATTTCTGTACATCTTTGTACTACCTGGATGAATACTATAATTACTTCTATGTGCCTCCGACAGAATTTCTCTCTTCATTTCCTCATTGTCAGGAACATAGAGTCGTCCTTGACATCTTACCACTCCATCCTCAGAGACTTGAAATTCTGGTCTTTTTCCTAATGACATAGCATTTCTCACTTTTACGATTTCTGGGTCAAATTCTTGCAACTTCTTAATTTTCTGGATAATTTCTGGTTCAATTCTTAATGCGGTAAGCATGCCAGTAAGGTGATCTACTTCCAATTTAAACTCTGAGTCTGCTACTGACTTTAACAGATTCCATTATGTTATTCTCATACTTGCTAAATCCATAGCCAACTTACGACTAAGAGCATCTGCTACTTTATTTGCTTTTCCATGATGATACCATATTTCGCAATCATAGTCCTTTAACAACTCCATCCACCTTCTCTGTCTCATATTTAGTTATTTTTGTGAAAACAAATATTTTAAACTCTTATGATTTGTATAGATTTCGAACTTCTCTCCATACAGATAATGTCTTCATATTTTCAGGGCAAAAATTATAGCTGCCAATTCCAAGTCATGAGTTGGGTAGTTCATTTCATGAGGTTTCAACTGTCTGGATGCATAGGCTATGACCTTACCATGTTGCATCAAAACACATCCCAGTCCTTTGTGAGACGCATAACTATATACTATAAATCCATCAGATCCAGATGGTATAGTTAGAATTGGAGCCGTAGTCAATCTTCTTTTGAGTTCTTGGAAACTCTTTTCACATTCTCCATTCCATTCGAACCTTACGTTCTTTCAAGTCAACTTCGTCAATGGTCCAGCAAGTTGTGAGAATCCTTCAATAAATCTTCTATAATAACCTGCCAGTCCTAAGAAACTTCGTATTTCAGTGGGTGTTGTTGGTCTCGGCCAATTTATTACCATCTCGACTTTCGCTGGATCCACTGCAATTCCTCCTCCCGACACCACGTGTCCCAAAAACATTATTCGGTCCAGCCAAAATTCACACTTACTGAACTTGGCATATAACTTATGGTCTCTAAGGGTCTGCAACACTATTCTCAGGTGTCGCTCATGCTCTTCAGGTCCTTCTGAATATATCAGGATATCATCAATGAAGACAATTACAAACTGATCCAAATGGGGCTTAAATATCCTATTCATCAAATCCATGAATGCAGATGGAGCATTCGTCAGTCCAAACGGCATAACTAGGAACTCATAGTGTCCACAGCGAGTCCTAAATGCAGTCTTAGGAATGTCTTCCCTCTTAATTCTTAACTGATGGTATCCTGACCTCAAATCAATCTTAGAAAAGACCGAACTTCCTTGTAGTTGGTCAAATAGATCATCAATTCTAGGCAAAGGATACTTATTCTTAACAATTACCTCATTTAGTTGCCTATAATCAATACATAGACATTGACCCATCCTTCTTTTTCACAAATAATACTGGTGCACCCCAAGGAGAAGCACTTGGCCTAATAAATCCTTTATCGAGTAACTCTTGTAGTTGTACTTTCAATTCTTTCAATTCCATTAAGGCCATCCTATACGGGGCTTTAGATATTGGTCCTGTTCCAGGCATCAGTTCGATCTCAAATTCAATTTCTTGTTCTGGTGGTAACCCAGGCAATTCCTCAGGAAATATGTCTTGAAATTCCCTGACTACTCGAATTTCATCGAGCTTAGATTCTTCCTTAGTATAGTCCTTTACCACTGCCAGGTATCCTTGACATCCTTCGTCAAGTAATGCACGGGCTTCTGTTACTGAAATAAGTGCTATAGATGGGTCGGTCTGACCTCCGAAAAATTCACAACTATATCAGTAAGGTAAAACAAATTGAATTACTTTTCTATGGCAATCCACCTTAGCCTGATACTTATGGAGCCAGTCCATTCCTATGATAACATCAAAGTCATACATGGCCATCACGACTAGATCTATTTCCATATCTCGTCCCCCTATAGTTACCTTACACTTTTCACATACTAACGTAGACAATACCACATTCTTTAGTGGCGTGGAAACGCAAAGAGGCGTCTTAAGAGAGGTAGTCTCTATCTTACTTGACTGTCTATATCTTTCAGACATAAAAGAATGCGTAGCACCCGTATCAAACAATGCATATGCCTTTTTATTGTTTATAAATATCGTACCTGAGATAACATTTTTGGAAGCTTCCGCTTCCTCTTGGGTGACCGCATACACCCTTCCCTGTTCTGGTGGCCTGTGTGGATTTCTTGACAAATTTGGTCCAGCACTACTTTGTTGTACCTGTCGCACTGAGCCGACACTCAGTTGCGACCTCTCTTGTGGACAATTTCTCTTAAAGTGTCCCATCTGCCCACAACTATAACATTTTGGTGGATTATTACAAAATCCTGGCCCATGCCGTCCACCACACCTCTGGCAGACATTACCCTGGTAGGGCACTCTTCTTAGATCCGAGCCACTCTTGGCTTTTCCAAGATTGCCAAAATTACTCTTCTTCTTAGATTCCCAGGGCTGTCCTTGACTAGGATAAGGTCTCTTACCTCTCCGAATATCACTAAAGGTCACCGGCTTCCTAGATTCCGATTGTTCTCTCACTAACTCTTGCTCCACTAACTGTGCCCTCTCATAGATCTCATTATAATCCCTAATATTCAGAGGCACTAGTTGTTTCCTGATATCTATCCTTAGCCCTTTCAGGAATCTCTTAGCCTTTTCCTCTCGATCCTCAACTAATCTGGGAGCATACCTAGACAACTCGGAAAATTTTGCTTCATACTGGTCCACCGTCAGCTCCCTTTGTTCTAACTGAACAAATTCTGTGATCTTCTTATCCTTGGCACAATCAGAGAAATGCTTTCTATTGAAAGCTCTAACAAACTCGTCCCAGTTTATGTCAGTACCTGGTGGAAAGATTGTGTCTCTTGAAGCTCTCCACCAAAACTTTGCATTTCCTTCCAGTTGGTACTTTGCTAAAGTTATCTTTTCAGCATCATTGCAATTTAACAACCGGAAAATCCGTTCCATTCCATCAATCCAATGCTCTGCCTCCTCAGGACTTCCCATTCCAGTAAACTTATGTGGTTTTAATTTCAGGAATTGTTCCACCAGTCCCTGAGTACGGCGTTCTGCTCCAGGTTGTTGAGCTTGTCTTTCCATCAAATTTCCTATATTGGCCAATGCCTGCAGGATATCTTCCATCCGGGGTTAAGCTCTTGAAGTAGAGGCTTCAGCCCTCGAAGAATGGGAACCCCTAAGTCGTACCATGATTTTCCTGCAGTTTTCCAAGCATTCGCCTTAGGAACAATTAGTGACTCAATGTCACTGGTCAAATAATAAAAAGGGGTTACTAGAATTTCATGAGTAACATAAAAATGTTACTGACACACACCAAAGTAACATCACACTAGCCACCAGAGATCTACGAGTGAAATCAATCACCCGTTATTCAAAGTTAGTTAACTATTCTTGGTTAGTATCCTATGGTGTGCATCATTCTATCCTCATTTCCATCTGAGGCTCCTTATCACTCCACATAAACCTTGAGCTCTGATACCAAAACCCGCTGTGGCACCACCGAACGGCCCCCAATCCGTTAGGGTCTCCACAGTTAGCTTACCTTTCACTTTTCCTGGGGGTTTATGCCTTTTAAATCGGTCCCTGCGCAGTTTATAAAAGTATAGCGGAAGCGACATCACATCTCCCTATTCCGAAATTTGAAATGATGCACACTTACTAGACAATTTTATAAGATAAGCTGGACACTTTTATTTACATAAGTCTAATAGATAACATCGGTCGGTACAACAAAAACTGCCGTGGACTTTCTAAACCTAGCTTTACAACATAAGATAACCCGACCTCCCTCTGGCTTTCCTTCCCATTCAACCTAAAACAAAAGCCTATCATACGGTGCCGGCAGTCCAAAAAGTTTCACTTGCTACCCGTCGCACACGATCACACCCAGCCCGGTCCATCGGCTGGCGGCGGCGGCAGCATCCCCAATATGACCCCATCACGTCTGACGTGCACCGACAGGAACTCCTGGACTACGGGGCCATGAGGTAACCCAACATCATACAGGACTAAAACTCGTACTCGGATGAAGACCAATCCTCGAATCTCGACATGAGTGTGCTCTGAACACATGCACTCCACATCAATTGGGATACCATAAAAAAGTGCCGCGAGTGACAGGTAACAGATGCATCTTTTAATCTGAAATGTTAGTCCCCAAACGGGGTGAGTACAACCACTCAGCAGTAAAAGATTCATCAAACTATGTCATGTAGTACCATCAATATATAGATTCATGCAAGATAGATCAAGAACAAGTAATCGAAGAATAAGTATGCATCCAAATCATAATACTCTTTAATGTAATGACAAGTACAATTTCGAAACCATCAAGATGCATCATGTCCAGTTACACAAGTCTCGATCATAGGGCCAAATTGTAATGACATGTCCCATTCCATGCCATACAACTTAGTTCTATAACCCGACCACACACACATATAGTAGAATCATCCATTTTATCATTTAAAAGGTTTCATCCCCCGGAGGACCAATGTTTGCGTCCCTCCGGGCATTCGCATCCACCCTGGCATCACGAAAGCCTCCGGCATTCAGCCACTTAGGGCCACCGGGCATCTGGAGCATATCTCGCCTCCAGGCATCTCGTACCCCCACCTAGCATCATGAGGAAAACCCTCTGAGACTCACCATGAAAATGGTTATCCCGGCCCTCCGAATTTACGTACCGACTAGCATACAACCGGGCATCCCGAAGCTCCCGAGGAAAAACCTCCGACATTTAGCCACTAGGGCCACCGGGAATCCACAAGGCATCGACTCGTTCGATCCTTTGGGCATCCCGACTCCCGGGGCATCGTTTACCCGAGGATTCAACGGTATCAATTTAACATTTTAAATTTACAAAAATACTTTTAAATGCCAAAAACAATATGTCTCATGGACTCTCTATCTAATCTTAGTATTGCACAAATATCCACAATCCAGTACCATCATATCACACAACCATTCAAAACATATTCACCTTTGGGACACTTTGTGGGAATTCGAAAATAGAACAGCTCGATTTTTAAAATGCACAGTTCTGGTAAAAATTTCGAGATAAATAATAAATGAACTCAGAAAATTATAAAATTTTGACATGTTGTCAATGAAACCTAAAGGAAAAAGTTTCATGAAGAACACCAAGTCAAATTCCTTACGTATCGAGAGTAAAAATTTCGTTATTCCTTGCTAACATTCTGTAAAATTTCCAGATTTAGCATTTTCATAGAAAAATCATTTCGTCAATTAAACCTTGTCCAATTATCCCAAACTTTTGATATGTTATTCCTATAGATGTGCTCTTCAACTTTCATTAAGGATTCAAAGTCAAATTTTGGCTAGAAAATTACAGAAAAATCAAGAAATCACCGATGGTCATGCTGTCCTTTGTAAAAACAGTCTACTAACCTAAAGTGAATTACTCCTACTCCTTGAATCTCGGCATCCAACGGCCACAATCAGGTGTACACAAGTATATTTCACTACAACAAAACCTCTTCACTTTCAAAAATCTACCATAGTTAGATCTTTAAATTCTTGTTCCATTTCAAAATTCGAAATCCACAATTACATGCCCTGTTTTCACTTAGCTTCTACATCTTGGTTCATCTTATATGTAAAAATCAAAATGCAGCTCTCAATTCCTCATTTTCCCACATTTACCAACTCCTCACTAGATAATAACAGCAAGCAAAACATAGATTAAAGAACTTCTACTTGCCTTAAGTCTTCCTATTCGGTTGCTAGCCAAAAACAGGGGTTCGGGAGGGTTTCGGCTTGGCTCAAACGGCGACGGGGATCGGCGGCGCCAATGGTGGCAGCTCGGACACGGCACGGGCGGAGGGTGGCCTTCCTTCTCTACCCTCGCACGCTCGGACCGCCCATTGTTCACCCCCTCTTTCGAACTCTCACTCGAACTCTCTCTATCTCTCTCTCACTTGCTCGCCCGCTCACCCTCTCGGCCTCACTCTCCCTTACCGAAAGCTTTTGCTTTCTTTTGATTAACTAATTTGCTAATTTTGCATGCAAGTGACAAGTGTTCTCATGGAAAGGACAAGTGGAAGGTTGTTGAGGTAAGCATGGACAAGTGGTGAGTGACTTCTCCCCCTCCGCCCCTTGTCCGATTCTCTCCTCCCCCCCCCCTTTTCTTTCGGTCGACCGCCTCTAGGGCCCTCATGGGCTGCTTGGGCCCAAAAATTTGAGGCCAAAAGATCCAAACTAAATGGCCCATAAACTTTAAAATATAAGCCCATTGTTTTGTACCATTATAAAGCACTTTGTTTTTCCAAAAAAAATCAAATTATATTCCATAACCTGAATGCTTCATGTACAAATGCATAACCAAAGTTCTTGCATGGAAAAAGAATTCGATCAAGCGACAAGATTTCTTTTCCTTACTTGTCGAATCGCACAAAGAAGATATGTACATGATCCTCAAGCAAAAACCAAATTCCATCCCTTTGGTTCTAAAAATATTATTCACTTATAGTCCAATGTTTTTCTCTTGTTACATGGTTGATCGATCCATTGCTAAATATATATCATATCAATCCAATAAACAAATACGAATTAATGCCCGCAAATGATATCAATGCCACAGTCCGACGATACTTCCATCGATTGATCATGACTGTCTCTTATCCGAGGATCGTCTAAATTTTTGGATGCCACACGGGCCCTCGCCGCCGGTCGGCCTGGGGTTGGCGACCCCGGCCGACCCTCCCCCCTCTGTCGCCTGCCCTTCCCGGCGGCGGCGGGAGGCGACGGCGGGGAGGCGGCGGTGGCGAGGGCTCAGCCCTCAGCTGCTGCCTCCTCTCCCCACTTTTTTTTTAATATTATTTTATTAAAATAATAATAATAATAATTGATTTTTATAATTTAATTAAATTAATTTTTATATCAACTTTTTAATCTACTTAAAAACGACGTCGTTTTTGGCTTTGTTGGTTGAGGCAGCATTCCGGCAAGCCACGTAGACGAAAAAAATAATAAAAAATTGCCACGTAAGATTTCCGGTGAGGTTCGCTGGAGATGGCACTTAAGTGTCCCACTTTTTTTGAAAAGTGGCACTTAAGTGTCACTTTCCTAACTTTTGGCACTTAAGTGTCCATCCGTGCCAAGTTTTGGCACTTGGGCTGTACTTTGCCCTCGATTTAAGTAGCCAAGTGTGACTTTTCCAAATTGTCGGGGAGATGATCTTGTCATCATCTTTCTCATGAGAAAGAAACGGAGAGTTACCGAGCTAGATGAGGCTTCACGATGGCCCCTGTTAAGCACATTTTAATTAATATATCTATTCCTTTCCTTACTGACTTAAATTGTTTCATGTACGGATCAGTTCGTTTTTAATTTATCCTAGGACCAAAAATGTATGAAACTTTCCTCTTCCACGCTAGATTAAACAGTCTTTGCTTATTGTCACAAGATATCACTTTTCATTGCCAATCTCTTTTGCTTAGTATTGACTAGCTTGGTCGCTTACGGATCCTGATTCAACATGAGCGTGGTCTTTCTGTAAATTCTAAATATTAGTCTGAGTTTAGCTCTGTTTAGGTTATTCATTAAATCAATTTCTGAGTTTAACCTCGTTTAGAGGCCTTTCCCAATGAATGAGTGAGCAGTTGGGCATTGAGTAAATTATAGGAAATTATTGCTAATCATCCCCATCCGTGCTTGCAGGGGAAGTGAAATGCTCAGCAATTGTAATCCAATCTTACTTAAATATAGGATTCGTGTCTCCATAATTTAGCCACTCTTCTGGGAATTTCCCGATATTTTTTGGGATTTTTTCCAAAAAAAAAAAACTTAAGAAATCAACATAATGAGATTCGAATATATTTTCTTTTGTTCCCATTGGAATGTCTCCTTTCAGAAAGGCTCCAAGTCATTTTCAGAATGGAGTTTGAATGACACGTTTTTTGGTGCCACATTAGGACAAGGCTTGAAAGGTAGTGAGAAATGGGGATATTTCGAAAACTATAGCTTACGGAGTTAGAAAAATCGGAAAGTTCAAGGCAACCGCATCGCACGGGTGATCTTTGACCGGCAGTTGAGGCATTAAGGCCTTTGCAGTTGTGGGATCGGCGAAGGGTCCAAAGTAAATCGCTTTCCAGAGTCAAATTATTCACTGGGACCAGCAGAACTCTGTGTTTTGATTTCGGAACTTGATCTCCGGAAATCAATCTGATTGAAAGATGTAAATCGGTTTGTTAAACCGAATCTAAGAAATCGCAATGTCTCTCTTTTTCATTTGTATTAGCATTGTGATATCCTGAATTTTCGATCCGTCTCGATAAAATGAAATGGGCTTTTCATCGACGCGCCTATGGTCCTTTTTCTCTGAGCTGATCACTCACGAGTTAACTAACCTATTGGGTGAAGCCTTAAGGGATATAATCGCGATAAAATCCTTAAAAGCTACCCGGTAGGTTGGATTGTACTAAAATTGCATCCGGTTGATTTTAACCACCAAATTGAACTCGGTTTCAGGAATCGAATGTTCGAGCGCGTCACGATTTATTTTTAGGACCTCATCTCATCTTTTGGGAAATTTCCGTCGAGCCCGGAAATTTAGCGGAAAAATCAAAATCGGCAAATTAAAATGGTGGAAATTCGGATGGGCAAAATTGAGGGACTTTTTGGCTACCAAAGTGAACTAGTTTGTGAAGGGAATTATGAAATTCGTATGGGCTGAGTGGGTGTGATTTTTGCAATCAAATTGAAGTATTTTGTGGAGAATTTAGAGGAAATTAAGTGGAATTTGTAGGGCGGCTGAAGGGGGGCTGTTTTGGCCTTCAAAGTGAGTTAAATGGTGAGGAAAAAGGAGGAAAATGGCAATTGGTTGTTGGATTGACAAAATAGGCAGAAGACTTTGGGGCTTAGACACTCATTGCATGGGATATTTTGCTTGGAACCTCATTGGCCACAAGGTGGACTTGCATGGCCCTTGTCCCCCTCTCTCTCCTACTTGTCCCCCCTTGTTTCCCCTCCTTCTTCCTCCCATACGACCAGCCCAGCAAAAAAAAAACTGCAGCTTCTTCTTTTCCCTTTTTCCTCTTCATTTCATCTTCAACTTCTCCATTTTTCTTCAATTTTTTGTTGCCGCCAACTTCTTCTTCCCCTCAAGTCAGCAGCCAACTTTGATCACCCTCCAGCAGACACGCCCACACCACCAGCAGTTCCATCTACACCATCCCTCATCATCTTTAGCTCCACACCACTTCATAGCCGCCAACATCACTGTCCAACACCTCACCCTTACCGGCCAGCACCACCAAACCGCCACCACCGCTCCGTCCGCCCAACTCCTCCACCGAACAGCGCCGCTGCCGACCAACAGCAGCCCCGCATGCCTCCAGCTCACCCGACCAGCAACCATAGAAGCAGAATCGGTTCCCAGCTTAAGCTGTGAGCTTGCGGGGCCATTTTCAGCCTTTTCCGGGCCTCATTTGGAGACGTCGTTGGCACGAGATCTCACCGTTGTCACGCCACCATCCCCGTGGACCAATTATTTTGCTAATCCGGTGAGTTAACGCCCTAATCTTGGATTAGGAAGGTAATTGCACTTAGTTAGGTGAATTAGTGTTAATAAACTTAGTTAAATTAGTATTAAGTGAGATTAACCTTAATATGGATTAGTGTTAATCTAGTTTGGTTAGATTAGCCTTAATATGGATTAGTGTTAATCTAATTGGTGAGATTAGCACTAATGAGGGTGGATTAGTCTAATTTAGTAAATTTCTCCGCGGATCAGTTCACTGGACCCTCGTCATTTGCTATTTTCATGGATGGAAATGTACTTTGATTTTCGGGTTGTCTTCTTCTTGAAAAATGTTCTAGACATCTTCAGCTATGACATATATTTTACTTGACATTTTAGGGACTTAAAAGAATGAGATTTCAGATTTGTCATTTGCAAAACAGAATCTCGGATTGTGCTAGAACTGGTGGCCTTTTGGTGTTTAATGGATTTTTATCAACTCTTAAGATTCGATTTTTGAAATGGTTCCTTCACAAATGTTATTTGTCACATATTTTAGTCAACATAGTCAAATTTTAGATCAAACGGACATGTTTTGGACCTCGAACCAAATTGATTTTGGAAAACATAATTTTGGAAACGGACACAGTTTTTGTAATGGTTTGAACGATTTACTGCTCTTGATCCAGAAAGATTTGGGTCAAGCTGTCTATGAAAAATGTTCATTTAAGTGTCTTCTAGAACATATTCAAATTTGAAAATTTTCTGAGCTTGTTTGATTAGGTTTCTGGATTTAAACTTGGAGACGCGCAAGAGGCCCAGTTTCTGCCGGTTCGGACCGGTAGAGATTTTGTGATTGTTCTTGATGTTGTGCTTGCTGGATAATGAATATTTGGTGATGTGGTTGACTTGTGGCATGCTTAGAACTTATGTGTTATCTCATGAGGTCGATTGTTCTATGTGGGTTGTTTAGTATTATTGCAAAAGGTGACCTTGTGGACTATCAAATAGAAAATAAATGAGGTGTTGGGTCCGGACACCAAAAATTATTTGCCCAATAAAATAATGAGGTTTTAAACTAGGTGCGTGCAAAGTTTGACGGATTAATTTTGAGTACGTGAGCACCTATGAATTTATTTCTAAACGTTTTGAACAAAAAAAAGGGTTACTAAAGTTTGTTTTCAAAAGAGGGTGGTTGGAAAAGAAATATGGTGTTGGGTTTGGACACCAAGTTTTATGTGCTCAATAAAGCGAGGAGATTTTATACGAGATGCATGCAAATTTTGGCGGGTTAATTTCAAATATGGGACCCCGTGCAAATTTATTTTGGAAAGTTGGAACAAAAAAAGGGGTTGCCAAATGAATTTTAAAAAGGGATTTTAGGTGTTCATGACTATATGAGGAAAGGTTGACTTGATTGATGAGGTGCTTGCATTGTTAGGTCAATTAAGTGGTTCCATTTAATTAATCGCAATTTATTTAATTAATTTTAATTAGCGTAAATTGTGACGGAATAACCGTTTTGCAGAATTTTACGCTGATCATCGTGGATGCGTTTACATGTAAAATTGATTGATGATTTGTGCTATTGGGTGTTGGATTGTTGCTTTTTTTTATTATTGCAAAAATATAATTTTATGGTATTTAATTAGAAAAATACCAGGTGTTGGGTTTTGACGCCAAAAATATTTTATGTACTATATAAAATTGTGGGATTTTGAAACGGGAGAGTAGCACATTTTATGGTTCAATTTAAATGTGTGACCACACACAATTATTTTACCGAGTATTTTTAATACGAAGAAAATTGGCAAAGTCCATCATTTGAAATGGAAGTATTAGAGTGCAAAGCATGATGTTGTTGGCCGGGTATGGATGTGCGTGTGGTCACCTAAGTACCTTGATGTGTTTACACGGGGTAGTGAACGAGTAAAAGGCTTTGTAGTCAAGGGCTAAGTGCTACATGGCGACTGGAGTCACATGAGAGCCACCTCTAGAGCCTTGCACTACTGTCATGCGAAGTCAAGGGCTAAGTGCTATACGATATCGTAACTTCGTGGGAGTCACCTCTAGAGCCTTGTACTACTGCTATATGTGCTTAAGAGTTAAGTACTATACGATAAAGTAATTTCATAGGAGCCACCTCTAGAGCTTGAGTTTATTTATTGAGCGTGAAATGAACCATCGATATGAGATAGCCGCGCCTGATTATGGAACAAAATTGTATGGCACGGAATGTTGACGTGTCATAACGGTATGGCCTTATAATCGGGACCCTTGTATTGTTTGAGAATGAATTGATGTGTTCTAGTTATTGCTTATGTTTGCTATGTACATAGGATATATGAGATGTATTAATGTGCAGGGAGGTGCTGAGGCGAGGTAAGTCGTGAGTGGTGCATGTTTAGGCTGCCTCTAGGTGAATTTTCATCCTAATCGAGGTTCAGGGTGTGGACTTGCTAAGATTTATTCTCACCTCGTCGTGGTTAACTTTTTTTTTTTTCAGGTTCCTAGGATGGAGAATTTGGAGCCCGAGGTGAAAGGGTCCGAGGTGTAGATTGTCTGGTAGTTTCTTTTTGAAACAGACATCTATATATAAAGTGTGTTTTGTGAAAATTAGTTGTCCTACTTTTCTATCCCATGTTTGATTATTGTCTAGGGTTTATTAGTTCACTTTCGCATGTGCATAAAAAGAAAGGGTCGACGATGCGTCCTGGGACATCGCAAATTCTATCGACCATCTAGGGATGTTCGCGCGCTCAAGGTTCAGGGCGTGACATCCCCTGTCGAAGTGGTATCAGAGCTGGTAGGTGTCCGAAGTGATAAGATGCGTTAGGTCTTGGGATGTTTAGTAGGAAATGCCTTTTCCTTATGCAGATGCATGTGATTGATTAGCTGATTGATAGATTGTTTGGTGTGGGTCACTCAGTTATCTAATTCTGTGTGGAATTGGAAAGCAGGTTTCTATAAAGATCCTATAGAATGAGTGTTTAAGAGCAGAGGACTCCTCGGAAGAGGACTGTCGCATTAGTCTCTCGGGGTAGGATGCCGACCAGGGTTGGTGCCCGAGGTAGAGCGCCGACTCAGGCCAGTGCGAGTGTAAGAGTGTCGTCGCAGGCCGGTACTAGTGTAGCAGCACCCGATGATCCTAGAATAGATGGGATCGTGCAGGCACTAGAGATGTTGGGAAGCATAATGGGCCAGCAAGCAGAGAATCAAGCCGTTGCAATTGCTGCTGTCACTATCACTGGCCAATGCCGTAGCCGTCATTGCTGCTGCACCTGCTAGAGTCTAGCCTGGAAATGTGATTGGGGAGCGAGCTGCTGCATCTGGGTCACGGTTTGGGTCCAGTAGAGATGGTAGTCAGTTCAGGAAGAAGCCAATGATAGAAGGAAAGTACCTCATTCGCCCTAACCGAAAGAGTAGAATCGGAAGGTCGGCACCCAACTCGAACGGTGTGTGTCATTGCTGTGGGAGAAGACATGGATTCGCCCCATGTTTTGCTAAGACAAGGGCTTGTTACGGGTGTGGCCAGTACGGCCACCAGATCAAGGATTGTCCGAACAGAACCATGGGAGCGTAGGTGCCACCGCCGTCAATGGGATAGAATAGAGGGGATGCACTGCAGAGTGCACCGCAGATAGGGCACCATTAGGATGGCGAAGGGGACAGGAATGAACTGAGCTATGCATCAATCAGGAGAATAATGTTTCTGGAATAATTTTATCAGAGTGGCGTAGCGGAAATATAGTTAAGCTTGTAGAACTTCGGTTTGTTGAAATGAAGTCATAGAAAGGAGAATCACTGGCTAGAGTTGTACTTGACTATTTTGCTTATGTATAACTTTGATGTTATAAATGAAAAGGTCTGGCTCAAGTAGCATTTTGTTGTAATGGATTGTTATTGTGAAGTAATCTAGTTTAAACCATTAGGGGTGAAAGTTTCAAGTTTATTAGAAATCGAGGAGAACTCTCGATTATTTTAATTTCGTTACTTAATGCAACCAGTTACTGGATGTGGGTTGCCAAGGTTATTTGGTAACTATAGTGGAAACGACAGTTGAGGAGCCGAAAATGGAGAGCATTGCCGTGGTACCGGAGTTTCTGATGTGTTTTTTGAAGAATTACCTGGTCTGCCCCCAGAAAATGAGATTGAGTTCGTGATTGAGTTGGCCTCAGGGACAGAGCCAATTTCTAAGGCCCTACATCTGTTGGAGAAAATTCCTTTACTATTTTGAAGTTGACAAAACATTTCCATAGTCTAGTCTAAAGACTTCTAGACTGAAGTGTCAAAGTTTGAAGATCGCCAGACTTTAGGTTCAAAGTCTGCACACACTAACAGATTCCAGACTAAATGCTACTGAAGAATGAAGACTTATCTAGATGTGAGATTATCTTTATTTCTTCAAGGATGCGATTCGTATGGTTTATGGATGGCTTTCTGACTGGATATAACACCTACATGATTGATTATCCTTAATGGAATCAATTATGATAATCAAATCTTTTGGAAGGCAAGCAAACTTGGAAAGTTCTACTTATGGAAATCAAAATCCTAATTGTATGGGCGAATAGGATTAATGGGCTTTCATCACAATCAATCAACCAACTCGAGATCCCCTTGATTAATTTTGTCCAACAGGTAGATTGGAAGAATTCCTTTGCAAAGTGCCAACGGTCGTGAAGGCATGAAGGAGTATTTAAGGCAGACTCTCTAGTTGTTCGAAAGAGTGCGTGAAAGAGAAATTTCACAATCTGAAGCTTCCTAGTTCCTTGCTATTTCATTTACTAAGCTCAAAGTTGTATACAAAAGAGAGAAACTCATAGTGACACTTTGTGTGAGACCAGTAGAGGTTCTTCACTATGAAGTCGAGACTGCAAGACTGTAAAATCTCTTTTGATTCTTAGTGAAATCCAGCCAGTGGGTTGTCAGCGTGGGAGAGTGGACGTAAGCTTGATCTAAGCTGAACCACTATAAACCTTGTGTTTTTATTCTCTTCCCTGAACTCTTTTTATTCTGTTCATAGTTTTATCTAACTGCTATATTCTGAATTTGTTCATAGTCTGTTGTTTTCTAAGAAGCAAACTATCACTTCTGAACATTGCGAAAATTTTTGTTCACACCTATGCACCCACCTTAGGTGTTGCAACTAGCCTTTTCAATATCGTATGGCATTGTCAGAATTGAAGGAATGGAAGTTGCAGATGTGTTGAGTCGGAAGTCATCGATTACGCAGATGGTGATTTAGGGAGTGGATCCTAATTGAAGGAGCTCGAGATTCGGTTTTCAAATTTGAGGTAGGCCACCTTTCAAGTTTTGTGGCCACCCTCAGAATTGAACTGGAAGTGTAGATAAGGATTAAGACGTTGCATTTAACAGATCCTGAGATCTAGAGAATCTTGCAGGAGGATGCAGAAAAGAGAACGGCTGATTTTCAAGTTTCTGAAGACGGAACACTAAAGTTTCGTGGATGATTGTGTGTACCTGATGATGCAGAGCTTAAGGAGAAGATCTTGTTAGAAGTACATCGTAGCAGTTATCAGCAGAGTATTCAGATGGCACCGTTTGAAGCGTTGTATGGTAGAGCTTGCAGAACTCCAGTTTGTGAGGAGGAAGTTAGAGAGCGTAAGATCACCGACCCAGAGTTGGTTTAACAGTCAGTGGACGCCATCAAAGTTATTCGAGAAAGACTCGAGACCGTTTATTGTCGTCAGAAAAGTTATGTAGATAAACGGCGAAAACCATTGGAATTCTAAGTTGGTGAACACTAAAAGTGCTAGTATAAACACCTAGAGGGGGTGAATAGGTGTGAAAACAGATTTTGCGAAATGTAGTAAAAATACTTTTACTTTTAAACTGAGTGTGATCAACCACAGACTTTGAAAAAGAATTCAGACTTTAATAACTATTTCGAAACACAGAAAGATATCACAACAGATAAAATAAAGGAGTTCAGGGAAGAGAATATGAGCACAAGATTTATAGTGGTTCGGCTTAGATTAATCCTACGTCCACTATCCACGCTGACAGCCTTCTGGCTGGTTTTCACCATGAATCGAAAAGAGTGTTACAGCCTTATGATCTCGACTTTTCAGTCAAGAGATTCTACTGCTTTCACAAAGTCACTCTCTAGAGTTTCTCTCTTCTTCGAATACAAATTTGAGCATTGTAAGAGGAAGAATAAGTAATTTGGAAGTTTTAGACTTTGGAATTCTTCTTTCAAGTGCACCTTTGAATGACTTGAGAAACCTCCTTAAGTACTCCTCTCGACCATTGGCACTTTCCAAAGAAGTTCTTCCAATTAT
Source organism: Eucalyptus tenuipes (assembly GCA_014182365.1). Classification (NCBI taxonomy): domain Eukaryota; kingdom Viridiplantae; phylum Streptophyta; class Magnoliopsida; order Myrtales; family Myrtaceae; genus Eucalyptus; species Eucalyptus tenuipes. The sequence continues at coordinate 11,442,387 of CM024547.1, forward strand.
CCCGTTGGACAGAATCCATCAAGGAGATCTCGAGTTGTTTGAAGATTGAGATGAAAGTCCGATGATCCTGGTCGCCCATACAATAAGGATCTAGGTTTCCATAAGTAGATTATTTCCAAATAAACTTGCCTTCCAAAATAATATTACCGTTCTTAATTGATTTCGATAATAGTCTCCAAAGAAGGTAAGTAAGATTTCCATCCAGAAAGCCATATATATCTTGTTCGTACTAAAGCCTTGAAGGAAGAAAAATAATCTTGAGTTTGATTATATCTTCGTTCTTTACTTGCGTTCAGTTTGGACCTTTGTCAGAGTGGAGCAGACTTCTGATGTAAGATAGACTTTGAAAGAGTTACATATAAGTCTCGTATTCCTCAGACTGAAAATAAGAATAGAACTAGAGAAGTTTTGTCAGCTTCAAAATCTAATAGGAGTTTTCTCCAACAATCTCCCACTTTTTGATGGTGACAAACTTTCATGCAGATTTAACATGTGACATCCTAAAATTCGAGCCCTCTGAAGGACGAGTGAAAGTGAATTTTGTCAATGCATTGTTGGTTGATCTCACTCGGAATTGATCACTCCTGAGATACTGACCTTGAGGGGAAAGGCTAATGAGGATAGAACCCGTACGACTAAAGAACTTGACCTGGGAAAACGACTTGACCGTGAGACTTGCGTGAGGATGATCCTGTAGATAAGCAGGCCGATTCTAAGAACGACTAGAAGTCGATTCGCGGACAGAACATAATAGAACGATGGGTGATTCCGTTTACCGTTATTGAACCCGCGAACAACCCTATGTCGATCCTTAGTGATCGTGTACTTTGAAATAAGAATCTATCCTCTGTAATTTCATGCAGTCAAGGACGTCCATGCATTGAGATGTCTTGAACGTGGTTTGGCACGAGTTGGTTATGCGTGAATCCTCGGAGCCGCTCGTCAGTCTGAGTTGTAACCAAAATGGCATTAGGGCGAAATTGACATGGCAAGAGAACTTAGGATTGGACTTCGAATTGTCGGGAATGTCCAGGACGGATTTGGATGAAGCTACATCAAACAGTCGACAGAGTCAATTAAGTCGAGCAATTGGAAAAGGGGCTTTGGGACCGAGGAAGCAAGCCCATGAGGACGTGGGCCGGGCCAAGCTAGTGTGGGCCTTAGGCCCAAGTTGGGAGAGCCACCAAATGGGCCTAAGTCAAGCAAATGAGCCCATTGGGCCAAACCAACTATTCATCTTCTAAGCCCATGGGCCAATTCTTAGCATTTTCAAGCCCAACCAATTTCCAAGCCCACTCCTATTCATGGCCAAGCCCATTTCTTAGGCCCATCCACCAATTTCAGCCCAAGGACAGAATGGTAATTGTGCAAGGTGAAATGACCAAATTGCCCCTAAAAGCTTGTGGATAAGGCAAAAGAAGAGAGAGAAGATGATGTCATGCATGGGGACTTGAAGCATGCATTGAATGGCCTTAATGAGGCCTTGATGGCAGCTCTCCCATCACTCTCTCTCCTTCTCTTCAGCCCCAAACCGGTCGACCACCTCTCTCCCTCGTTCTCCCTCTCTTCCAGTTTCTGCTCCAGCTGACCCTTCGGTGAAGAATCGAGTAAAAAGTGGTCCTCCAGGTTGAATCAGAGAACGAGCCACCTATCACCATGACCATGAGAGACAGACCGTTCCAACGAGCCTAATTTCGTGCCGAACGGAGCCGCCGTCCGTCCTGTACGGCCGTCGCAAGCCGCCGGTCGCCGGTCCGTCGGTCCGCCTGCAGCCTGGACTGTTTCGACTTTGCAGCCCGTTTTCTCCCATTCCAGCCCTTCCTTTGCCCATCCCAGCCACCCACAAGATCCCCAAGACCCCGGGAGCCTCCGGTTGTCGACCAACCCCCTCGCCGGAGCTCCGGCCAAGCCGTTCAACTCAGTTTCTCCTTCGGCAGGGCTGTTTTTCAGTGTTTTCAGTGGGAGTCCGAGCTGTGGTTGCTGTGTTGAGCTTGGGACCACCTTGTATCGTTGCTGTAGAGGTCCCGGTGCGTAGCCACCGTTGTCGCCGCCGCGTCGGTGCCTCCGGCCCGCTTAATGGGTGAGTTTAGCTCCTAATCCTTCGTTTAGTGCCTAAACTTGCTTAGGTTGGTTTAGTTAGATTTAATTCTAGTTTAGGTGATTTAATTAAGTTGTATTAGCCCTAAGATAGGTGGTTAGATGGATGGATTATATTAGTTTAGCTTAATCTTGCTTTATTTGCTTAATTGTGTTTATGTGTTTAAATAAGCTTGTTTTGCTTAATTAATTGTTTGATTGTTTTAATTAATGATTTTAATGATTTCTGAGTTTAATTTATCATTTATTAAATTCTGGAAATTTACTGTTCACTCGACACTATTCACGTTTTACTGTTCACGAAACACTGTTCACGAGTTACTGTTCACAAAACACTGTTCACCCGAGAACGAAAAGTGTCTAATTTCATGTGGGTTTAATCCTATAAAGTGATTGGATGTGTTATTGCATAAACATCTGTATGAATTGAATGATGATTTGTGCAATTGTGTGGTGATTGGAAAATTGGATTTTATTCAGGAAATCCCGGGTGTCGGGTTTGGACACCGAAAATGGATTTTAAGTATTATATCAAATAGTGGGGTTTGAAAAAGGAAAGTATCAGTTTTCTGGTTCGAATTGACGTGTACCCACGCACGACTACTTTCGGGGATGTTTTTAATACGAAGAAAATAGGTCGGGATTACTATTTTAATCGAGGCATTTAAGTGAAATGCAAAGTATCCTGGGCCGATAATGAATTGTCGTGTGTTGGCTAATGAGAAACCGTCCTGAGCTGTTGAGCTAGACGTGCCCCTATATGGGATGCCCGCGCAATGGATGCCGGTCGTAGTAGAGGCTGGGCCGACTGGATCGATGCTCCTTCGGGAATGCCGTTGACGTAATGACGAAGCCGTGCTCCAAGGGGGGAGATGATGCTCCTTCGGGAATGCCGTCGACGCAGTGACGAAGCTGTGCTCCATGGGGGGAGACAATGCCTGGCTAAACGCCAGTAGATAGCCGAACTGCGAGTAGGCTATGCCCATGTGTGGCAGTGATTAACAATTGGAACGCATGCTGAGTGTTATTGATGCGCCGGATTATGGGACGAAATTGTGTGGCACGGAATGGGACGTGTCATAACGATTTGGTCTTATAATCAGGACTCCCGTGATTGACTAAGATGATTAAGGCGTTTCAATTGTTGTATGCATTGGGTATATGCATTGTGTTTATGAACTGTGATAATGTGCAAGAACACATGAGAATCATGGCATCTGTGATTTCAGTCATACAGGAGTTAAGCACATTGTTTATGGCACGCACGCATGAATCGATAATGTGCAGGGTGTGGCAATGGCCAGGTGAGATCGCTTGCGATGCGACTCGTATGTGATTGATTAAATGTATCATCTAATGGCCATGTGCAGTGCGTTTATTGTGCTAACTTATAACGTGCAGGGAATGGCATACCGGGTAAGGTTGTATGCGAATCGATTGTTGGTTGTTGCTTGTGGTGGGGTAGTTCTGGATAGATACCCTAGGTTGAGTTGGTGTACTAACCGGGGCTTAGGGGTGGAACTTGCTGAGATTTATATCTCACTGGTTATTGAATAACCATTTTCAGGTCCCTAGTATGAAGAGCCAAGAGCTTGAAGCGGAAGGGTCAGGAGCATAGGTGGCTCAGTAGTTCTTTATGACATAGACCTTCTATATAAGCTTGAAGTGTTTATAAAAGTGTATTTGATTTGAAATTGGTTGTCCTACTTTTCTATCCCATGTTTGTTGTTGTCAGGGGATTAGTGAATTCGCTTCCGCATGTGCAATAAAATGAAAAGGGTCGGCGACGAGTCCTGGGAACGTCGCAAAATTCTATCGACCACCAAGGGATGTGCGCGTGCTCGAGGTTCGGGGCGTGACATAACACTTTTATCCTGCAAAACAATACTTTAACATCACATGATATCTTATAATAAGAATAGTTATTAGAACTGAATGAGATTGAATATGCATCCACAAAAAACACATTAGTCTTGACAATTTATAGTTCAAGAGTTCCAAAACCACAAAACCACAAAAATTCAATCCAAATTCACAATCACAAAGGTTAATTGCAGAACATAAACATTCATAGAAGTTAACACTACCAAGTTCAAGTTCAAAAGTTAACACCACCATTGTTCAAACAAACGTGATCTTTTAAATCTGCTTTCTTTTCTCCCTCTTTTTGTCAACAGCAAAAATAAAGAGAAAGTTAGAATAAAAAGTGTAAATAAAATGGATAAAAAGAGATGGAGTCATTCGGGGTTGTCTTGGAACATGAACAAGTCGGGAATCCCCCAGCAACTGCACTGCCTCCTCAAGCTTCTCTTGGCACTGATGATAAACATTCTCTACTCCGGCAATAGTCTGAGAAACCTGTTGATTCAGCATCTTGTAAGGGCTAGGAGAACACCTATAGGGGGTGAATAGGTGTAAGAACATACTTTAACAACTATTTCAAAAACACAAAAGTATATTGCAGCAAATAACGTAAAAGGAGTTCAGGGAAGAGAAAAATGAACACAAGGTTTATAGTGGTTCTGCTTAGATCAAGCCTACGTCCACTCTCCCACGCTAACAGCCTTCTGGCTGGTTTCCACTATGAATCGAAAGAGAATGTTACAACACCGTAATCTCGAATTTTTAGTGAGGTGTCTCTACTATTCTCACAAGATCACTCTCTAGAATTTCTCACTTTCGAATACAAGTTTAAGCACTAAAGGATGAAGGACAATAGAATCGGAAGCTTCAGACTTTGGAATTCTTCTTTCACGCTTTTTTCGAATGACTTGAAAAATCCCCTTAAATACTCTTCCATGCCTTGTCGACTGTTGGAACTTTCCAGAGGAATTCTTCCAATCAACCTGTTGGATAAAATCAATCAAGGAGATCTCGAGCCGTTTGAAAATTGAGATGAAAGCCCGTTAATCATGTTCGCCTATACAATCAGGATCTTGGTTTTCATAAGTAGATTCTTTCCAAATAACCTTGCCTTCCAAAAATGATTTGCTTCTTCGAAATTGATTCCAATTAATATAATAAATATGGTAAGTGATATTTCCAACCAGAAAGCCTGATATATCTTGTACGTATTGAAACCTTGAAGAAAATAATCCTGAGTTTGATTAAGTCTTCATTCTTGCGTTCAGTCTGGAACTTGTCAGAGTTGGCAGACTTCTGATGTAAGATAGACTTTGACACAGAAGTCTGGCTTTCAGAATAGAACTTAGGTAAGTTTTGTCAGCTTCAAAACATCAAGGAGTTTTCTCTAACACGTCTGAACTTGAGTGTCGAGAGACTGTACTTTGCTAGTTAGAAAATATGAGGTAGACCGTAAGGTAGTATGTAGCTTCTGAATTTCAACCTCCATTGCATATTTCTGTGCTTTTAACTCCAAAATGAGCTCTACTATCCTTGGATAGTTTGCCTCGGGTTTTGTTTGAGCATAAGCTTCAACGAAGTGAGTTTGTGGAGTATTCAAAAATGAGGGAACATCAACTTGATCGAGGACAGTTTGTTTCGCACCTTGACTTAGAGTTTTCGCATCAACTTTAGGGAAATGAGATGCGAAAACATCTTCAGCCTCTACAGGAGATCTACTAATGCCATCACTAGCTGTAGGAGCAATTTGAGGAGTTTTCTCAAGATCTCCCCCTGCTTTGGTGCCTGTAGGTGGAGAGGAGACCTCATCTTCTTGTACATGTTCCTTCTCAGCACTAGATCTCTTTTCTTGTTCAGTGTCTTCTCGTTTAGATGCAACATTTTCCCTGTTGTCTGCTGAGTCATCTGATACTGGTATTGCACCAATGTCTCCTTTAGAATCTTCATCTTCATTCTCCTTTTCTGCTGATCTTTCAGCATCACTCGCTTCCTCTTTTTCTCGATCTCTTTCCTCTTCTTTTGTTGCTTCAGAATCAACATCTTCATTCTTCTTTTCTGCATCACTCTCTTCCTCTGCTTCTTCTTCTCTGTCCTCTTCTTCTGTCGCTTCGGAATCAACAGAACCTTGAAGATTACGCAAGGCAAGTGCAGAAATTGTCAGATCATCCTCCTTTACTTCGTCCATCAGAAGGGTAGACTTCTTTTTCTTTGAAGTCTTTTGGACAATATATTTTCCTTTTCGCTTCCTTGTCACAGTAGATCCTTCCTTCATTCTGCTAGAAGATTCTTTCTTCAAACGTTCCAAAGCCTTAGATAGATCTTTTAGCCTCATTTTGGAGATCATCTTCATTCCTATCTCCATAGGATTGACAGTTTTGAACAAAGTTGAGAGGGAAATTGGATTTGAAAGTGTCGAAACAATTTTGTAATCAAGGCAGAGTAGGGCAATTGTCCTTTTTCTTTCATCACATTCCTATACATATGCAAGAAAATAGTGTGCTGCAGAGAAAAATGAATTCCATTGCAAATAGCCCACATAATCTTTGCTTCAAATCTAGAGACATCAGTTTTGGAAGCAGCTTTGGGTTTGATGCAATTTCTGACAATCTTGTGCAGTAAAATGTTTGATGCTAGCAAACGAGAGTATGTGATACTCCCACTCGGCAGTCTGTCCTTTACCAGAAATCGAGTGGCTTGACTTATGGACACATTAATTGGTAGAAAGCCACTACGCTCAACTGCCAGAATATCAACCAGAATATTCACATCCACAACAAACACTTTATCACAAATAGTGAACTGAATGTGAGTCTGATCTAGGAAAGACATATTGGAGTAAAAATACGCTGTCAATTCAGGGTAAGCGACTGCTGTCTCAGCACAAAACATTTCAAGTTGAAGATTTGCTAACCTTTCCCTCAAGTTAACCTTTATGGAATCAAGGAAGTCAAAGTCCATAGTGCGTGGGTTTATCACTCCTCTATTCAACATTTGAGCATAAACCCCTTTGTGCTCTTTTGAATGAAACAATCTCGGTTTTTTCTCCAGGGACCTTAGCAGCCACACCCATGCGGGGTTGGAAATTTGTAAAAATTCGCTCATCATCATCCTTGTTCTCAGTCTGACTTTTTGACCCAAACTAAGGATCAGAAGGAAAGTTCACAAACGCCTTTTCAGCCGCTTCTTTTGGCACTACTCCTAGTCTTTCTATTGTTTTCAAAAACAAGGTCTCTTTCCCGTACCCGTTATCTTTCAGGAAACTAGTGATAAAACTCATTGGACTTCCTCCTTGTTTCAAAAATGTGTAATGCTTGAAGAGTACCTTAGGTGTCATTACTGTGAGAGGAACTGCTTCTTGATCAACTTCCTCATCTATAGATGGACGAGGAGAGTTCTGCAGAGATTCTTCACCAGTGAGATCGAAGTAAGTTGGTCCTTCTAGCATACTTCAAGGACCCTGACTTGCTATACGAGAGGTTTTCTCTGGTGAGACATTGATGTAGACTTGGAGGATTTCGTCGACATATTCGAGTGAAAGAAAGAGAGGAACTTGCAGAGAAATTTTGAGAGTAAAAGTCGAGGGAGAAGAGATTCGGTATTAGGGTTTTGAAAAGCTGTACTCGAAAGAAATGTTTTGAGGTATTTAAAGAATTCGAAAATGGGTAAATGAAACGTCACACCAAAAACTGCATTTTCAGAACAAATTTAAAAAAGGTAATTGTCAAATATTTGAAATCCGAAATTCAGCAAGAAAATGGTAATTTCTAAAAATAAAATAGGCAATTGATGATTCGAATAAAATCATACATGTTCAGAAAGTTCATACTAAAAATAAAATACCTGGATTGGTGAGAATGTACATACTGAGGTGGCTTTCCCAAGTTGAAGTTCTGAGTCTGAGCAACTTCAGACTTTAACCTAGATGAGAGATAATATTCACCTTGCTGTGAATCGATTCAAATAGGTTCTTCTCTAGAGGTTTCGTGAAGATGTCTGCTAGTTGATTCTTTGAATCAATAAAATGAACCACAATTTCACCATTCTGGACATGATCTCTTATAAAATGATGACAGATCTCGATGTGGTTTGCTCTAGAATGAAGAATTGGGTTTCTGATGAGATTGATAGCACTTGTGTCGTCGCATCTAATCTCTGTGCAAGATTCTTCTATTCCAAAGTCTCTTAGTTGTTGTCTCATCCAGAGAATTTGAGAACAACAACTCCCAAGAGCAACATATTCTGCTTCTACTATTGATAATGCCATCGTACTTTGTTTCCTTGAGAACCAAGATACCAACATTTATCCCAACAGTTGACATGTGCCAGATGTGCTCTTCCTGTCGACTCTACAACCGGCTAAATCAGCGTCAGAATAACCAAGTAGAGTAACGTCTTCTTCTTTTGGATACCATAGACTTAGCTTTGGAAAATTTGCAACATATTTAATGATGCGTTTAATAGCACTTAAGTGGGATTCTTTTGGATCAGATTGGAATCTAGCACAGATGTACACGCTGAATAAAATGTCAAGTCTAGAGGTAGTAAGATAAATAAGAGAACCAATCATGGTTTGTATAACTTTTGATCTACTTTCTTCCCTTATTCATCCTTGTCCAGTTTTGATGAACTCGACATAGGAGTTTCTGTCCTTTTGCAATTTTCCAATCCAAATTTCTTGATAAGATCTTTGACATATTTCTCCTGGTGAATGAATATACTTTTCTTTGATTGTCTGACTTGCAGTCCCAAAATTAAGGTCAATTCACCCATCATGGTCATCTCAAATTCATCCTGCATAGATCTTGAAAATTTCTTGTAGAGACTTTCGTTAGGAGAACCAAAGATTATATCATCTACATAAATCTGTACAAGCAAAAAATCTTTTCATTCTCTTTTTATAAACGGAGTAGTATCAACTTTTCCTTTCTCAAAGCCATTCTCTGTTAGAAACTTACTCAACCTATCATATCAATCTCGTGGTGCCTGCTTTGGACCATACAAAGCCTTTTTTAGTTTGTAGACAGAGTCTGGTTTTCTTGGATCTTCAAAACTTGGTGGTTGTTCCACATAAATTTCTTCTTGAATGAATCCATTAAGGAAAACACTTTTGACATCTATCTGGAATAACCTAAAATTTTGAAAACAAGCAAAAGCAAGTAACAATCTAATTGCTTCTAACCTTGCTACTGGTGCATAAGTCTCGCGTAGTTTATCCCTTCTTCCTGTGTGTATCCTTTTGCCACAAGTCTTGCTTTGTTTCTAATTACTTTACCTTTCTCATCCATCTTATTTCTAAAAACCCATTTTGTTCCAATAACAGATTTGCCTTTGGGTTTTGGAATCAACTCCCACACATCATTGATACTAAATTGTCTAAGTTCTTTCCGCATAGCTTCTATCCAGCTTTCATCAGACAATGCTTCTTTTGCTCCTTTTGGTTCTATTTCAGAAACAAGTGCTAATACACTGGAGTCTTCCTTTCTTTTGGATCTGGTGCGGATTCCGTCATTAATTATGCCAATGATGAGTTATTTGGGATGACTTGACTTGTGCTTCCAGTTGCTATTTGATTTGAGAGTCTGTTAATCCTCTGTTCTGTTTGAATCTTCTTGTTCTGCTTGTTGCTATACTTCAGAAGGTTGAACTTCTTTGGGGGAAATAGACTTTATTAAGTCTGGAACTGGTTCAAACTCTTCAAGTTGAAACTGATCTTGTTGATTCTGCACATAATCCTGAAACCTGACGTTCATAGATTCTTTTACAGATTGAGTCTTCTTATTAAAGACCCTGTAAGCTTTGCTTGACAATGAATAGCCAAGAAAAATTCCTTCATCTGATCTTTCCTCGAATTTTCCAGAACGATCATTTGCATTCTTCAAAATAAAGCACTTACAGCCAAAAACATAAAAATAAGAAACATTTGGCTTATTTCCTTTATACATTTCATAGGGAATCTTCTCTAAAATAGGCCCTAGAAATACCCTGTTGATAATATAACAGGCAGTAGAAACTACTTCTGCCCAAAATCGAGAGGATATTTTGTTTTCTATCAATAGAGTTCTGGCCATCTCCTATAAAGATTTGTTTTTCCTCTCCACAACCTCCATTTTGTTCTGGAGTATATGGAGAGGAGAAAACATGCTGAAAACCAAATTCATTACAGATTTTGTAAAATCCTGATTCTCAAATTCACCTCCATGATCTGTTCTTATGCTAGAAATAGCATAACTTTTCTCATTCTAAACTTTCTTTGCAAAGTTTGAAAATATGAAAAGGTTTCAGATTTGTTTGCCAAGAAGAATACCCAAGTGAAACGTAAATAATCATCCACGATTACTAGACAGTACTTCTTTTTGCCAAGACTCTGAGTTCTTGTTGGCCCAAAAAGATCCATATGAAGAAGCTGCAATACTCGACTAGTAAAAACCTGATTTACTGGTTTAAAAGAACTTCTAACCTGCTTTCCTAATACACAGGGAGTGCATAACTTAGTCTTCTGATAAGCCAAATTAGGAAGCCCTCGAACCAGCTTGTTAGAAGAAATTTTGGCAATCTGTTTCATATTTACATGACCGAGCTTTCGATGCTAGAGACTTGCTTCATCTTGAATAGAAACAAGGCACTGTGAATTTTCTAGATTTACGTCCAGAAAGTATATGTTGCCATGCCTTCACCCAGTAAAAGATTGAGAGAAATCTTGACATATTCCGGAACAAATGCCTTCTTGAAAGTTAATTTTGAAACTTGTGTCACAAAACTGACTTATACTCAGCAGATTATAATTTAAACCTTTCACCAGGGAAACATTATTGATAGTTAGACTTCCAATCTTCACAGTTCCGCATCCTGTAATCTTCCCTTTGCTGTTCCTGCCAAAAGAAACTTTTCATCCTTTTAGTCTGTCAAGCTTTACGAAATAGCTTGAGTCTCCTGTCATATGCCTAGAACAGCCACTATCCAAGTACCATTTGATTTTTCTTTTAATAGTGACCTCAATTTCTTTGTCAGAATTTGAATAAGTGTCCATCTATGATTCTGAGTCTGACTCTGAGTGAGCCATCAGACATATGTTTGCAAATTCTTCTTCGCTTTCTTCACATTCGGTATCACTCCAAGTTTCCGCTTTAAGAGCTTTTTTGTATTTCTTAGTCTTCCTTTTCTTCTTTTTCAACAAGGGACAGTTTGGTCTGATATGCCCATTTTTCTTACACTCGAAGCATATTACATCCCTATAAGCTTCAGCTTCTTCTGTTGGTTTCTTCTAGGAATTCTGCAAGCTTTGCTTCTTCCAATTGAACCTTCTACCTTTTCTGTTTAGTCTTCTGAATTTCTTTATCATAAGGGCCAGTTCTTCATCATCCATATCATCTTCCGAATCTGTATCATCAAAATCAATATTAGACTTTAATGCAATCGATTTCTTACTTTTGGATCTTCTTCATCATTGATTTGCTACACTTCATACGACTGAAGTGTGCCTAGCAGTTCATCAACTAATAGAGGCATGATCCTCTGAGTTTCTCTGATTGAAGTCTTCACATGATTCCAGTCATTTGAAAGTCCACGCAGTAGGTTGTTGACTTTAATTGGTCTAGAAATTGGTTGACCTTGATAAGCTAGGCCATTTACAATTTCTATAAAGTGACTGAACATATCAGAGATAGATTCTCCAGGCTTCATTCTAAATGCTTCATATTGTCCAAGCAGAATATTTTTGTTTCCTTCACACGGTCAGTCCCCTCATAGGTAACATATAGTCTGTCCCAAACTTCTTTTGTTGTTTCACAAGGAGAAATTCAGTTATATTCAGCGGAAGACAAAGCACAGTATAAAGAGTAAATTGCATTTGCATCAAGAGCCCATCTCTTGATAATTTCAGCTTGTGTGGATTCATCAGCAGCTTTCTCAATCACTTCTTTCCCTAAAGTTGTTGTTGCCTTTGGATTGATTCTTTTTTCAACCACATCCCACTCCAAAGGATCTCTAGATCTAAGAAATGCCTTCATTTTGTTCTTCCACACATTGTACTCCTTTCCATCGAAATAAGAAGTTCTAGTGTTGCTTTGTCCTTCAACCAATCTTGGAGTCAGAATACTAGCAATAGAAGATCTTTAGCTTAGAAGTAAAAACCCTTTAACAAAATAAGCACAAAGCTCTGATACCAATTGAAAGTGCTACTATAAACACCTAAAAAGGGGTGAATAGGTGTGAAAACAGATTTTGCAAAATGCAGTAAAAATACTTTTACTTTTAAATTGAGTTTGATGAACCACAGACTGAAAAAGAATTCAAACTTTAACAACTATTTCAAAACACAGAAAGATATCACAATAGATAAAATAAAGGAGTTCAGGGAAGAGAAAATGAGCACAAGATTTATAGTGGTTCAGCTTAGATTAAGCCTACGTCCACTCTCTACTCTAATTGCTTTCTAGCTGGTTTTCACTGTGAATCGAAAAAGAGTGTTATAGCCTTATGATCTTGACTTTTCAGTAAAGAGATTCTACTGCTCTCACAAAGTCACTCTCTAGAGTTTATCTCTTCTTCGAATACAAATTTGAGCACTGTAGGAGGAAGAATAAGTAATTTGGAAACTTCAGACTTTGGAATTCTTCTTTCAAGCGCACCTTCAAATGACTTGAGAAACCTCCTTAAATACTCCTCTATGCCTTCTCGACCGTTGACACTTTCTAGAGAAGTTTTTCCAATTATCCCATTGGATGGAATCAATCAAGGAGATCTCAAGCCGTTTGAAGATTGAGATGAAAGTCCGATGATTCTGGTTGTCCATACAATCAGGATCTAGGTTTCCATAAGTAGATTCTTTCCAAATAAACTTGCCTTCCAAAACAATATTACCGTTCTTAATTGATTTCGATAATAATATACAAAGAAGGTAAGTAAGATTTCCATCTAGAAAGCCATATATATCATGTTCGTACTGAAGCCTTGAAGGAAGAAAAATAATATTGAGTCTAATTATATCTTCGTTCTTTACTTGCGTTCAGTTTGGACCTTCGTTAGAGTGGAGCAGACTTCCGATGTAAGATAGACTTTGAAAGAGTTACACAGAAGTCTCGTATTCCTCAGACTGAAAATAAGAATAGAACCAGAGAAGTTTTGTCAGCTTCAAAATCTAATGGGAGTTTTCTCTAACAAACACGTTTTCCTTAAAGTGTCACCGATGAGGGGTACTTCGCACTTGGCAAGAAAAGGAAGTTGAGTCGAAGGTACGTCGGTCCCTTTGATATTTTGGAATGAATTGGGACTTCGGCATATCGTCTTGCCTTGTTGCCAAGACTTGCTCAGGTGCATGATGTCTTCCATGTGTCGATGTTGAGGAAGTACGAGCCTGACTCGACCCACGTGCTGAATTTTGAAGAATTAGACGTGGACGAGAGAGTGTCGTACATGGAGAAACTAGTTCGGATCGTGGATTGAAAGGAGCAAGTACTTGCGTACCAAGACGATCCCTTTGGTTAAAGTGGTCTGGCAACACCACGAGACAAAAGGAGCTACTTGGGACAGCGAAGAATCGATGAGACGACAATACCCCCACCTTTTGAAGAAGAATTGTAATGGTTTAAATTTTGAGGACGAAATTTTTATAAGAGGGAAAGAGTTGTGACATCTTGAATTTTCGACCCGTCTCGATAAAATAAAATGGGATTTTCATTGACGCGCCTATGGTCCTTTTTCTCTAAGCTGATGACTCATGAGTTAACTAACCTATTGGGTGAAACCGTTAAGGGATACAATCACGATAAAATCCCTAAAAGCTACCCGGTAGGTTGGATTGTACTAGAATCGCGTCCGGTTGATTTTAACCACGAAATTGAACTCGGTTTCGGGAATCGAACATTCGAGCGTGTCACGATTTATTTTTAGGATCTTGTCACATCTTTTGGGGAATTTCCGTCGAGCACGGAAATTTAGTGGAAAAATCAAAATCGGCAAATTAAAATGGTGGAAATTCGGATGGGCAAAATTGAGGGACTTTTTGGCTACCAAAGTGAACTAGTTTGTGAAGGGAATTATGGAATTCGTATGGGCTGAGTGGGCATGATTTTTTTCCATCAAATTGAAGTATTTTGCGGAGAATTTAGAGGAAATCAAGGGGAATTCGTAGGGTAGCTGAAGGGGGCTGTTTTGGCCTTCAAAGTGAGTTAAATGGCGAGGAAAAAGGAGGAAAATGGCCATTGGTTGTTGGATTGACAAAATGGGCAGAAGACTTTGTGGCTTAGACACACATTGCATGGGATATTTTGCTTGGAACCTGATTGGCCATAAGGTGGACTTGCATGGCCCTTGTCCCCCTCTCTCTCCTCCTTGTCCCCCCGCCCCGTTTCCCCTCCTTCTTCCTCCCATACGACCAGCCCAAAAAAAAAACTGCAGCTTCTTCTTCTCCCTTCTTTCTCTTTATTTCATCTTCATCTTCTCCATTTTTCTTCCATTCTTGCTGCCACCAGCTTCTTCTTCCCCTCAAGTCAGCAGCCAATTTCGATCACCCTCCAGCAGACACGCCCACACCACCAATAGTTCCATCTACACCATCCCTCATCATCTTCAGCTCCACACCACTTCACAGCCGCCAACATCACTGTCCAGCACCTCACCCTCACCAACCAGCACCACCAAACCGCCAGCATTGCTCCGTCTGCCCAACTCCTCCACCGAACAGTGCCACCGCCGACCAATAGCAGCCCTGCGCGCCTCCAGCTCACCCGACTAGCAACCACAAAAGCAGAACTGGTTCCCAGCTTAAGCTATTAGCTTGCGGGGTTGTTTTCAGCCTCTTCCAAGCCTCCTTTGGAGACGCTGTTGGCACGGGATCTCACTGCCATCGCGCCGCCGTTTCCATGGACCCATTATCTTGCTAATCTGGTGAGTTAACACCCTAATCTTGGATTAGGAAGTTAATTGCACTTAGTTAGGTGGATCAGTGTTAATTAGCTTAGTTTAATTAGTATTAAGTGAGATTAGCCTTAATATGGATTAGTTTTAATCTATTTTGGTTAGATTAGCACTAATGAGGGTGGATTAGTCTAATTTAGTGAATTTCTCCCCGGATCAGTTCACTGGACCCTCGCCATTTGCTATTTTCGTGGATGGAAATGTGCTTCGATTTTGGGGTTGCCTTCTTCTTAAAAATGTTTTAGATATCTTCAGCTATGACTAATATTTTACTCAATATTTTAAGGATTTAAAAGAATGATATTTCAGTTTCGTCATTTGCAAAACAGAATATCGGATTGTGCTGGAATGGGTGACCTTTTGGTGTTTAATGGATTTTTATCAACTTTTAAATTTCGATTTTCGAAATTATTCCTTCATGAAAGTTGTTTGTCACATCTTTTAGTTTAACATAGTCAAATTTTAGATCAAACAGACATGTTTTGGACCTCAAACCAAACTGATTTTTGAAAATATAATTTCTGGAAACGGACACAGTTTTTGTAGCGGATTGAGCGATTTACTTCTCTTAATACAGAAAGATTTGGGTAAAGGTGTTTTCATGAAAAATGTTCATTTAAGTGCCCTCTAGAACATATTCAAGTTTGAAAATTTTCTTAACTCGTTTGGTTAGGTTTCTGGATTTAAACTTAGAGATGCATGAGTGGCCCGATTTCTGCCAGTTAGGACCGGTAGTGGTTTTGTGATTGTTCTTGATGTTGTGCTTGTTGGATAGTGAATATTTGGTCATGTGGTTGAGTTGTGGCATGCTTAGAACTTATGTGTAATCTCATGAGGTCGATTGTTCTATGTGGGTTGTTTAGTATTATTGCAAAAGGTGACCTTATGGACTATTAAATAGAAAATAAATGAGGCGTCGGGTCCGGATACCAAAAATTATTTGCCCAATAAAATAATGAGATTTTAAACTAGGTGCGTGCAAATTTTTACGGATTAATTTTGAGTACGTGAGCACCTATGAATTTATTTATAAACGTTTTGAACAAAAAAATGGGTTACTAAGGTTTGTTTTCAAAAGAGGGTGGTTGGAAAAGAAATTAGAAAAGAAATATGGTGTCGGGTTTGGACGACAAGTTTTATATGCTCAATAAAACGAGGAGGTTTTATACGAGATGCCTACAAAGTTGGCAAGTTAATTTCAAATACGAGACCCCGTATGAATTTATTTCGGAAAGTTGAAAAAAAAAAGGGGTTGCCAAGTGAATTTTAATAAGGGATTTTTGATGTTCATGACTATATGAGGGAGGATAAGGTTGACTTGATTGATGTGGTGCCTGCATTGTTAGGTTAATTAAGTGATTCAATTTAATTAATCACAATTTATTTATTTAATTAATTCTAATTAGCGTAAATTGTGACGGAATAGCCGTTTTGCAGAATTTTACGCTGATTGTCGTGGATGGGTTTACATGTGAAATTGATTGATGGTTTGTGCTATTGGGTGCTGGATTATTGTTTTAGATTATTATTGTGACATCCAGATTTTTCAACCCTGTCTTCTACTGAATGAATCGGGCATTTCATTGACGCGCTGATAGGGCTATTCTCAGAACCGATCATTCTTGAGATAACTAGACTATCTGGGGAAATTATTAAGAAATTTTAAGGCAATAGACTTGAGAACTCGATTAGGAATCGGCTTCTCGACCGATTAATGATTGGTGTAGATTAATGATTATTAATTAATTGTGATGCATATTAGACATTTTGATTGCGCAATTAGCAAGTAGATGTGGTCTAGTATTTAATTAATGTATCTCGGGATTTTTCCCAACCCTTATCGGGCTTCAATTAGGCATTTCGGGCCTAAATGGAATTTTTAATAATTAATTATTAATTTTCGAAATTAATTAATTAATTAATTATTTTCCAGAAATTCAACCAGGATGGCCGGTGACTGGAATTTTATGCTGATGATCGTGGTGAAGTCTGTTTATTTAATTGAGCTCTATTTTGAGCTAAATTGGATTTATTGTAATTAATTATTAATTTTCGAAATTAATTAATTAATTAATTATTCTTCAGAAATTAAGGCTGGGATGGCCGACGACCGAAATTTCGTGCTGATCGTCGTGGCCCAGTCCGTTTATTTATTTTAGCTCCAGAATGTGCTGAATTGAATTGATTGTGCAAATTGAGGGATTGTTCCTTAATTGATTTAAATTGAGTGGAATTGAATGCTTGATTGATAAATGGCCGAGTATGGTTATTTAACCTTTATGATACTTTGGTGAGTTGTAAAGTGGAAAGAATCGTGAGAGTGAATTGGGAATACTCTTGGCTGAGATCGATCAGGTACGAGGTATAGACATACGTGGTTCGGTGATAAGGAAGTCACTGGTGAAAACGACGCCTTAAAGAACGCACGAGTGCTGTCTATTACTTGCATCAGTATAGACATATGTGATTCGGTGATAAGGAAGTCAGTGGTGAAAACGACGCCTTAAAGAACGCACGACTGCTGTCTACTGCATGCATCATTAAGGACATACGTGGTTCGGTGATTAAGGATATCACTGGTGAAAACGGCGCCTTAAAGAACACACAAGTGCTGTCCATTACATACGTCACCTTGGTGGAAACGACGCCCGAGAGCATGAATGTAGCTCTGTGACTAAATGTACTATTGGACGTTATATAGTGGGGAATTGAACGACCTAAAGATGATCCGACTGATATTTAATCGATTAAGTCGATTGATCAATGATTTGATCCGTTTGTTTGATTGTTTGATGTTATATATATATGAAGCATCTTTATATAACCTTGGTTTACAGGTTGGGACTGATGCTAAGGTAAGTCTTCTGATTCGTGCTGTGCTTAGGCAACCATGTTGTGTATTAGTTTCCTAATTGATTCTTAGTGGGGTAGAACTTGCTGAGACGTAGTCTCATCCCGGTTATGGGATAATATTTCAGGCCCCTAGATTACCCGAAGGCGAGCCGGCATCTGAAGCCGAGGATGAGTGAGAAGAAGAAGATGAAAAGTCTGAAGAAAATGAGCCTAGTGATGAAAGATCTGAGGAGGATCGGGATGATGATCCCGAGTTTGATCCGGATGAGGACTGAGATCCTATCCTCTTCTGTAAACCCTATATACATGTAAATAGAGTGAGACTAAAAAGTTGTGGATAGTTCTGTGAAGCACTTTGAATTCTGCGTTGTATAAAAGTGTGGTTGTGAAGTTCAATATGAAAAATATGGCCTGCTTTTCTATCCCATTGTTTTATTGTCTGGGGACTTTTAACTGCTTCCGCATGTGCAATATAAAATGAAAGGGTCAGCGATACACAGTCTTGGGATATCGCATTCTAAAATCGACCAAGTAGAAGGATGGGTGCATTCCCGAGGATCGGGGCGTGACATCCCCTTTTTATGGTATCAGAGCGAAGTTCAAGATTGGAGTGATAAGGAGCGTTGACCATGGGATAGTCGTTAGGAAAGGCCTTTAAATTCACAACTGGTGCATGTTTGTGTTAGCTGAGTGCTAAAATTGCTTGTTGTTTGGATCGCTCTGTTTCTAATTCGGTGTTGAATTGGAAGTAGGTGTCTGTAGATTAAAGCGACACCATGAGCGATCAGGAGCCAAGAACTCCTGCTAAGAGGGCCAATAGGGCCGTGACTCGGGGTGGAGCGCCGATAAGAATCGGTACCCGAGGTAGAGGTAGGGCATAGGCTCAGGCCGGTGCCAGTGGAGAAGCACCAACTGTTGTCGGTGCTGGGGTTGCAGCCCCGGGTGGTCAGGAAAATGTAGGGATGACCCAAGCCTTAGATGCTATGTGAGTGATGATGGGGCAACAGGCCCGAGATCAAGCTGCCACCTTTCTTTGCCCATTTGCCGCCACGCCGCCGCTGCCAATGCTGCGGTTGCTGCCACAACCGCCGCCGTACCTGACATTGCACCTGACGTTGTACCTGCCGCAGCACATGCTGAAGGTCCGCCCGGAATAGTGGTCGCGGAAAGACCGATTCATAAATTAGTAGAACAATTCCTGAGGCTGAATCCACCTCAATTCACCGGGACTAGAGACCCTGAAGCTGCTGCTTCATGAATCCAAAAATTGGAGAAAGCTTTTGCATTGCTAATGTGCAATGAGACTGAAAAAGTAGTACTTGCAACTTACCAAATGGAGGAAGTTGCAAATACTTGGTGGAAGACGACTAGAGGA
Organism: Eucalyptus tenuipes; assembly: GCA_014182365.1. Classification (NCBI taxonomy): domain Eukaryota; kingdom Viridiplantae; phylum Streptophyta; class Magnoliopsida; order Myrtales; family Myrtaceae; genus Eucalyptus; species Eucalyptus tenuipes. The sequence continues at coordinate 11,461,489 of CM024547.1, forward strand.
ACCATTTTCCCAGAAGGCGTTATTCCGGAGTGGAATGCCTTTCTAGAGGCCTTTAATGTCAAATATTTCTCAGAAACTGCCAGAGAGGTGAAGATGGAAGAATTTCAACGTCTTCGCCAGGGTTCCCTAACCGTTGATCAATACGAAGCGAAGTTCGCTGAACTGTCGCAGTATGCTCCTGAGTTAATTGCAAATCCAGCAAATCGAGTGAGAAAGTTCAGAGAAGGATTCAGGCCGGACTTAAGGAGTACATTGATTTCTCTGAACCTGAGGACTTATAATGACCTTTATGAGAGAGCCCAAATGATCGAGAGAGATTAGAATGACAGAGCTGCCTCATCTGGATCGAGGTTTAGCTCTCATCGCGAGAATATCCGTCAAGGGAAGAGATCCATGCCTGGAGGTAGATCCCATGCTCCACCTTTTAAGAGGAGTGGATTCAATAGACCAATGCCTAATAGTATGGGTATGTGTCGCTTGTGTGGAAGGCGACACGGGTCAGCTCCGTGCCCAGCCAGGACAGGAGCGTGTTACGAATGTGGCCAACCGGGTCACGTCGCAAGGTATCGTCCGAAGAAGCAAAGAGGGCAACCTCAGTTGCCATCGCCGCCACCGATGAGACAGATTAGAGGGTATGCCCCTCAAAATGCACCGCAGGGAGGACAGCAGAGACCTCCAGTACAGGGCACCGTGTATGCAATTACACAGGGTCAGGCAGAAGCTGCGCCTAACGTAATCACGGGTATGGTTTCGCTCAACGACCAACCTGTTTATGCTTTGTTTGATCCGGGAGCGACCCACTCATTTATTGCCAAACAGTATGTTAAGTTGATAGGAGTCAGTCCTATTTTATTGGAGTCGGCAATTTGCATATCTACACCCCTGAAAGATAAGGTCATTACTGCTTTGGGTTGTTCGGGGTGCAAGTTAGTGATTGGTGAGCGAGTGGGGAAAATAGATCTATTAGTCCTAGCCATGCATGATTTTGATTTGATAATTGGCATGGACTAGCTCACCAAGCAAAGAGCTAAAATGGACTGCTATCGCAAAGTGATTCAGTTTGACCTGTTAGAGGTTGAGAGCTTTGAGTTTATAGGAAGTCGAAGAGGACCCTCAATTGTCCTGATCTCGTCGCAAGAGACATCTTGTTTGTTAGACAAGGGTTGTCAAGGGTACCTGGCAACTGTCGTGGATACGACAGTTGAGGAACTGAAAATGGAAGACATTTTAGTTGTGCAAGATTTCCCAAATGTCTTTCCAAAAGAATTGCCAGGATTACCGCCAGAAAGAGAAATCGAGTTTGTGATCGAACTAGCTCCAGGGACAAAGCCGATCTCAAAGGCACCTTATAGGATGGCATTATCTGAGTTGAAAGAATTAAAGGTGCAGATGTAGGAATTATTGGACAAAGGATTTATTCGTCCTAGTGCATCACCTTGGGGAGAACCAGTTCTGTTTGTAAAGAAGAAAGATGGTTCGTTGCGTTTGTGCATCGACTACCGACAACTCAATCAGGTAACAATCAAGAACAAGTATCCATTACCAAGAATAGATGACCTGTTCGATCAGTTGCAAGGAGCGTCAATATTCTCGAAGATAGACTTAAGGACGGGATATCATCAGCTGAGAATTAAGAAAGAGGATATTCCTAAGTCAGCATTTCGTACTCGGTATGGTCGTTACGAATTCACAGTGATGCCATTCGGGTTGACGAATGCTCCAGCTGCCTTTATGGATATGATGAACCGAAAATTTAAAGAATATCTGGATCAGTTTGTGATCGTATTCATAGATGATATCTTGGTCTATTCGAGAAGTGATGAAGAGCACGAGAATCATCTGAGATTAGTGCTCCAGACTTTAAGGACGCATCAGTTGTATGCAAAGTTTAGCAAATGCGAGTTTTGGTTGACTCGTGTTGCGTTCTTAGGTCATGTGATTTCCGGAGAAGGAATCTCCGACGACCCAAGCAAGATAGAAGCCGTGATCAATTGGCCGAGACCGACATCAGTGACAGAGATCATAAGTTTTCTGGGATTGGCAGGTTATTACAGACGATTTGTGGAAGGTTTTTCATCGTTAGCATCACCTCTGACAAGACTCTTGAAGAAAGAAGAGAAATTTGTGTTGTCAGACAAGTGCGAGCGCAGTTTTCAAGAGCTAAAGGAAAAGCTGACGACTGCACCTCTACTAACAATTCTATCTGGTCTTGGAGGATTCGAGATCTATAGTGATGCGTCATTCAAAGGATTGGGTTGCGTGTTAATGCAAAACGGTTGGGTTGTTGCATACGCTTCCCGACAATTGAGACCTCATGAACAGAACTATCCAACGCATGACTTAGAACTTGCAGCTATTATATTTGCCCTGAAGATTTGGAGACATTACTTGTGCGGGGAAAGATTCCAGATCTTCACGGACCATCAGAGTCTCAAGTATTTGTTCTCTCAAAAGGACTTGAACATGAGACAACGAAGATGGATGGAATTACTGAAGGACTACGACTGTGATATTTTATATCACCCAGGAAAGGCGAACAAGGTCGCCGATGCTTTAAGTGGAAAGTCTTCAGTAGCTCATATCTTGATCAAGGAGTGGAACTTAATTGAGAAAGCTGGAGATTCGGTCTTCAAGTTTGAGGTTGGCCACCTTTCGAGTGTTATGGCGACCCTCAGAATTGAACCGGATGTCCAGGTCAGAATCAAACAACTCCAACCGACAGATCCAGATATACAGAAAATTCTTCAAGAGGACAATGAGAAAAGAAAGGCTGATTTTCAGATCATTGATGATGGGACACTAAGGTTCCGAGGACGTTTGGTTGTACCTGATGATGTAGAGCTTAGAGAAGAAATTTTATCTGAAGCACATCGTAGCAGTTACAGCATTCACCCTGGAAGCACTAAAATGTATCAGAATCTGCGTCAACACTATTGGTGGTCGGTATGAAGGCGCACATCACTAAGCATGTCGCCAAGTGTTTGACGTGTCAACAAGTAAAAGCTCAGCATTGCAAGCTGGGAGGACTTCTGCAACCTCTCGCGATCCCAGAATGGAAATGAGAGCACATCACAATGGACTTCGTGACTGGACTACCAAGGAGTCAGAGAGGTAGTGATTTGATTTGGGTAGTAGTCGACAGACTGACGAAGTCGTCTCACTTCATTGCAGTTCGAAAGGATCTCAGTCTGGATAGACACGTAGACTTGTACGTGCATCAGGTGGTTCGAATGCATGGAGTGCCGGTTATGATAACTTCATACAGAGACCCGACGTTTACTGCAGCTTTTTGGAAGAGCTTGCAGAGTGCCTTAGGTACAAAGCTTCAGTACAATACGGCGTATCATCCACAGACGGATGGCCAGTCCGAGAGGACAATTCAGACTCTTGAGGACATGCTGAGAGCTTGTGTAATAGACTTCAAAGGAAGTTGGGAAGATCAGCTGCACCTGGTAGAGTTTGCTTACAACAACAGTTACCACCAGAGTATTCAGATGGCTCCATTTGAAGCATTGTATGGCAGAGCATGCAGAACACTAGTGTGTTGGGATGAAGTTGGGGAAAGGAAGATAACAGGCCCAGAGTTAGTTTAGCAGTCAGTGGATGCCGCGGCAGTGATCAGAGGCAGATTAAAGACAGCGCAGAGCAGGCAGAAAAGTTACGCAGATAAGCGCCGAAGGTCGTTGGAATTCCAAGTTGGTGATCACATTTTTCTGAAGGTGTCACCAATGAGGGGAACTTCGCGCTTTGGGAAGAAAGGCAAACTGAGTCCGAGGTACGTAGGTCCATTTGAGATTCTTGAAAGAATCGGGACCTTAGCATATCGTCTTGCATTGCCGCCAAGGTTGGCGCAAGTGCATGACGTCTTTCACGTGTCGATGTTGAGGAAGTACGAGCCTGACCCGACTCACGTTCTCAATTTTGAGGAATTGGATGTGGATGACCGTGTGTCATACGTAGAAAGCCCGGTCCAGATTGTGGATAGAAAGGAGCAAGTGCTGCGTTCAAAGACCATTCCATTGGTCAAAGTGGTCTGGAAACACCACAGTATAGAAGGAGCAACATGGGAGACTGAAGAGTCAATGAGAGATTTGTACCCCCACCTTTTTGCTTAAGTTTGTAAGGTTTAAATTTCAAGGACGAAATTTTTATAAGAGGGGAAGAGTTGTGACATCCAAATTTTTCAACCTTGTCTTCTACTGAATGAATCGGGCATTTCATTGACGCGCCGATAAGGCTATTCTCAGAACTGATCATTCTTGAGATAACTAGACTATCTAGGGAAATTATTAAGAAATTTTAAGGCAATAGACTTGAGAACTCGATCAGGAATTGGCTTCTCGACCGTGTCCATCTTTAAAGGCCATTACGGCACAGTTAAAAATCTATTTGAAATCAGAGATAGATTGGATCGACAGAGATGTATGGCTAATCGTGGGTGACACCACTAAATTGAAAAATTCTCGTTGATCGGCACTAGACTGTTTTTCTTATTGTTTTGGTACCCTGTGTCCGTATTTGGATCCTCGAGATTTTCACGACAACCGAGAGTCGCCAATGAGTCGAGTGGGTTCATAGTGGCTCAAAGAAAATCGGCCACGGGTCAATTGCACTTAAAAATATCTTAAAGTTACCCGGTAGCCTAGGTCATGCTAAAAACGCGCCAAGTGAAATTAACTGTGAATTCTAGTCCGATTTCAGAAATTGAAGTTTCTGCTATGTCACAATAAATTCTAGGAGTATCGACTCAGTCTCAGAAGATTTTTTTGGCAACCGAGATTTTTTGGGAAAAAGTCAGTTTGTGGCCATTTTCGTGCAGTTGAAGCCAAGGATTAATTCTGGTTGTGAATTGAGAAGCATGAGGTATTCTTGGATGAGGAAAATAATCAATTTGATATTTGGGACATCAATTGATTGTTGTGAGAGTCATTTGAGAGAAATCTAGAGGGAAATTGGATGCAGAAGCGCAAGTGTGGACCAATCAGGTACGAGGGATTGTTCCTTAATTGATTGTGCTGAATTGAATTGATTGTGCAAATTGAGGGATTGTTCCTTAATTGATTTAAATTGAGTGGAATTGAATGCTTGATTGGTAAATGGCCGAGTATGGTTATTTAACCTTTATGATACTTTGGTGAGTTGTAAAGTGGAAAGAATCGTGAGAGTGAATTGGGAATACTCTTGGCTAAGACCGATCAGGTACGAGGTATAGACATACGTGGTTCGGTGATAAAGAAGTCACTGGTGAAAACGACGCCTTAAAGAACGCACGAGTGCTGTCTGTTACCTGCATCAGTATAGACATACGTGGTTTGGTGATAAGGAAGTCACTGGTGAAAATGACGCCTTAAAGAACGCACGACTGCTATCTACTACCCGCATCATTAAGGACATATGTGGTTCGGTGATTAAGGATATCACTAGTGAAAACGGCGCCTTAAAGAACGCACGAGTGCTGTCCATTACATACGTCACCTTGGCGGAAACGACGCCCGAGAGCATGAATGTAGCTCTGTGACTAAATGTACTATTGGAGGTTATATAGTGGGGAATTGAACGACCTAGAAATATCCGATTGATATTTAATCGATTAAGTCGTTTGATCAATGATTTGATCCGTTTGTTTGATTGTTCGATGTTATATATATATGAAGCATCTTTATATAACCCTGGTTTGCAGGTTGGGACTGATGCTAAGGTAAGTCTTCTGATTCGTGCTGTGCTTAGGCAACCATGTTGTGTATTAGTTTCCTAATCGAGTCTTAGTGGGGTAGAAATTGCTGAGACGTAGTCTCATCCCGGTTGTGGGATAATATTTCAGGCCCCTAGATTACCCGAAGGCGAGCCGGCATCTGAAGCCGAGGATGAGTGAGAAGAAGAAGATGAAGAGTCTGAAGAAAATGAGCCTAGTGATGAAAGATCTGAGGAGGATCGGGATGATGATCTCGAGTTTGATCCGGATGAGGACTGAGATCCTATCCTCTTCTGTAAACCCTATATACGTGTAAATAGAGTGAGACTAAAAAGTCGTGGATAGTTCTGTGAAGCACTTTGAATTATGCTTTGTATAAAAGTGTGGTTGTGAATTTCAATATGAAAAATATGGCATGCTTTTCTATCCCATTGTTTTATTGTCTGGGGATTTATAACTGCTTTTGCATGTGCAATATAAAATGAAAGGGTCGGCAATACACAGTCCTGGGATATCGCATTCTAAAATCGACCAAGTAGAAGGATGGGTGAGTTCCCGAAGATCAGGGCGTGACAATTATTGTAAAAATATGATTTTATGGTATTTAATTAGAAAAATACCTGGTGTCAGGTTTTGACACCAAAGCACGATGTCGTTGGCCGGGTATGGATGTGTGTGTGGTCACCTAAGTACCCTGACGCGTTTACGCGGGGTAGTGAATGAGTAAAAGGCTTTGTAGTCAGGGTTAAGTGCCACATGGCGACTTGAGTCACATGGGAGCCACCTCTAGAGCCTTACACTATTGTCATGCGAAGTCAAGGGCTAAGTGCTACACGATATCGTAACTTCGTGGGAGCCACCTATAGAGCCTCGTATTGTTGCTATTCGTGGTCAAGGGCTAAGTGCTACACGATAACGCAACTTCGTAGGAGCCACCTCTAGAGCTTTGTAATACTGCTATATGTGCTCAAGGGCTAAGTGCTACACGATAAAGTAATTTCGTGGGAGCCACCTATAAAGCCTTGAGTTTATTTATTGATCGTGAAATGAACCATTGATATGAGACAGCTACGCCTGATTATGGGACAAAATTGTGTGGCACGGAATGTGACGTGTCATAACGGTTTGGCCTTATAATCGGGACCCCTGTAATTGTTTAAGAATGGATTGATGTGTTCTAGTTATTGATTATGTTTGTTGTATACATAGGATATATGAGATGTACTAATGTGCAGGGAGGTGCTGAGGCAAGGTAAGTCATGACTAGTGTACGTTTAGGCTGCCTTTAGGTGAATTTTCGTCCTAATCGGGGTTTAGGGTGTGGACTCGCTGAGATTTACTCTCATCCTATCGTGGTTAAATTTTTTTCAGGTCCCTAGGATGGAGAATCCGGAGCCCGAGGTGAAAGAGTCCGGGGTGTAGATTGTCTGGTAGTTTCTTTTTGAAACAGACCTTTGTATATAAAGTGTGTTTTGTGAAAATTGGTTGTCTTGCTTTGCTATCCCATGTTTGATTGTTGTCTAGGGTTTATTAGTTCGCTTCCGCATGTACATAAAACGAAAGAGTCGGCCACGCATCCTGGGAAGTCGCAAATTCTATCGACTATCGAGGGATGTTTGTGCACTCGAGGTTCACGGCATGACAGGAATTCATCTCAAAGGAAATAATCATGTGATATATATACAAGGACGTGAATTTGGTCTTGCAAAATCTTTGTTTCTTTCAATGTGCCACAAGGGTTTGGCAAAGAAAAGAGCAATAAATCCAATTTTCAACTTTGACTGCTAAGATTGGACTTTTTCAAAGGCCTACGATGCACATCTCCCATGATCAATGATGGAGATAAATTACGAAAGTGCAATCAAATATTAAAAATTTCATAAAAGTTCCAGAATTTTCAGTCTTATTTTCTACTGAATAAATCGGGCATTTCATTGACGTGCCTATAGGGCTATTTTCATAGCTGATCACTCTCGAGATAACTAGACTATCTGGGGAAATCATTAAGAAATTTTAAGGCAATAGACTTGAGAATTCGACTAGGAATCGGCTTCTCGATCGTGTTAATCTTTAGAGGCCATTACGGCACAATTAAAAATCGATATGAAATCAGAGATAGACTAGTTCGACAGAGATGTGTGGCTAATCATGGGTGACACCACTAAATTGGAAAATTCTCGTCGGCCGGCACTAGACTGATTTTCTTATTGTTTTGGTACCCTGTGTCCGTATTTGAATCCTCGAGATTTTTACGACAACCGAGAGTCGCCAATAAGTCGAGTGGGTTCATTGTGGCTCGAAGAAAATTGACCACGGGTCATTTGTACTAAAATTTTCAGAAAGTTACCCCATAGTATAGATCACGCTAAAAACGCGCCAAGTCGAAATTAACTGTGAATTCAAGTCCGATTTCAGAAATTGAAGTTTCTGTGATATCACAATAAATTCTAGGAGTGTCGACTCGGTCTCAGAAGATTTTTCTGACACCCGACACTTTTTGGGAAAAAGTTGTTGCCGGGTCGTTTTTGTGTAGAAAACGCCGGTAATTGTTTTTTATGGTAAATTTGAGAAGCATGATGGATGTATGGGTGAGGAAAAATGCTAGTTGAAGCATTGAGATGTTAATTGAATTTATGGAAGATAAATGAGGTGGTATTGAAGTAAATCAAGTATCCAATTGAAGGGAGATTTTGCCAAATTCGTAACCGCCCTTCCTCCTAGCCATTTTGGACCTTTTGAGAAGTCATGGGGAGTGTAATGATGGCTCAATGTGAGCCAATGAGGAGTGCTTGGCCAAGAATGCAAGGAGTGAGATATTTTGTGGAAAATATCAAGCTAAGGGGCCCTCCATCTCTCTCATCTCTATCCTCTCCCTCACTCTCTTCTCACTCCACCGTCCACCTCCATCCTCTCTCTCTCTCTCTCTCCATTGTGCGACGCCACCAGTTGAAGGAAGAAGATCGGAGCTGCCGCCACCGCCGGATGCCGTCGTCGCCCCACGCCACGCCGCCGTCACCTCCACCCGCACCTTGTCGCAGGCACCGCCGCTGCCTTCACGCCTCACGCAGCCTAGCCGTGCCGTCCAGCTTCTGTTCAGCCTTTGTCCAGCCACCGTGAGTGGCTGAGAGAGCTACCGGAGCCGCCATGTGCCTTGCCGAACCACCGCTTCCCATTCCCGAACCTCACCGCGCCAAACCAACTCAATTTCCTTCTGTTTGCAACCAAGATCAGCAACTCAGAAAGTGGGTTTCACAACCACTTGTAGGCTCGATTTGAGGTGCTTGTGGGCCCCGTACCATAGGCCCACTTTGCAGAAAAACGTCCCTAGTGACGTTCCCAACGTTTTGATCCGAGCGGATCGTTAAACGGGTGAGTTTAACTCACTAATCCTCGCTTAGTTTGCTAATGATTCTTAAGGATTGATTAGTGTTAATTAAGTATGATTAAGGGGTTATATTAGTTTAGATTAGTTAGATTAGTGACTTAATGATGCATGTTAGGTGGTTAGACCTAGTCATTAGCAAGTAGAGAGCTTCTATGATTTATTGAACGGGTCTCGGGATTTTTCCCAGTCCGTCTCGGCTTCCAATTAGGCATTACGGGCCTAAATTGGATTTTTAGTATTTATTTATTTAATTTTAGAAATTAATTAATTTTTTTTTTTTGGAAATTCAATCGGGATGGCCAGTGACCGGAATTTGATGCTAATGATAGTGGTGCAGCCCATTTATTTATTTGAGTTTTAAATCGTGCCGAATTGATTTAATTGTGAATTTTTAAGATATGTTCTTAAATGAGAGTATTGTGATTATTTGACTAAGAAATAGTAGAGTATTGGTGGTCAGTATCGAAAGTAAGTTGGTAATCACCTGGGAAAAGGCATGTGGCTCGGTGAATTGTAATATCACCTGGAGAATGCACGTGGGTTCGGTGATTGAATCAGTCATCTTGGCGAAGAGGTCGCCTTAGAGAATGCACATGGCTCAGTGACAGAGTTTGGCATCGTAAAAAGGGCACGCGGGCTCGGTGAATTGATGCATCACTTTGGCGAACTAGTGCCTAAGAGAATGCACGTGGGCCCGAGCATCGTAAAAAGGGCACGTGGGCTTGGTGAATTGATACATCATTTTGGCGAACTAGTGCCTAAGAGAATGCACGTAGGCCCAAGGATTTAAGTGTGGCATCTTGGAAGAGACACGTGAACTTGGTAATTTGATGCATCACTTTAGCAGATTTGGCGCCTAAGAGAATGCACGTGGGCTTGACGACTAGATATACATCGTGGAGAATGTATGGTACCGATTGATTGACATGGGTACAGTCCGATTGACATGTAATCGACTGGTTTGATTGATCGACGGTTCGATCTGTGTTGAATTGTGTGGGTGCCTATTTGAATTATACTGACTTGTAGGTAGAATCTAAGGCCGAGGTAAGTCCTTTGTCCTGCGTGTGTATAGGCAGCCCGTAGTGTATTGGTTTACTAATCGAGTCTTAGGAGGGTAGAACTCGCTGAGACGTAGTCTCACCCCGTTATGGGACAACATTTCAGGCCCCTAGATGGCAACACCTCCACCTCCTCGTTCTCCGATACATTTCGGCATTCTTGAAGAAGTAACCGAGGTAGCATTCCA